>CM070038.1:57756098-57769330 GCA_036250615.1 Ptychadena robeensis
TATATCGTTGCTGTCAGGTACTCCATTGACCTTAATTCCGCTATTTTATTCATCACTTCCTTCAGGTTTGGGGGGCACCTTTCTTTCCATTTGGAGGGAATTATCATGCGTACTGCATATATATGTTGTAATAATTTATTTCTGTTTTTCCCTACCCATCATACCTTCCAGTATTTCCCTCATTTGTTTCCATATTTCCCTTATCTTAGGGCAAGTCCAGAAAATGTGCTCCATTGTGCCCTTACCCCTCTGGCATCTCCAGCATCTATGGGGGGCCTGTGGGTAAATCTTATGTTGCCTCTCGGGCGTATAATACCAGTGGAACAGAATTTTGTATCTGTTTTCCTTTACATTGGTACTAATTGATGCTCTTCCGGCATTCCGCCAGATCTTTTCCCAATCTTCCCTCGTGTATTCTCTCCCTACTATTTTCTCCCACTTATCCATATACGGGAACCTCCATTCCCTCCCCGCTTTCAGGGCCTGGTAGATGCTGGAGATGCTACCTTTCGTCTGCGAGTCTTTTCTGCATAGTTTTGCAAATGCTGTAGGTTCAGGGAGTGTCAATGTGTGGGCTTTTCCTAGCAAGTAGTGACGGACCTGGATAACACTCGCATTCGGGCATATCCATTTTTTCCTTTAGTTCCTGGAATGTATATAGTTGCCTTGTTTCAGACATCATGTCGCCTACTTGGATTATTTTACATGATTCCCATATTTCCTTCCTCTTTTCTGACCATACTACTGGGATGTTTCTGTTATCCACTATCCATTCTAGTTCTGAGGCTTCCTCTATCAAACCATATTTTTTATTACTGTACTCCCAGATTTTTCTTATGTGCTCCATAGGGCCCGTTAATCCATTGACTGAGTTCTTACTTCCGGTTTTCCAGATCAGTGTACACAAATTTTCTAACCCAGTCCAGTCCCTTTCTATTTGCACCCATTTAGGATCTCTTACTCCTTTTAGCCACGTTACTATTGGTCTAATCTGGGACGCTATATAATATTTTTCTATATCCGGCACATTCATGCCCCCTTTCTCCCGCTCTGTACACATCATTTTTGTAGATAACCGATGGATTTTATATGCCCATATGTACTCCATAAATTTTTGCTGGACTTTTTTAAGCTTAATTTTTGGGATTTTTATTGGTAATGTATTAAATAGGTACATCATTTTCGGTAACACCAACATTTTTACCGCCTCCATCCTACCAATCCAGGATACTGTGTGTCTAAGCATATCCTCTATCTCACGGAATAGGGGTACGTAGTTACTTTCATACAGCTTCTCGTATCTCGGCGTGATACACGTGCCCAGGTATTTTAATCCCTCCTGTTTCCAGTTCCATTTGTATGTTGTTTTTAAATTATCTATCTCTCCCTCCTCCATGTTTAGAGCCATAGCTTCCGTTTTGGCAGTGTTATTTTTATATCCCGACAGGTGGCCATATTCCTCTAATATTTTCATTAAGTTAGGAATGGATGTAATTACCTGGGTTATTATTAATAAAATGTCATCAGCGAACAGTGATATCTTATATGATTTGTCCCCTATCTCCAATCCCCTAATATCTGCACTATTTTTTATAAGTGCCGCCAGTGGCTCAATGGCCGAAGCGAAGAGGATTGGAGATAGGGGACATCCCTGTCGCGTCCCGTTTAAAATGGGAAAAGCCTTTGTATTGCCTATAGGCAGTTTTACTGATGCTGATGGGTCTACATACAATCCTTTTATTGCTGTTACATATGCGCCAGCTAACCCTACTGCTTCCAGTGTTTTAAATAGAAATGGCCAGCTCAGCCTATCAAATGCTTTCTCCGCATCCAAACTTAGTACTATTGTTTTATCCTTTTTCTTATTAGCTATATCTATCAGTTCTATCACTCTACGAGTATTATCGCCTGCCTGTCTCCCTGCCACAAACCCCGTCTGGTCGGCTTCAACTAATATGGGCATATATTTTGTAATTCTATTGGCTAAGATTTTTGAGTATATTTTAACATCAGAGTTCAGCAGGGCTATAGACCTGTAACTGGCACACTCGTAGGGATCTTTCCCAGGTTTAGGGAATACAGATATATGTGAATGATTCATAGACCTAGGGATTGCATCACCCTCCATAAATCTATTATATAATTTCACCATGTGGGGGACTAATAACCCCTGGAACTCCTTTATAGTACACATAAGTGAGGCCATCTGGTCCAGGAGCCTTGTTCCTGGGTAATGATTTTATTACCTGTTGCACTTCCATCACGTTTATTTTTCTATTTAGTTCTTCTGCCTCCAATGGTTTTAATTTAGGAAGTTTTGCTTTTTCTAGGAATTGTTTAATATCTACTTCTGATATCCCTGCCTTTGTCTGCTGGGAGGCTATCGAGGAGTATAAAGTTCTGTAATATTCTTCAAATATTCCTGATATTTCCCTTGGATCGTATGTAATTTGTCCAGACCTGTTTTTGATTTTAATAGGCATACCTTCAGATTTTTTTATTTTTAATTTGTTTGCTAAGAGTCTATCAGCCTTATTTCCCTTATCATAATAGACTTGTTTCGTATATTGCAACTTTTGTTCTATTTTTTCAACGGCATATTCTTTCAAGTGTCGACCTTATGGCCACTATCTTTCGTAGTAGGGGTATGGTAGGCTGTGATGTTAATTGTCTCTCTAATGTCTTTAGTTCCCCCTTCATATTAATTATAAGTTGTTTAGTATTTTTTTTCTTTGCTGATGTTAATGCTATACACTGACCCCTTATTACCGCCTTATGGGCTTCCCAACGCGTTCCTTGCGAGTTGACTGTACCATCATTCATTTCAAAGTACTCCTTGAGTTTCTGTTCCAGTTGCACTTTCATTGATTTATCTTTTATTAACTGGTCGTTAAATCTCCAGTTCCTGTCGGTCTGTGTTTTCCTATTTATTATAATATTATATGTATCTCTGTTTTTTTTAAATCTTTTATCACTTCTACATTCCCCATCCAATAATCAATCCTTGTGTGTGTTCTGTGTACGTTAGAGTAATATGTGTACTTATGATCTGTGGGGTGTTGCATCCTCCATAAGTCATATAGTGAATTAAATTTCATTATTTGTCTGAATCTCCTTGCATTCCTTAGTGTGTGTTTCGGTGTGTCTACTTTCCCAATTTGCATCCTGTCACTCTCAGGTGCGAGAATCATATTAAAGTCTCCCCCCATAATTATTATTTCATGTTGTGTCAGTGTGATTTTGTCCATTAACCCCGTGATGAACTGAATTTGATTCGTGTTTGGGGCATAAATATTCACAAATGTCACCGTGCGATTGCTCATTTTTTCTTTCAATATAATATATCTTCCATCCCTATCCAGGTCCACAGATATTTGATCAAATTGTACATTTTGTCGCATTAGGATTGCTACTCCAGCTTTCCTGTTGCCTGAGTTTGCCTAGTACACATTAGGATACTCTCTTTGTGCAAATTTAAATGTGCCTATTCTATCAAAATGGGTCTCCTGTACAAATACAATATCTGCTCGCATCTCCTTGAATTCCTGCAGTGCCAACCTTCTTTTACCAATGGAATTTAGTCCCTTCACATTCAGTGATAATAATTTATATTCCATATTACCTTATCGTTGTTCCTCTTATTCCCCATGCTGTTACCTCGTACCCCCCTCCAGGTCCGTCACCTCTAAGCCAGAACTCCATTGGATACCCATTTTTATGCCGCGGAAGACAGAGGAGCCGATCGGGATCTAGACCTTCGTGTAAAACAACAGAGTCAATAACTTTAAAAAAAAAACACAACATTAATCCTTCCATACTTCTAAAATTTTCACATACAAGCTCTTTATTTCTTTTCTCTATCTTTAGATTGTCTCCGCTGCTACAGCAGCGTTTAAAAATTCCCATATGGTCGCCCCTCATGCTCCTCATCTCCAACCATGCATGAGGGGGGCCATATCGGGGGGTCCTGGCATCTGATCGCCTTAGGACGTCCTGGGTCGCCCGCACACTATTCAATTATATAGATTTTTATGCCGATTTTCCTAGGCTTTTATCTCCCTTAACAAAATAAACATACAAACATTAATAACTCTAACACATACCAACAAAAGCAAGAGAAAAAAAGAAAGAAGAAGAAATGAACATGAAAAGAAAGAACAAGAAACAGGAAACAAGAAAAAGAGAATGAAATAATAAAGGCAGAAACGGAAGAAAAGAAGAAAAAAAATCATACAAGCAAAGCAAATCTTTGTTCACATCTCAATTACTTTTTTAACCTCCCTAGCGGTTGAGAAGAGCCAGGCTCGTCCGCTGTTCAGGCTCGTCTCAACCACAGGGGAACCGGGAATCGGTTAGACCCGATGCCTCCCTGGAAAGCTGCAGCGATTGTCTTCATCGCTGCAGCATTTCCGGGCAGTGTGCTAAGGAGGTTAATGAGCATGTATCATAGCTTGTGATACCTTAGCACAGGGTTGCTAACAAGCCATATGTGGCGTAGGAATCACTATAGCAGCATTAGCGGCGCGATGGGGCCCGCCACACCTGACTGATTGTTCTTTTCTTTTTTTCTCCCTGTTCCCGACAGTATAGCTATAGCTGTCATAAATTATCCTTGGCGAGGATGAAGCTATTTGGCCTTTTGTTCCTTGTGTCAGGGATCGGGGAATGAAGTCCTACTTGGACTGGCGAATAAATATGGAATCGCTCATACAATTCCACGGAAAAGCAGGTGAGAATATTATTTTAGGATCTTGGAGCCCTAAGCCACCATCATATCAATTCAGAGGTAAGTCAAACTTAAATTTTTCATATGCCATTTTTACATATTGAGTGTACATCCGTTTTAAACTCAAGTCCAAATGTTGGAGTTAAATTTTGAACAAAATTTTAATTTAATTTATGCAAAATATATTTGAAAAATCTACATTCAACTGAAAAAATGTGCAACTCTACATACCTATGTGAAATGTAAAAAAACCCCACAAATATGGTTAGTGGTGATAACACCATCATCAGTGTAGCCATCCCACTGCTGTGTCTACTGCTCACAATTAAGGAGACCAAGCCTATAGACAATTTATTTTCTTTTGGGGTGGGATGCCATGTCTGAATAGTGATGGCATTGTTTGTATTTTCAAAAATTTCCGCCTAATATTTGCAATAAATACGTAACTTTGTGATCTCCAGTCATTATTACCTTTATTTAGACTCTGGATCATGAGCAAGTTCCTCAAACATAAAGTATTGGTATATCACCTCCAGTGCTATTTAGATGTGTCATTCTTTGACAAAATGGTGGGTCATTTACAGGAACTCACGTAATGTATCTAATGTATCTACTGCAGTGGTGGCCAACTGAGTTGATATGGAGGGCCACAAGTGCGGCCTTTAGCATCACTAAAGGGCCGCATATAACATTTTCAATCTATACTGATTTGTATAAGCATTTTAATGAATCAATGACAGCATGCATAGCCAGAAGATGTTATTTAAAATTTTTAAATAACAACTCTTGTTTTAAATGATACTTCAAGCATTAGGTAACATTGTAGTATGGTAATGCGTATTTTATGCCATATACATTGTTTTGTGCCTCTATTCTCAGGTTATGTTCCGATATCTTATTAAATCATCCCCCATTCAGTGGTGGAATAGTGGGAGCATGGGCACTTACCTGTCTGCTAATCCCCCACCAACAATAGAGGAGAAGAGGCGGAGGCGAGGAACTTGCTCAGGCAACCTCTGGGTCGCTGATTGGCTCTTGCATAAGCCTAAAAGTTTATTGCCTCTCCTCTTTCCCCCTAAGAGTATCCCGGTCAAGGACCTGTCAGTAGGGGGATTGACGGACAGGTGAGTTTCTATGCCCTATGCATTAGCAGTTAGGTTTCAGGGCCGCAAGTTGAGGACTGAGGAAGGCCGCCAAAGAACACCCAAAGGGCCGAAGGTTGGGCACCTAAAATCTACTGTATCTATCATGTTCTGACAAAATTTGGCTCCGTTTTTTACTTTTACCATTCTGCTGAATAGTTAAACACTTTATAATACATTATTAACACATTTAAATTGGTTCAAGTCAATTTCCACAGTAACTTAAACAGTCTGCTCTTTCAGGGCACATTCTCCCTCCTCAAGCAGTTCACAGCAAGAACACTACTGCTAAAAACACTCCTGATGCTGTTGGTGGTATGCTCAAAATTATTTGACACTTGCCAGACCTGTTGTATCTGTTGCCCAGTCCTGTTGATGTAATTACCCAGGGTGTTAAGCATTGACTGAACAACGACTGAATGATAAGCTTATCATTCTGCTTTTTCTTTCTTTGCAGTAACATAGTGGAGGTAACATGGCAAACCTGTAAGTACAATAGTACAGAACTATAGCAGAATAAAATCAGGTTTTCTGTCCTAAAAGGCTGTGTGGTGTAACATTTCCCTGTTGGGCCCTGTCTGCACTTTGCATCATCAATGTGTTAGAGTGGTGTGTCCTTGGCTCCCAACTTGCATATGTTGTATAGGCACTTGCTAGCCCATTGCTTTATAATGAGGCTGAGCCCTAATCCCAGAACTTCATAGGGAAAACTAAAAATGCTTTTCTATCTTTGTATTTACCTGTTCAATTGTAAATATCAGTTTTTTAAAGGACTACATTTACATTTTTAAAATCTACCATTTTAATATGAGAATTACAGATGGTAATTTCTTCATTAATTTATGTGCACTTGTTTTATGTATCTTCCAGTCATCTGACTCCCACTGAAAGGAGACTTGCTGGTGAGTGATTAGTATTGGAATGCATGTTCTGTGTGCCCTACTACAACTCAGGCAAGCCAAGGCCTGCCGAAATTCAGAACATTCCACAACTGTTACTATTATCTGTATTATTACCACCAGGGGCAAGACTCTGCTAAATGCCTGTCCCTGCGATTCCGGCACAACTGTACATGAGAAGGAATGTTTGATAACATCTTGAAGAAAGAGTGGAACAGGAGAAGAGGGTGTTGATGCACTTCTAACCCATAGAGTGCCCGAGGTATATAAACATATCTTATGAGTTCTCTAAAAATAGATAGGCCATAACTTATGAAGTATTGATGGTCTTATATTACAGCATAGCCAGCATTTCACAGAACTGAGAAAGAATATGAAACCTTTTTATCCAAGGAAATATATAAAAGCTCAGTTGAAGGGTGTAGGTAGCTCTAGGTTTAGTCCCCACCATTTCCTCAGTCCATACATTCATGAACAGTATAAAAATATTGTAGAACAAGTTATCCTGACTAGAGATGAGCGGACACCTGGATGTCCGGGTTCGACAAGTTCGGCCGAACTTTGCCGAAAATTTTGGGTTCAGGACTCGAACCCGAACCGAACATCGACCCGGACCCGAACCCCATTGAAGTCAATGGGGACACAGACTTTTGGGCATTAAAATTGCTCTAAAACACTCAGGGAAAGTGCTACAGGGCTGCAAAAGGCACCAAAATGACCACAAGAACTCGGACAATAATCTGCAACTGTATACATGGATGTACACATTGTCAAAAAATCCCCATGGACGCAAGTCGGACGAGGGCAGTATGGAGGAGGGGGCAATGCAGCCCACGGTGGAGTCAATCGTTGCTACTATTAGCATTGGTACACCTCCCAAAAAAAACGTCCTCAATTGTAGAATGTTTTTCAATAACTATTAACGTAGTATTGATTTTAGCCCACAATATAGAGTTATGAACCCCTGATCTAGAGTGGCACAAAAGCTTCAGAGATATGAAAGGACAAGACCACAGAGCAGTCTTATGTGTTTTTCAAAAAATTATCCAGCAAATGGTAAGAGTGGCCGGAAATGTTGGTTTGTTTAGCTTTGGAGGTATGTAAGGACAAGACCACATGGCAGTCTTATGGGTTAAAACATTGTCCAGGCACCAGTCAAACTGGCCGGAACTTTAGGCTTGTCTTGCTTCTGAGGCATGAAAGGGTGGTAGGAACCCTAGACCACCAGTGAAAAAATTGCACATGACTTAGATGTAGGACCACTAAACTAGAGGAAAAGATGGTCTTACGATCAAAGTTGCGCCGAAAATACAGTGTCATTTTGGACACAGAAAAATTGTCACATTCGTGCACCACTTGGAGGAGAAGGATGAGGTGCGCAAGGAGTAGGAGGTTGAGGAGACGGGAAAAGCCACTGTTTTGTTAGAAGTGGAGGTGTTTAGCTGAGGGGAAATTTGGGCAGAACCCAAAACATGTGGCAAAATAAAAATACAAATTTGAACATGAGGCAGGTTGGCCTACAGGCTGCATCAGGGTTTACTCTGCAGCAAACCTTGAGCTCTTGTGGAATCCATGCCTGGTTCATTTTAATAAACGTCAGCTTGTCCACGTTGTCCGAGGACAGGCGGCTGCGCCTGTCCGTGATGACGCCCCCTGCAGTGCTAAACACACGCTCCGACAAAACACTTGCCGCAGGGCATGCCAGAACCTCCAAGGCATAAAGTGCCAGCTCAGGCCATGTGGACATTTTTGAAACCCAGAAGTTGAATGGGGCAGACCCATCTGTCAGTACCTGTAGGCGTGTGGACATGTACTCATCCACCATGGTGTTAAAATACTGCCTCCTGCTAAAACGTTCTCTATCTGCACGTGGTTCCGGTTGCTTTTGGGGACCGAAAAAACTTTTCCACATGTCGGCCATGCTAACCCTGGCTTCGGTGGTGGTGGTGGCCATGGTCCGCTTGCGTGGGTGACTTGGTCCTCCACTTACCTCCCCACCTCGTGTCCCGCCGGTGGCAATTGGGAATGCCACCAGCAGCTCCTCCACCAGCGAGTGCTTGCATTCCCAGAGCTTGCGCTCACGCTCAAGTGACGGAATCAATGAGGGCATACTGTCCTTGTAGCGTGGATCCAGCAAGGTGGCCACCCAGTACTCAGGAGTGGTGAGAATATGAGCAACGCTGCGCAGGCACTGCAGCATGTAGGCGCTCATGTGTGCCAGGCTACCCACAGATAATGACGAGCTGTCCTCTGTGGGAGGGGTGTCGTCTATGTCATCCGTGTCCCCCCAGCCTCGCTGCAGTGATGGACCTGTGTGGCTCTGGGTGGCACCCTGCTGGGAAGCAAGCTCCTCCTCCTCCGTAACTATGCCCTGGAGAGAGAGCTCCCTGCCTGACCGACGGGGTTGATGGAACCCACCCTCTGAGACACTTGGGACTGACTGTCCCGAACAGCTTTGGAAAGATGACTCTTCCTCCACCTCCTTCTCCTGCTGCTCCCCCTCTACCACATCCTCATCCAACAACGCTTGCAGTGTTTTTTCTAGGAGACACACAACATGCACAGTGACGCTAAGCACGGCGTTATCGGCACTGGCCATGTTGGTTAAGTATTCAAAACCCCGCAGCACGTTGCACACGTCCCGCATGGAGGCCCACTCGGCGGTTGTAAAATGTTGCAGCTCGGCAGAGCGACTCACCAGTGCGTGCTGCATCTGGAACTCCACAATAGCCTTCTGCTGCTCGCATAGCCTCTGCAACATATGCAAGGTGGAGTTCCACCTTGTAGGCAGGTCGCATATGAGGCTGGTGGCCGAAGTCACGCTTCGGCGGGAAGGCCGAGTCACGCTGCAAGGCGGACAGGCGAGCGGCAGCAGGGTGAGAGCGCCTGAAGCGTGCGCAGACCGCCCGCACTTTATGCAGCAGCAGAGACATGTTTGGGTAGTTCTTTAGGAACTTCTGAACCACCAAATTTAGCACATGCGCCAGGCAAGGCATGTGTGTCCTATTGCCTAGGCCCAGAGCAGCTACAAGATTTCACCCATTATCACAGACCACAAGGCCCGGCTTCAGGCTCATTGGCAGCAACCACTCTTGGGTCTGATGGTCAATGGCGGTTCACAGCTCATAGGCCGTGTGCGGCTTATCTACCAAACAGATGAGTTTTAAAACCGCCTGCTGGCGCTTACTCTTGGCCGTGCTGAGGTTGGAGGTGCAGGGCATGCAAGGTCGACTGAAGGAGGAGGTAGGCAGAGGAGGAAGCAGAGTAGGAGGAAGCGGAGTAGGAGGAGGAGGCCACAGGAGGCAAAGAGGAATGTCCCGCGATCCTGGGTGGGGGCAGGACATGGGCCAAATTGCTCTGTTCCTCCACTCCATCCGCAACTACATTGACCCAGTGCGCTGTTAGGGAGAAATAACGGCCCTGACCGTGTTTGCTGGTCCACGTATCGGTGGTTAGGTGCACCTTGCCACAGATGCGCAGGGCACACCGAATTTTGTCAACCACTTGCTGGTGCAGGGCCGGCACGGCTCGCCTAGAAAAGTAGTGCCGGCTGGGAACCACATACTGTGGGACAGCCACAGCCATCATTTCTTTGAAGGTTTGTGTCTCGACCAGATGGTAGGACAGCATTTCAAATGCAAGCAATTTGGAAATGCTGGCATTCAGGGCCAGAGAGCGCAGGTGACTAAGTGCAAATTGGACGTTGTGGTTGGCGGGCTGCGGTGGACAACAGCAGGCCGAGCGGCTAGGCCACGGCCTCTCTGGCTCTGCAGCATGCTCCCTCTTATGATGCGTTGGGGACTAGGTGCTACCTCCACCTCTTCCTCCAAAGTGTATAAAGGAGACAGTAGGGGTGAATTACCAAGAAAACACCCCCGCTATGTTTTTTTCCTTGAGCAATCAAGGACAAGGGGACTTTAAAGGGCCACAATTGAGAAAGAAATGAAAGTAAGTAAGGTTGACAGCATGTATCACTAAATAAAAGTGGTTGGTTTTTAATAGTGCCTCAACATGAGGCTCATGAGCAGAATCAGCATGTACTCAGGTAACTACATTCACCTTTAATACTTACTCTTACCTCACTATTACTTTAATTAGCTTATCACACTTATAGGATTAATTTATTATAGTTTACAAACTCTCTCCACTGGTTCTGCACTGATATCTCTAACTGTACACCTTAATCATTAAGATTACTGAACACACTTCTTCACAATCTATATTTGATTTTGCACGTTTGTTTTGTTTTCATCTGAGTTTATCACCCTTTACTCCCCTTACTTCCCTTACACTTGCACCCCTGCACCTTATTTACTGGTACACCTCACTCACCTGATATTCTGGAACCACTTATGCGACCTTAAACCTAGTCCTTTGTACTCGAACTTTCTATTTCCCCCTATACTAATAACTTATGTACTTAATTTACGAGTCTCTTATCCATGTTCCCATCGCTATAGAGGCCAATGCTGTAGGCTGCCTGGGCTCCCCGTTCCTCCTCTGGATCCGGCCCCTCTTTTGGGGGAATCTGTGGCCCTATTACTGTTTTTAACCTTTTCCACTATTCTGACATGTGAGTGAAACAATTTTCAAACCCTATAACACCACCGCCCCAGTCCTTGGACGGGCATTCATTTACTTTCATATTTCATTCCCATGACTTCGGTATAGGACCACATAGGACACCTTTACCCCCTGATGAAGAGAAAAATCGAAACGATCGTTGGGGTGGGGTGGATTCTAATCTATGGAATCCCCCGTCCGAATCTACTGTTCACATTCTACTGTATTCCATTTTAACCTTGTATACATTATTGATATTGTCTTGAAATCTGAAATGGTGGAAATGTTTTATGATTGTGGCTGTCATTTTATTTTAATTTTTTGCTCATGAGCCTCATGTTGAGGCACTAATAAAAACCAACCACTTTTATTTAGTGATACATGCTGTCAACCTTACTTACTTTCATTTCTTTCTCAATTGTGGCCCTTTAAAGTCCCCTTGTCCTTGATTGCTCAAGGAAAAAAACATAGCGGGGGTGTTTTCTTAGTAATTCACCCCTACTGTCTCCTTTCTATATTTAGATTTGGGATGCGGGCCACCCCTTCAGGGGAGATGCCACTTTATTTTGTAAATCTTATCCAGGGTAGTAGATACCCATTTATGGCACCCGTGCCATCCTCCCCCCCTCCCTATAATTCCATAGTTGCCATGCTTCTTTTCCCCTTTCTCTACATATTATCCGGCTGATACCACCAGTCTAGACCTAAATATGCGGGGACCAACTGGGATAATTTAAAGATAGACTAGAAAGCTAAGTACGAGGATAAAAAATTAAATACTATAGATACATGAATACTTTAATACATTTTGTCCACAACGTGGGCTTTACCAGTTTACTCTTTCTACCCATTTACTTAAAATAGTATATCACAACCTATTAATGTCTATACTCATTATCATCTTTTTACCATAAATTTACATTAGAGTAGAGATGAAAATGGAACAACCATAAGGGAATTAGCATATTATGGAATTTCACCAACATGTACTTTAATTCAACTTACTTATTGTTATTGCATTACTATTATTATTTAATATACATGATATGAGCATTCATGATATAATTTGACAGAATGTCTGTTTAACGTGGGGTAAAGAATAGTTTAAACTGTGTCAATACCTTAAGCCCCTAGGCTGCATCTTCCTTGTCACCTTTAGTTACCATTACTACATACTGAACATCTGATTGTTGGCCCTATTCCCCCCCCCCCCCTGGGGGGTCGGACCCCACTGAGGCTGCGGACACCAACGGCCGCAATTGCGGCCAGTCACCCCGTCTGGGGGGGCTTACCCCCTGCGGCGGTGACTACTACAGGGCGACACGAGGTGCTGGGGGACCGGGGGCGCTGGGGCTACCGCTCCTATGGGTGGACCACTGATCCGATTGTGACAGTTTACATGTCCATCGGGGGGTGGCTCCGCCTGTGGGGCGGATCCCCGGCTCCCTTGTTTGCGTTCCCTTGACAACGTGGATGCTCTGCATGTCCGCACGTCGCAGTGTTGGGCGCGCCGTGATGACGCGCGGCGCTGCTTTATGCGAGCCCTGGGGCGCGCTGGTGGAGCCGGGCGTCGCGCTGCGTGTCCACCACTGTGACGGCGGTGAGCATATAAAGGGCAGCTTTTGGAGCGGGGCACCAGGCGCATGGGAACAGAGGAGACCCACACCGTCCTGCACTATCTGGCAAACCCACCCTCTTCGTATATGTAAGCGGCTTACTCCCTTTACTTGTGCTTCTAATTCACTATACCTATGTGGACCCCTTACTAATAATTACTATGATACCTGATACAGTTTAATTCTATTCAGATTACTATATACTCATTATTACTGGAGAACCAGAAAGTACCCAAATTACTATATACTAATTATTACCGAAGAATCAGCATGTACTCAGGTAACT
>CM070038.1:57810708-57837389 GCA_036250615.1 Ptychadena robeensis
CCACTGTGACACAATGCATCTCTTGAGTTTGGGTGAACTAAATTAGGCTTTATACTTAACTGGGTTTGGCATGGCAAAGTGTAGCCCTAATACTCCTCTGTGACACAATGCATCTGTTTCTGCTGAGTTTGGCTAAAACATTTGCAGGCCTCATACTACACCAATACACCCTGCTGCTGCCTGTTCCTGCTGAGTTTGGCTGAGATGTGTGTAGGCTTCCTGCTGCTGCTGCCTGTTCCTGTCCCTGCTGCTGCCGGTTTCTGCTGAGTTTGGCTGAGATATGTGTAGGTTTCCTGCTGCTGCTGCTGCCTGTTCCTGCTGCTGCCTGTTTCTGCTGAATTTGGCTGAGATATGTGTATACTTCCTGCTGCTGCTGCCTGTTCCTGCTGCTTGTTCCTGTCATGCTGCTGCCTGTTTCTGCTGAGTTTAGCAGAGATATGTGTATACTTCCTGCTCCTGCTGCCTGCTCCTGCTACCTGTTCCTGCTGAGTTTGGCTGAGATGTGTATACTTCCTGCTGCTGCTGCCTGTTCCTGCTGAGTTTGGCTGAGACATGTGTACACCAATACTTCCTGCTTCTCATTGATTAATTGTGACCTTCCTACTGCAACTTTCAAATTAAATTTACAAAAAACATACACCTTAAAATTTTTAAACAAACGTTAACTATAAACAAAACTTTTATAGAACAAAACATACATATACAAACATTAAAAATAAATATATACAAAAAAGAAGGAAACATATATAAAAAAAATAACAAAACCTCTTCATGGTCTCACAAACAGACCTCCGTTTGGTGGTGTCCTGTTTATAAGCCTTTTCATGGGCATTAATTATTTTCTGCAGCTTTTGAACGTCCCTCCTTATCTGGGAAAACTCTGCAGCCTGCTTTCCCTCCATGTTATTTATGGCTATTTCAAAGTCACGACACACTGTTTGGGAAAAGACAAGAAAATGGGTATCAATTCTCTCACATAAATATGCTAATAATCATCTTTATTATGGAGTGTGTTGCAATTAGCAGAGTGTGTGGAATATTGGTTAAACCACAGTTGGTTTTAATGTCAATAGCTTACTTAGTTTGAAGATTCATATGGATTATATAGTTGTTTAGTTATTGATAGTTATTTTGAAAAATAGTTATATTTGTGGTTAATTATCTAGGTTGAGAATCATGTGTGACATATCTGGGATAGGAATGTTTGCGTGATTGTATAAAAATTATCAAATATATTGACATATTTAGTGTTAACATTATAAGATCTTTTTCATTTAGCAATTATATGTGTGTGTGTTCTGAGCAATCAGATATTGGCCATCTGAGAAGATATGTACCCGTCTAGTGTAGTGACAGTACAGTATGGGGTGCAGAGCTGGTTCGCCTCCTCTTGGTGCACCCTGGGTAATGCGGAATGAACCAGCAGATAATGGCGTCAGACTTAATAAAACTTCTTTTTAGTCCACATAGGACCACAGTCTTATGAGATGTATGTCAATTATATTGTTGTTTAGTTATTAATAGTTATGGTATTATTGACATGGTTAATTATCTAGGTTTATGTACATTTCAGATTTTGTTTACTTGAGTAGTTTGGCAATACTGTAGTGTGTATTGTCTCTTTCAATGTTTCTGTAAAGATTGGGTGTGTAAGGCTATAGAATCCTGTGTGACACATCTGGGATATGAACGAATGTTTGTGTGATTGTATTAAAATTATCAAAAACATATTGTTGTGTTATGATCTTATATTTGTGTAAGATGAATTGTGCTTCTATATATCCTTACTGGTTATGAGTGAGTGTATGTGTATTTTTTTTTTGAGAAATAACATATAAATTGCATATTTACCCTCCTGTCCAATGAAATAAATGGGCGCTTCCTCCTCCGCTGCAGGGGGGGGACTCCTGGCGTTGTGAGGGGCCCGACTCCTCCTTATACTCCTCTCCCATGGCAGCCATCCCCACCTCCTATTCAGGGCCTGGTGCCACTTCAACCGCTGCCTCCTCTTGCTGGGGCTGTGGTTGGGAGCGGCCTTTCTGTGGGTGGAAACAGGTATAGGGGGCATCTATAATCATACAATGTGAAGAATTTAGCCAAGCAACGCAGAGCTCCTAACAAATGAAAACTCAGTGGGGGATGTATCAAAGTGATGCTGGACAGTCCCTTTTAATTTACATATGATCCAAAATGTCTCTAGATCCTAACAGACAACAAAAGGTCCACGCATGCAAAAGACTTGGTTGTTTACGTTTTGGGGGGGGGGGGATAATAATCATAACAACATCAACACCTTTCGTAGCAAACAAGACCACTTCTTCTGGATGATATTTTGTATAACGAAAGGGACTATCAAATACAATATGCATTATAGATAAATTTGTGGCTGTATAATGTATAATAAGTAATTTTGTTTATTTCATCAAGATTAGTTTACAAAAAACTTTAACAAAAAAATAACAAATAAAGTACTATTGTTTTTGTGTATAATTCATGAATGAATGAAAACTATCTAAAAATTAAATGATAAGCTTGCAGAAGTGTGCACACCGTTAAACTAATACTTTGTTGAAGCACCTTTTGATACAGCACATTTTGGGTATGAGTATATCAGCATGGCACATTTGGGGATGAGTCTTCAGCATTGCACATTTTTGGGGATGGATCTATCCGCAATGGCACTTTTTGGGATAAGGCCATCTAGCAGGCACATTTTGTGTATGAGTCTATCAGCAGGCACATTTTGGGGATTCTATCAGCTTCATTTGTTTCCCTATCGCACTTTACTTTTTGGATGGATCTATCACTGGTCACCTTTTTGTGAGGTCTATCATCATGGTCATTTGGGGATATCCTTCGCATTGCACATTTTGGGGATAAGTCTATCAGCATGGCACATTTTTGGGGATGAGCTTATCAGCTGGTACATTTGGGTGATGAGTCTATCAGCATGGGACTTTTTGGGAGAGTCTATCAAGCATGGCACATTTTGGGATGAGTCTATCAGCATGGCACATTTTAGGGATGAGTCTATCAGCATGGTATATTTCGGGTATGAGTCTATTAGCATGGCACATTTTGGGTATGAGTTTATCAGCAGAGCACATTTCGGGTATGAGTCTATTAGCATGGCACATTTTGGGTATGAGTTTATCAGCATGGTACATTTGGGGATGAGTATATCAGCAGAGCACATTTTGGGTATGAGTTTATCAGCAGAGCACATTTTGGGGATGAGTTTATCAGCATGGCACATTTTGGCTGTGCACACATTTAAACTGGAGTGTAGAGTTTTTAGATCCATTGTATAGAGATTGTGTAACTGGATTATTTTGCACCAAGTACAACCAGTAATGGATCATTTGTAAAGGGATGAAACACTTCTTTACATAACTGTATGTATACATGACAGAGTGTGAGACACAAAAGTAAGGTAACTATTATACCTGGACAACTGGATGCCCGGACCTCCAGGATCCAGTCCATGTGGCAATGCTTGAGGTCGCTCCAGAACTTTAATATGGCAGTGGTCTCATGCCTCCTACCAAATTTCGCCCGGATCTCTCTCTGAAGGCATTTAAGGATCCGGCGTTTCCGGACCTGACGGGAGGAGTCGTAGCCACCCTCAAGCATGCGCTGTAGCATGAACAGGCAAGCAGATTAGGACATTTTATTAAACAAAAAGTATACCTTATAAATAATATATTATTTGATGGTATGCAGTCAATAGTCTATCTAAAGATTGTGGACTAGAAATCTCAGAAAAATCAGTATTTGTCACAATGAGAAAAGGACAACAATAAGGGCCACTTCACACTATATGCGTTTTTTAAAGGCATGCATTTTTTATAGGCATATTTATCTGCACATAAGCAAAAAATTTTGACATTACATATGCGTTTGCGTATTGCATTTTTTGCAAATGAATGAAAAACGCAGGAAAAGTGAATCAAAACTGTGAGTTTTTGAAAACGCATGCGGAAACGCTGCGTTTTAAAAAAAAAGCAACGCATACAGTGTGAATGGTAACATTGGTTTTCTATGTAAAAACGCATGCAGTAAAAAAAACGCGTACGGTAAAAAAACGCACTGCAACGCATATAGCGTAAAATGGCCATAAGGTGTAGTTACCACCAGTGATGAAACACTATGGGCTATGCCCTGCAGTGCCAACAAAGATGTGTGGCATGGCAGGTGTCCCTATTTTTCAAGGTTTACATCATAGTATATATATATATATATATATATATATAGACACATACATACATATTCGTGTTTTATTATACTTTATACTGACCCACTGAACTTAACTATACTGACTGAAAGTAGTTGATCTGACTGTGATAGACAAGCGACTGCACTGACTGACAGACAGAACAAGTAATTCACGCATGCAGTGACTTAAAAGCCTTGACCATGCATGACACAATACCTGACTGATAGCTGCACAAAGTGGAAACTAGCATTGCAATAGTGGTAGTGATTGCACAGGTATGTAAACAGCCTAACAACTGATGAATTATGAACACATTGTTTGCACTGTAGTCACAGGACTGGGCAAAGTTTGAACTAGCACTCACATCACAACAGTACTGGGAAAAGTGATTGTGCAGATATGAAAACAGCCTAACACATAAACACATGACAGCATTAAAATGTGATTACTTATTGTTGCTGGAATACTCACAGTAATAGTAAGGTCTTCCTCCACTTCTCTGAAGTTGCTGCCCACCATTTTAGCACCTAGCAATCTTCTTCCTGAAATCCTCTTCTTTAAAGTAAAAGTATAGTCGATGAGATTTCCAAAGTATCGCGATAACACGCGATTCCGTCAGCATGCATTGCGATAATCGGAGCGCGAAGTATCGCAATTTAGATTTTTTGCAATTCTTACCATTGCGGCCACCAGCATTGCGATACTCGGAGCGCAATATATCGCAATTTAGATTTTTCGCGGCCACAATGTATTGCGCGCCCAAAAATCGTGTTTGCAATTTTACGAGCGAGAATATCCGCCATTTCGAATATTAAATCGAATATAACGGCGATTATTCGCGAAATTACGCGGATTTGAATATCGCCAAGCTGCTCAACACTAAACCTGAATTACACAAAACTCGTATACACACACAAAACATGTAAACATACAACTCTACTTACTTGTAAGATAGAATAGGAGAGGGTATGGGGCACTGTGTGCAATCACAAGAGAGGGGAGGAGAACCAATAGCATTCAGAGGCAATAGGCTGCGGGGCTCAATAGGAACAATGGGACGCGTTTCGAGCAGACACTCTTTTTCAACCATTGGTGGTTGAAAAAGAGTGCCCGCTCAAAACGCGTCCTATTGTTCCTATTGAGCCCATTGGTGGTTGAAAAAGAGCCCCCCAGCATCTGTAAGCAGGTCCTCCAGGAAAACACATGGCCCTGAGAGATCCATCCTTGTAAACCTCTCTTAATGTCAGTATCTTGTCTGTTGTTTTGTTTCATTTTGTTTTCTTTTTTTCATTTATTTTTTATCATATCCTATTCCACATGATTTAACCATTTGTTGTACTAGGTTGTGCGCCTCTGTCCTTGTTCTTATTTTTCTGTTACAGGGGGCCACACTCCTCCATTTTGAGAGCTGCACACCTACACACAATCTTTGCTCAGGCCCCATACACCCACTGAGAGCCTTTGTGGCCACTGATATCACTGTAGCTGTGTAATCACTGCTGAAGGTTGTGCACAACTACCTATTATCTTTCTAAATGGCCCCTTAAACAGGAGCTGTCAAATGTTCCCTGCAGCAGCGCGAGGAGCTGGAGAGACAGCCGATGCTTTGCATGGAGACCGATGGTTTCTATGCAAAGCAATGGACATTGATCGTAATTTACGGTCATGTCCGATATCCCAGTTTTCGAGTGGCATTGATTGGTCCCGCTCAAAAACTGGGATGGCCGCATAGGATATGGGCCATATAGATGGGCGTGGGCGTGCACAGCTTGAAGCGGCCATCGATCTGGCCCATATCTACATGTGTGTATGCAGCTTTACTGTTTGAGAAGATAAAGAGCCTCATCCACAACAAGCACAAAAGACTTCAAGTTGTAATGTTAAATGAGTCAATGCACTGTACTAGGAGAGAGGGTATGTAACCTTTTGATTTGGGTTTGTGTTGTGTTAGATTGTGTTTGACAATAAACGGCTTCAGCCAACTACTAACCGTGAGGGGAAAAATTTTTTTATGTTATTATTCATATTTTATGAAAAATGTTTAAGAAATAATACATTCTGCCAGGGTATGTAAACTTATCAGCACAGCTGCATTATGGATTTTAATCATTTTAAAGGAAAAATAAAAAAATACACTTTTTGTGTAAAGCTTGGAAGGTTTAGGACTATCAAGATTTTACTGCTGTTTCTACCAGAAGTAGAGTTCCTCTTACTTTCTGTGTCCAAGTGAGAGGCATGAAGCAAAAAAAAGTTAGAATAGATCTTATTTTAAAGCCAGACAGAAATAGATCAATTGCTCACTGAAGCCTCTTGCAGTCTGCAGTTCAATTAAGCCAGAGTGCATGGTCATATGGGATGAGCACAGCCAGTGGTTAACCCCAAATACGGGTGTAGACCATGCTACCTTTATATTCTATAAAATGGTCTTTGAAGAGAACTGGGAGTATCTACTACTTGTACATGTGTCACCACTGAACGAATGTAAGTAAAAAAGTGTTAAATTTTGTGGCTAATACAGCTCATACACTCTCAAAAGTACATATTGCTTGCAATATTTAATGTTTCAGGAAACGCTTTTGTCCAGGACTGTGTATTGGGGAATTTGCATCTCCTACCTTGCCAGCAGGGTTTAATGGCAGCTGTCTTTTTTTTTAAGGGGTTTGTTATGGCATGGACCTATGTTCTAGGATATATGCATAAATCAAAATGTGTAAACATCAAAAGTGTATAAATCAAACCTCTGGGTAAGGGCTTGTGTCCACTGGGTGTCATGGACGCATCAGATTGACATAACTGTGTCTGTTATTTTGAATTGAAGAAAATACAGAAAAACTGCACACAATATAGTGCCCTGCATTTAAAACAAGCAAATACATGGGGCGGGTTGTGTGTGCCTCAAAATGTCAATGCAATTGTAATAAGACGGATTGTTCTTTTGGTTTGGATTCAGTATTTTTTAATTGAAGGCAAGAGTAAGGTAAGGGTAATTTACCTACAGCGCAATTTTTTTATATGGCAAATATATATTATTATATTAATTATTGTATGCTGGGGGGGGGGGTGTTTAACTTCACATTCACAACTTCCAACAATAAAACATAATGCTTAACCTCCCTGGCGGTTCACTGAGGTCCAGATTTCTGTACCAAAAGTGATAGTGTTTTGCATGAATTTTTTTTTTTAATGGTGGAGGCATGTAACTTACCATTTGTCAAAACAAGAGCCTAGCCACCCCATGGTTGATCATTCTGCGAATCTAAATAAACCATTTGCACGCGCGATTCACCGACCAATACTTTGAATGGGAACCCTAGTCCCCATTCAATGAACTGGCGAACGACCATAGAAAACCGTTAACTCTCTGGCTCATCAAATTTTGCACCAAGTGGTTGCTCCAGGTGGGCGCGTTTGTTTTACGATTGATCGCCAAGTGCCAATGCACATGGTGATCGATCATTCACAAACTGGTCCACAGATTAAAGCGTCAATGGCCGGCTTTGCTCGGCAGCAATCCAGAAAAAATGTAGACGAAAACAAATTTAAACCAATAAAAATAAATTGTAATGTACCTTTAAATTTTAAAAACTCCCACCTGCCTCCGCGACGTTATAGCGCACGAGTGCCGATCCCAGAAATAGCTGGCGAATCCTGCAGCAGATCGCTCCCACTAAGCATTTCTGCTAGCCGGTTCCACTTTTGAGAAAAGAAGTTTATCTGATGCAGTTTAAAAGAAAAAAAAAAGCAGCAGAACGCTCCCGCAGCTTGCCCGAAACCAGTTCTTGCGTAACGCTAATTGCAGTATCATTTTGCATGAACTGGCTTCGGGCATAGCGCTAGGGAGGTTAAACACCCCATTCCAAATTATAAAGCAAATTATATTGTTCTCTGATTTTCCAAAATACTTGATGCAATTTTATCTTTTTTCGTTTTTTCTTCAAAATCAACTGTGCCAGTCCAGCCACTGAGCTTCATTCTTAGAGGAAAAGGCAATATTCTTATATTTACTAATAGGTGAGGTTGAGGTATAATTCTGACCTTTTGTACATTAAAAGATCAGTAATTTGTTGCCTCAAAAGTTTGGTTGATGTTAGAGATAAGAGGCAGTTAAAGGAGATACTTAAATGTCTACATTAGCATGCAATTGTGCGCACATTGAATGCAGACTGAAACTTAGCCAATCAAGCACAGGAGTGGTTGTACTTGATTCGATCAGTTTCAGCCTGCATACCATTTGCACACATTTGAATGCTAATATAAATATCAGTATTCGTCCATCTCTAATCTCAAGTAAACTTTTGTAACAAGTTTCCCTGACCATCTCTATTACATATATATAGCAATAGTATATTGTTGTACCATGTTAGCCATTGATGAACACAGCAAGTTTGGAGTTCAAGTGATACTGTTTACTTAATATCTATGTTGCCATATTTCTCTGCTTCCCAGGTCTATGGACATTTTAATTGCTGAAGGAGGTGAATATCACAGCTGAACCTCTTATCTCCTAACCCCCAATAACTCTTCCTAACTCTGATCACTATCTCCACTTAATAACCCTTCAATCTCATCTCCATAATTCATGTGTGTCAAAATAAAACAGTTGCTTTTGTAAAAATATGTATGTTATTTTGTGTATAAATATGAGTTTCAAAACCCCGAATTGTATTAGCCTGAAGAAGGGATCTGCGACATCCCGAACGCTTGCTTCTCTAATGACTTCAGTTAGCCAATAAACGGGATCACTTGAACTCCAAAGTTGCTGTATTACATTTATATATATATATATATATATATATATATATATATATAAGAGAAGTAACCATGATTGTTATGGTGAGAAGGGATGAAAGGAATCAAAAAGCCCTCAACTCGAGCAGTGCATAGCACAATCAAGCCTTCTTAAAACAGAAGGTATTTACACGGCCCAATCCAGCACAAATCCCAAAAGTTTAGGTAGAAACCCTTGTTTTAGGATAGTGGGCAGAGCCATGCAAATTATTCCTTTTCGCCCCATCAGCCAAATGCACATCCAGAACCGCTGGTGTACAGTGCAAATATAGCCGTATGCTACAGAGCCATTTATTCCAAACTGCATACAGCTGGTTCAGGCTCCTTGGCCATCATCAGTGCAGTGCATGGAAACAATGGCTCCATGGTGTGGGGCTTGGAAGCCGAACAAAGAGAAGTAACCATGAAGGTTATGGTGAGAAGGGATGAAAGGAATCAAAAAGCCCTCAATTCGAGCAGTGCATAGCAAAATCAAGCCTTTGTAAAACAGAAGGTACTTAAACGGTCCAATCCAGAACAAATCAAAAAGCCCTCAACTCGAGCAGAAAAGACACACAATCACAACATGAAATATTGGGCTATTTTATAAAAATTTATAAGATACTAGACATTTAAACATCTGTGTTAAAATTTGCTTTTATATCATATTTTCCCTTTGTTCATAACAGTGGTCTCAGTGAGCTAATCCAGACAAAAAAAAAATCTATAGTCTATGCAATTTTAAAGACATAAAAATTTTATTCTTAAATTCTAAGTACATACAAAATCGTAATCATAATAATTATCATAACCTTCTTTATGTACCAAACTTTTAATTTATTGCATTACCCAAATAATGTAAAAACGTATTAAATATTTTTTTTCTGGTTTTCTGCTCTTAAAGAGAGCTCCATGTGTTCCTTTCAGTAAGTTAATTGTTAACAAAAACAAGATTGGCTAGTCAGTCATAGACTGGCCAACACATGGGGTGGCTAATCTCAGGGACCTGGGGTCTACAAGTACATATTAAAACCATACATACATTTAGTTTATCATCATTAAAGAGTAAATGAAAGTAAAAAAAAATGTTAAATCACTTCTGGCCTTTGTTATTGTCATATATCGAAGACTCTTTGGTTCTCGACACATTTCACCCTATTATCAGGAGTTTACGGCCAGGTCAGGTAATCAAAGAATAGGCAAAGTTTGTGTCCAGGTCAGGTAATCCAAAGAATAGGCAAATAAAGTACTCTGTGCATACAAGACAGCCCCTATTTGTGGGAAAAGGAAGGTATCAATTAGTTCAACTCTTAAGTGCTTAGATTAATCATGATCAAAATTGACATGAACACCTTCTGTATGTTCTCCTAAATACAGTACAAGCAGAGCTAAAGACTTACAGTCTCACCACTACTATCCGCGGACGATTTTGCAGAGATCTACTGCCGTGTTTTCGCTCCCTTAGGGGGGACCCCGATTTGAGGGTCCGGTTAGCATCACCAGGACACCCTGGCTCCCTTTTCCTGGGCGGGTGCCGTGCGCCTACTGTGGGGAGCTTTGTTTGGTGTGGCTGACCAAGCCCCCTTCACTCAACTGGGCCATAATTTGTGTAGTTAAGAAAACAAAAAGGCAAAGTATACAGTACAGGCCAAAAGTTTGGACACACCTTCTCATTCAATGTGTTTTCTTTATTTCATGACCATTTACATGGTAGGTTCTCACTGAAGGCATCAAAACTATGAATGAACACATGTAAAGTTATGAACTTAACAAAAATAAGTGAAATAACAGAAAACATGTTTTATATTCTAGTTTCTTTAAAATAGCCACCATTTGCTCAGATTACTGCTTGGCACACTCTTGGCATTCTTTTGATGAACTTCAACAGGTAGTCACCTGAAATGGTTTTCCAACAGTTCCCAGGGGTGTGTAGCACTTGTTGGCCCCTTTGCCTTTACTCTGCGGTCCAGCTCAGCCCAAACCATCTCGAAGGGGTTCAGGTCCGGTGACTGTGGCGGCCAGGTCATCTGCCGCAGCACTCTATCACTCTCTTTCTTTCCAACTAAACGCAAAACGGATGGGATGGCATGTCGCTGCAGGATGCTGTGGTGGCCATGCTGGTTCAGTGTGCCTTCAATTTGAAAATGATATCCCAAAACAGTTGCACAGCCAAAACACCCCCACACCATCTACCACCTAACCTCCTCCCCCCATAACTTGCGTTGTCTAGAATCTGGTGAACTCGGATGAACTTGTACTTCAGCCAAGCAGGGGTTTACTCGTTGGTCTTCCTTTCACTGGGTCGGAGTCCTCATGTGTGCCAGTTCGTTTCGTAATGTAGCGCTTAATGGTTTTTGCCAACTAGTTCTACTTGAGGACCACATTTAAAACTTTTATAAAAGTTGCAATTTATTTTTCCGGATTGACTGACTCCTCATTTCTTAACCGCTCCCTGGGTGGTTCACTGTGAAACAGTGTTTTTGCCTCTTCCCCGCCCCACATAGGCCTTTCCGCCCCCATACAGGACGTACACCAAGTGACGAGCCAATGGGGGGCGGAAAGGCTCCGGTGCGCCGGGGCGTCAGTTTTGATTTACAGATCAGACTGACGCCAGACGTACTTGCTGTCTGGCATAACAGCTAGACAAAGGTTTAAAACCAGGCCATAGACGCTATGCTTGTGCGGGCCGTTTATTATCGAACAATTGGCCGGCAAGCATGATGACCTCATCATGCCATGGTGGGCACATTTGTTCGCAAAGTACAAACCATTTTACGGATTTTTTTTGACAACACATACTTGTGGATGGGCCGCGAAGTTGATCACCAAGCAATCACTTCCCCGAATGCCGCATGGTGATCAGTTCGCAAAAATCGGCCACAGATTGAAGCGCTATGGCCGGCTTTAGAGGTACAGAATTTCTTTTTTTTTATAAGTTTACACTTGTTTTCTTTTTTGATTTGGATTAGATACAACATTTATAAAACATTTACCCAATCCAATCAAAATAAAATGTAAAAAAATGAAAAAAAAAATCTAAGAAAAAAAAAAAATTCTGTACCAAAAGTGATAGTGTTTTTTAAATCTCCCGCCCGGCGCATGACGTCATCAGGACCCGAGTGCCAATCACGGAAATAGCCGGAGACATCAGCTATTTCCGGAGACACTCGGGTGCAGCCGGAGATAGATCAAACTAGCAGAAACGCTCAGCGGGAGCATTTCTGCTAGTTGGATCTACTTTTGAACTGGATTATAGAAAGACATTTCTATAATCCAGTCCAAAAGTTAAAAAATAAAAAAGATTTAAAAAACGAAAAAAAAATTATTTTTTTTCTTTAAGACCGGGTCCCGCCTCCGTGACATCACACGTGACCCGGAAGAAGCCGGCGACGGAGAAGAGGACCGCGGCAGCTGGACCAGGTGAGCTCCCACGCTGTGCCCGAACCCAGTTTGGGCGTATCGATAGTTGCTGGGTCCCTTTGTCCGAACTGGGTTCGGACATATCGCTAGGGAGGTTAAACTAATGATGACCACTCGTTTTTCTTTAGTTAGCTGCTTGGTTCTTTCCATAATATGAATTTTGACAGTTGTCCAATAGGGCTGTCAGCTGTGTTGTAACCTGACTTCTGCACAACACAACTGCTGGTCCCCACCCCATTTATAAAGCATGAAAATCCACAAAATAACTCTGATAAGGCACCCCTGTGAGGTGAAAACCATTTCAGGTGACTACCTGTTGAAGTTCATCAAGAGAATGCCAAGCAGTAATCTGAGCAAATGGTGGCTTTTTTGAAGAAACTAGAATATAAAACATGTTTTCAGTTATTTAGCCTTTTTTTTGTTAACCTCCCTAGCACTTCTGACGGCACCATCTCGTCCTGCACTTGCTAATGCAGTATTGCAGCTGACGAGATGTAGCTGTCCAGCTAAGCAGCTCAGATCCCCCGGCTGCACACTCCGCTCTGTGCTGTCCGGGGATCTGAACTAAAAGCAAGCCGACTGTGCCACCTCTCTCCCAGCCTAATTTGCATATGAATGCCCCCCGCACGGGACATTCATATGAAAATTTGGACACCTTCAAAGAGCACACCTGGAATATCACCCCCATTGTCATTCCAGATGTAATCTTTGAAGTTAACCCTTTCAGAGGGTTGCCAAACAAAAACAAAATAAAAATGTTATTATAAACCAACATAAATACTGTTTTGAAATCAATAAATACAGTTTTGAAATCTTTCATACCAAATAAGTATTCAAGAGATTTCAGCATTCAAATGATAGATTTTATCATTTTTATGATAATAAAATAATAATTATTTTATAATAATTGTGTGTTTCAAACATTATTATATTCAGGATGTCTATTAGACAATTGTACGGACAGATTTTTGGAAGTTACAGGCCTACAACACAAAAAAAATTCCATTAGAGTCTATGGTGCGCTTTTGGTACAGAAATCTGGACCTTGCAAGAGCGCTAGGGAGGTTAAGTACATAACTCCACATGTGTTCATTCATAGCTTTGATGCCTTCAGTGAGAACCTACCAATGTAAATGGTCATGAAATAAAGAAAACACATTGAATGAGAAGGTGTGTCCAAAATTTTGGCCTTTACTGTATATACAGAAGTATGATGAAAACTGAGTAAAGCAGAAGAGATGTCTGCGGAATGAAACTACCGTGGAGGACTGTATATAAAACTTAGTTACTGAGTGAGTAATCAGTGCATGCCTGGGTGTGGACTCCCGCCTTAACCCTCCTTGTGTGGGACCCCTTATTTATATTGGCGGGATTAAAACCTACGTGACCTTGAAATTGCATTCATGTAAGAGACGATTTCCTAAGTATTAATCTTGCTCTATTAGATTGTGTCATAGCCTTTACCTGTGTGTTATCTTGTGTTGCATCTCAACTTTAATTTAGTTTGTGCTATATAATTCTAATATGTTGTTGCTATATAAATAAATTCACAAGCCTGATACACAAGATCTTGATTTTAAAGTAAGTGACCTCATGTTGAATATTCCTGTAAGATTTATGTTGATATATAATGATGCAATTGTGTTAAGACTTAGACAAAGAGAATGGAGGATGATACTCCCCCTTACAATGTTTAGCTCTCCTTGTACTATATTTAGTAGTAAAAGTAGTAGTAGTAAAACATACAGATGGTGTTTTATGGTGAATTCATGGCATGAATTCATGGCATGTCAATGACAGATCATGATTAATCTAAGCACTTAAGAGTTGAACTAATTGCTACCTTCCTTTTCCCACGCATAAGGGCTGTCTTGTATGCACGGAGCACTTTATTTGCTATTCTTTGATTGCCTGACCTGGACATATACTCTCCTGAAGAAGCCCTAATAATAGGGAGAAATGCGCAGAGAACCAAAGACTCTTGGATATATAATAACAAAGGTAAAAATAGCTTGAACAATTTTTTGTACTGTAATGACTTTTTTAATGATGATCAAATACATTTATGTTTTTACTATCTACGTGGAGACCTCAATCATCTTTTAGCGTGTCTTAAAGTCTTGGGGATAAGCCAACTCATGTGTTGGCCAGTCTATGACTGCCTAACCAATCTTGTTTTTGTTAAATGTACATTAGCGGATGTTGGCAATATCATGTTGATCCTCAATGCCCCAAACAAGTCCAGAGCAATCATAGTTATAATATCCTTTTTAATTACTGATTTGCTAAACTATAGGCAATTAAATCATTTGTTTACCAATGTATACTTAAATGGTACTCAAAGGACAAGTTCAGGACAAAGTACTAAAAATTAAAAACACGATTGCTGCAAAAAAGTTTAGAAATAATGCCCATTCAAGTGCCCTACCGATGTGGTCTAGAAATTTAGATTTGCAGCGTTTGCACTATTGAATAAAACTTACAAACTGCAACACAGTCTGAATACATTCTGATTGCCAGTGTAGCAAATCTAAACCGAGGAAACACTAGTCTGTCAGCAAACACTCTGCAACCACATTATACACATCTGAAGTCTTTCTTAAGCTGGCCACACATGGGCAGATTCTTGTGCAATCGACTGGCAATCAATTACAGCGTGGTGACGTCACCACGCTGTGATTGATCGCGGGTCCATCGTACGGTAATGTGCACTACATGGGCACATCAATTACCGTACGATGGGGACCCAGGTCTCCCCTTTCCCCAGCCGGAGAAGCAGCCAGCCTGCAGACCCCCCCCCTCTCTTCTGGCAGAGGGGGGGGGGGTTATGTGCTGTCCTCGCCCCCCTTCACACACACACAGCAGTAGCTGATCACAGCCTGTGTGTGCAGCTCAGCTGTCAGCCCGTCCATTACATTGAATGGTGACTCGCAGTCCCCATTCAATGTAATGGATTTCAACCAAGGTTTTCCAACATGTTGGAAACCTGTTTGGTCAAGTTCCTTCGACCAGGATCAATTGATCCTGCTCGAAGGAACCGTGGATGGCTCAGATGAAGAAACAGATTAGAGGAACATCGGGAGCCGTGAGCGCGCACGATGCCCGATGTTCCTCTAATCTGTTAATTCATCGAGCTTAAAGCTGGCCACACACCAGTAGATTCCTGTGCAATCGACCGGCGATTAATTACAGTGTGGTGACATCACCATGCTTGATTGATCGCCGATCAATCGGACAGTAATCAATGTGCACCACATGGGCACATCAATTACTGTATGATGGGGACCCGATTTCCTGGGTCTCTCCACAGCCTCAGAAGCAGACAGCTTCTCCAGCTGGGCTAGGGAGAGAAGTCTGTCTGCAGCCAGCCCCCTCTCTTCTGCCAGAGCTGGGTCTGTGCTGGCCACGCCCCCTTCACACACACAGAGAAGCTAGCTGAACACACAGCTTGTGTGTGCGGCTCAGCTGCCTGTGTGTCCGGCTCAGCTCTCAGCCTGTCCATTACATTGGATGGGGACAGCGCTATCCCTATTCAATGCAATGGATTTCGACTAAGGTTTCTCAAACCTGTTTGGTCGAGTTCCATTGACCCTGCTTGAAGGAACCGTGGATGGCTCAGATGAAGTCACAGATTAGAGGAACATCGAGATCCGTAAGCACGCACGGCGCTCGTGTTCCTCTAATCTGTTACTTCATCGAGCTAGCCACACACAGTTCGATTTTGGTTCAATCGATGCTCAATTAGATCAATTTTTTCATCGATTGAACGGAAATCGAGAAATGCCCACATGGTACAATTGACGATAATTGTTCGATGAAGGCAGAAAAATTGATCGAATTTTGATCGGACATGTTGGAAAATCATCGTCGATTGTGCCAAAATAGTTTAATAATCGTCGATGTTTGTGGTGTTTCTGCTGGATTGATTAGATTCGATATAATAACATAGACCACGTCAATCTGAACTTCAATCGTTTCCATACCAAACTCGACAATTTTAGTAATCTTTTTTAATCGAAATCTCATCACAATTGCAAACTCAATGTGGGGTGTATGTTGATGCGATTAAGATCGATTTTCGATTAGATGATTGAATTCTTCGATCTAATCGAGCATCGATTGAACCAAAATTTAACCGTGTGTGGCTAGCTTAAGGGTCCCCATGCACCTTTAGTTTTCTCTGTCAGATTTCCTTTTAGATCTCCTTGTTTTACCAAAACCATGTTATAATGAGGGACTTTCAAGTCTACCTGTGTTCAATCACAGAGGACCCTATACTTCATAGTTGTTGGTAGATCTAAATGATATCTGACAGAGAGATCTAACGATGTATGGCCAGCTTTAATCCTGAACATTCATTTCACCCTTTAGAGTCAGTGTACGCACCAAGCCCAATGTATTGCAACAGTGTCCTCTAGTGTCTATAGTCTGCTTTGCGCTTGTGTCTTCAGAATTTGGGAGACTTTAAAACCTGCAATATAGAACAAAACCACAAACAACTGCAGCTTAGAATTGTCTGGTTGTTCCAGCAGCTTGACTTTAGCAGCCCTAAGTCTCTAGATGAAAAGTGTTCTGCTGCAAATGCATCAGTGTCCATCCTATAGTAGAGAACTCAGACATACATCTACAGTAATTTTAAATATTCCTAGTGGTTTATTATGTCTGGATAACTGTTGTTCCTTTAACATGGCCTCTGCTTGGCTCCGATTTTGGACTGTGCTCCCCTTCAGACAGTTGGTTTAGTCAGAGTCAGTCTCCAAGTCAGATGACTCTTGTTGCTGTAGCATCCTCTGAGCAGCCTCATCTAGAGGCTCCAGTCTTCCATCAGATGTCACTCCCATTGGCTGAATGATCTGTTCTCTGCACCACCAAAAAAGAAAAAAAAATTTTTTTGATCAAAATGCTATTCAACTGATGACCAAATGTCCAACCCAAGCTTACTTGTCCAGTTTTATCCTCTTCAAAATCATTCAAGTCAACAAAGGGATCCAGAGCGTCTTGCACTATATATCAAACTATATGGCAGCTACACCCTGATTTATTTACAATTTTCTACATTAACCTAATAACTAGATAGTTTGACATGAAAGGTCTTTTAAATAGTAATAATTTTAGAATATTTGCTGATGTTTGGGAAAAAGCTGAGACAGATACTGTTACTCTAGGAGGCACTTCATTTTCAGCATTCCAATAACAGTAGGTTAAAAAGCCAAAAACATAATGGTGTCCTAACTTTTAAGGCTATGAAAGCATGATGGTAAGGTAACAGGGAATCCTGTTACAGTTGCAAGAAAAAATATGTGAATCCATTAGGATTACATGGAGTTTTGCATGATCATAAAATGTGCTCTCATCTTCATCTAAGTTACACAAATAGAAAGAAAAACACATTCTGCTTAAAAGAATACTACACAAACATATGTTTATATTGAACATAACATGTAAACATTCACAGTGCAGGGTAGAAAAGGTATGTAAACCTTTGTACCTAATAACCATCTTGGGATGTCTGGTGTGAATCTCTATCTTAAGGTCATGCCACAGCATTTCAATGGGGGTCAGAGCTCTGACTGGGCCACTCCAGAAGGCGTATTTTGTTCTGTTGAAGCCAATCTTTTGCTGAATGGTTTGTATGCTTTGGGTCATTATCCTGTTGCATCACCCATCCTCTGCTGAGCTTCATTTGGTGGACAGATGATCTTATGTTTTTCTGCAACAATTCAGTTTTGGTTTCATCGGTCCACAGAATATTTTGCCAGTAGTGCTGTGAAACGTCCAGGTGCTCTTTTGCAAACTTCAAACGTTTTGCAATTTTTTTTGGACAGCAAAGGCTTCCTCGGTGGTGTCCTCTCATGCACTAAATTCTTGTTTAATGTTTTCCTTATTGTCGATGTGTCAACAAGAATGTTAGCATGTGCCAGAGATTTCTGTAAGTCTTTATGCACCAACAGTGCTAAACTTTCTCCATTTGTAGACAGTCCGTTACCGTGGACACATGAACATCAATGCTTTTGGAGATATTTTTGTAACCCTTTCCAGCTTCATCTACGTCAACAATTGTTGATCGTAGGTCTTCTGAGAGATCCAGTGTGTTTTTAAAGGGCAGGACAGCAACACATCCAATATCATCACACTGATTGGAATCAAGGTTGGCTTACTCCTGGCTCCAATTAGCTTTCGAAAAAGTCATAAGGCTAGGGGTTCACATACTTTTTCCACTCTGCACTGTGAATGTTTACATGTTATGTTCAATTAAAAGATGAAAACATATAATGTTTGTGCAGTATTATTTTAAGCAAACTGTGTTTTTTTATTGGTGTGACATTTATGACCAATTTATGCAAAACTCCATGCAATCCCAAAGGGTTCACATACTTTTTCTATAACTGTATAACTTCCGTTCTGTTTTAAAATATAGGAGGCTTCTAATTTTATTTATGAAGACTTAGCATAAGTCAGTTATTAATGCTCAATTCTATTGTTAATAGGCTCAAATTCTCCATGGTAAGTATGCTACTAGACAACACTGAATAACTGGATTCCCAGAAGAGATTCTAGATCTTGCACCCAGAGACCAAATGAAAAAATACTGATGGAAACTGACCTTGATAGCTTATCAAACATGCTGACCAGCTTCATGGCTTCATATTCTTTCTGTTCGTCAGTCATACCATCCATGGGGTTGGGCTGTTTTTCCTCCACACGTCCAGTCACTGGGTTAATACTGCACAAACCATAATGTATGCGAATAACACAATACACATTAGAACACTTAATCATACAGGCAGAAGTTTCATTTATTAATGTGTGAAATAAGAAAATGCTTGTGTAGCCACTAAACAAAGTTACACTTCTAGATTAAATATCTGAATAGCCAATGTAAATCTGAAGACAAACCTTAAGTTTAAGAAATTATATTTAAAAAGTTTGTTATACTTACTTAGGTTTGGCTTCTCTGTACTCTTCAGTGTCTGTGTCTTCATCCTCAGAGTACCGACCTTCGCCACGACCACCTGACAGTAGGCCTCTGGCAGCAAGTAAACCAGCAGCATTGCCGTATCCCGTGTATTTCACAAATCTAGACACTTGACATAAACAAGGATAGCAGTCACAAAACCAATATATTACCAACTGTTCGGTGAGTAGATAAAAAGTGTGGTTGTTGTTAATAAAGTCAGCTTACACATTCAAAGTTTTACACTGGAGATAAGATGAGGAAGGTTAAAATCTGACTGAATACTAATAATAATATTGCACCTGGTAGATAGTTACACTGGCGCTCAATGCTAGCATTAATTTTACCTCACAAAAGCTGTCAGTTCTTTACCTTTACAAACACCTGTATATGATATGCATGCCCATAGATGCTTGTACAGTGCTCAACCCCCATCTGTTTTTGTAACAAATACATGAGTTAAACTACCTGATGCTTTTAGAAACCTGACTACTTGCCTAAATGCAATTTAATACTACCTGAAAAGTAGGATTCTGTTTTTACAGATCTCTACATGAACCACATAACCCTGTGAGCTCAAAGCTAATGTAATTCAAAAACATGAACTCCAAAGAACTCCTAGGAAACCTCAAGCTAGCTATATATGCATCAACATTTGCTCAATCAATATTTGATTTAATCAACCTGTGCAATGTATGTATTGTCTGTCAGCCTAATATCGACCAATCGTATTACCACACAGTGTATTCAATGCATATCCAATTACTAAGGAATAAATCCCAAACCTTTCTTGTCGCTCCTTTCCTAATTCTTCTCCACAAACCCAAGGGTTAGACTGCTAGTCATTATTTTACTGTTTTATCAAAGTAAAAAAACAACTGTTCTCTCTAGTCAACCTGCCCCAGACCTCTCACCCCTCTCTTCCACCACCTGGTGTTCCCACTCGCCCAGAATTCCCCCACTTTTCTGTCATGGAATATGTATGACCACCAACATCTTTACCAGATCCTGACTGATGTCGTTCCCCTTGCGCAGGATGCCTTTGACCCGGAGGTTACCTCCTCACCAGGTTTTTGGCTCAATTACCTTCAACTAAGCTCATTCTACCGCGTTATCTCTATCTTTCCACACCTTCATTGATGTCCTAAAAGAGCTCCATTATTATCTAAAGGCTACGTGTTTTTTTTTAGCACTAAAACCCTGCAAAATGCAGCAAGGGTTACAATAACTTTAAGTAGGTCACTCACCATTTTCCTTACAAAGGACAAAAAGGAATTCAGCAGCACAATGCTTTACATCAGTGTCTACATGTGTCATCAGACGAACCAACTTGTTGCGTAGTGTGTTCCCCACTTCTGGCCGATTCTTTACATCCCTTAGAGGTGGTAAAACCTGTAAAAAGAAAGATTTATAAAGAGTACAGCAGGTCTATGTCTGTGAAGGTTCTTGATTTTTTTTCTTAACAATTACAGATATGCCTTAAATTGTAAGGAAACATAGAAGTGTACCCCTTAAACTAGATGTTTGGCAATGAAAACTCTCACCTTTGTGCGGAGAAACTTCCGCGTCTCACGATGGACACGGGAACTTTCAGTCAGAAGATTTAAGATGGGAGTCAAAGTTTCACGTAGTTTATGACCCTGCAGTAAAATAAATGCATATGCATAACATTAAAGCACCTATATGTAATCTAAAAAATGTAATACTATGGTATGGTAACAAAATAGTTTTCAAAAAATGTTTTTCTCATTAATTACATTTTAATGAAACAGTATGACAGAAACAGCATGACATGGGAAGATTGAAAAATTATCCTACACTACAAATGGAAACTCCCAGGGCACTTCTCCACTATCAGCAGCTCAGAGGTAAGTTAAAGTTAAATCGAATATGATTGTTTGGTGTTTTTTTTCATATAGGTCCACTTTAAGACTAACCTGGAAAAGAAACCAATTTAAGAGGTGGCTAAGCAAAAAGGTGGCACTAAGCAAAATATGTAACAAAATAACTGCTTAATCAATAAACCATATTTAATTGCATGTACTGAATTGAATCTACTTTTAAGACTATCATTTTGCAATACTTACCCTGTCCAACCTCCTATCAAGAAACTGTATTAGGATCTCCACAGTGTCCATGTTCATTCCCATGTACTCCACAGAACCATGCTCAACTTTAGGTGTCAGTAGAACATCGAGACACATAAGGGGGAGGTTAACCAGTAGGTTTACTGTGTGTCTGTTTAAAAAAAAAAATAATAAATACATAAATATAATTTAATGAGCATTCAGATTGATTACTAAAAAAAGCCTTACAGGTATTTTTTTTAATAACAAGCTTTATTATAATGTCAAAATATTCTGCATTTTACAAAGAAAGGGAAGTAATTTACCTCAGGTTCTGTTATCAAAGAAATGTACAGCCTAATTTCCTTTCTAACTTTGATTTGTTTAATTTAGGAGGTAATACACAAAGTACAATAAGAACAGAATTAATATTTAGATTGCATGCGGAAAGTTGTGTTGGATGACAACACAGTACTGAACTCTGGAAGCTGTTCCAAAAAAAAAAAATGGTGTCAGAGGGACTTTGCACCTGTATTACCAGCAGTTTCCATGTTACTGATCTTTGCCCATTACTAACTTACTATGCACTGTGCTGCAATGTGTCTGTATAGGTCCACCCCTAATGGTAGGGGCAGGGTTTGCTTGCTCAAAAAAACAATAAGCACAATAGTGACATATCCAAGTGTCTCTCCAAAACTTCTAGAGCTAGCAATCAGAAACCAACATCTTCAAAATTCACCATGCAGAAAGCACATTTCTGACGGAATTCCATACAATATGTCTATGGTACTACTTAGGCGCAACACACACACACACACACAGTTCTGCACAGCACAGCATATATATATTATTTTTTTGAAGGCTGGTGCATTTAGGCCTAGTCTCCATTTAGCACTAGGGCCACCATAGCCGGTCCAATAATGCTGGCCTATTTTGTATGCATTTTCCTGTGTACATTTTTGAGTTTTTTTACACAACTATTCCTATACTTATTCAATTAACTCATTAACCTTCCGGATGGTTTTCCTAAATCCAGTTCTGGGTGAAACAATCTTACTGAAATTGGTAATCCCGAGCTGGTTATCCTCTGCTGCTAAAAAGTTAAACAAATTTAGGCGGCAGTGCCAAAGTTTTACCAATTTTTTTTTTTTTAAGCAATAAACGTTTTATTGAATATAACAGTCAAAAATACAGAGAGACGTTGTGGTACAGAGTATACGAAGGTAGACCTCAGGGGTCCAAAGGTACAGCAACTACAGGCAACACAGTAGAGTGCGTGATCATAACAAAACTGTCCGACCGTAAGTATCGTCGGGACACAAACCAAGGTGAACCATAGTACGTTAAGAAAGCATGGAATGTTACGGAAGAAAATACCAGCAAACAATCTCAAGGCACACAATCCAAGTAGATCCAGTAGATGCCCATTACAGGACAGAAGTAATTTTTCGTTAAATCAACAGAAAGATATGAGAGTAAACAGCATGACAAGGACAGAGACACAGGAGGAGGGGAGGAAAGGGTTCATAGAGGATACGACACAAGAGGGGCAAAAGAGCCAAAGGGGGTCATCCCAGGGAGCAGCGAGCAAGCGAAGGATAAAGTGTGAAAATGTACGGCAAAGAAGGTGCATGCGCAACAGCAACGTGTGAATAGCGATCAAGCAGTAGGCGAAATTTTGGGGTCTCAAGGAATAAGAGCCATGGAGCCCATCTGTCACAGAAGGAGCTTTGGGTATGCTGTACTTGCGAAATCAGGTCTTCCATGCGCTGCAGATGATTCAGTTCTACAACCCACTCCTTAATAGTAGGTGGGTCAGGGGATTTCCAGTGCCTCGGCAGCACCGCCCTCGCCGCCATCACGAAGAACCGTTTTGCGGGAGCTCGGGAACAAGGATAATAGCGCAATCTCGGGGGATGCAACAATAGATGCGCCCGTAGCTGCAGTGAAAAAGGCAAACACACCCTCCCAGAAGTCCGCGAGCAACGAACAGCTCCACCAGATGTGGAGCATAAAGCCCCGCTCCTGACCGCAACTCCAACACAATGGGGACGTCGAGGGAAAAATTCTGTGGAGGCGGGTCGGGTACAGATACCACCTAGTCAGAATTTTATAGCTCTTCTCCTGGCAGGAGGCCGCAATGTTAACGGTATGTGTATTCAGAAATATTTGGTGCTCATCTCCCGGGGAAAAAGAGCGGCCCAAGTCCTTCTCCCAGCTAGCCAGGTAGTAGGGACGATGCGTACGTACACAGCAGATAATAATCCTGTATAGGAGGGAGAGCACTCGCGCAGGACGCGTAGCCATTAAGCAAAGCTCTACAAACTCCGTGGGAGGCGGAGAAAGAGCGCCCGTGCCCAGCATCCCGCTAAGGAAGTCCTGCAATTGAAAGTAGTGTAGCCATAGACCCCGTGCAGAGGTCTGTGGAGGGAGGAGATCCGCCAGCGGTCTAAGACCGGACCGTCTAAAGGCCTGAGCAAGTGGAGACGGCACACACGCCGACCATTTGAGAAACCAGGGCCGAGAGCACCCAGCCGGAAAATCTGGGTTGTCCATAATCGGGGTCATGCACCCTAGGTAGGAAGAGAGCTTAGAGCTGGTCAGAAGACGGTGCCAGATAGACGGGCGAAGCCAGGGAATAGAGAACAGCAGGCAGGGAGATATATATGGCGTTCGAGCTGGACCCACAATTTGTTGGTTGCAGAGTGGGCTCTTTCTAAGATGTGGGTCAGCAACGCCGCCTGATAGTATGACTCCAGATCCGGTAGACCCAGGCCTCCATTAAGTTTCGGTAATGTAAGAATGGAGTAACGCAGACGTGGCGGTTTACGGGCCCATAGATATTTAGTCAAAAGAGAACGCAAAGTGCGGAAGAAGGAACGAGGTACAGCTATTGGTGAAGTTTGGAACAAATAGAGAAAGCACGGGAGTATGGCCATCTTACAAATGGCAAGTCTGCCAAACCATGAATGGAGCAAAGAGGTACGCGATTCCAAGGAGAGTCTCGTGGAGGTAAGCAGGGGGAGATAGTTAAGGGTGTACAGTTGAGAAAGATCAGACGGGATATACACGCCCAGATATTTAAGAGCGGTCTGTTGCCACTTGTATGGAAATGAGGCTCGCAGAGTCTGTTCCACGGCCAGGGGGAGGGTTACGTTCAAAGCCTCAGATTTTGTGTAATTAATTTTGAAATTGCTCAGTAAACTGAACCGGTCAAATTCACGTGCCAAGGAAGGGAGAGCAATTAGAGGGTTTGAGATATATAACAAGAGGTCATCAGCATACAGGGCTATTTTATGCTCGCGTGTTTTACCAATTTTTTACTAGAGATGGTGGAATGTCATTTTGAAAATTCCACTATGTGACTTTAAGTTAATTAAACTATTTAACTCTTCTTGATCTCAGTGGACCGTCAGGGTGGTTACACTTTCGGCACAGAAAATCTGACTGAGGAATTACCGTGCCTCTATAGGAGCGAGCATAAAATAGCCCTGTATGCTGATGACCTCTTGTTATATATCTCAAACCCTCTAATTGCTCTCCCTTCCTTGGCACGTGAATTTGACCGGTTCAGTTTACTGAGCAATTTCAAAATTAATTACACAAAATCTGAGGCTTTGAACGTAACCCTCCCCCTGGCTGTGGAACAGACTCAGTGGCATATCATTGTGGGGAATTGTGTTTACATGTCTATACATGTAAACACAATTCCCCACAATGATATGCCACTGATGTGTCTGTGTACGCATCAATTGCATAGCATAAAATGCGTTGCCAGATGCATTGCCAAAATTGCAACATTTGACATGCATGAAACACAGGACTTTTAACGTAAGTGAGACTAGATCTCAACTGCATATAAACATTAACAAGTCTCTGAAATCTTACCCATGGAATTCTTCTGTTCGGTCTTCACCATCACTTTGTCTAAGTAGGCAATGCCGAAGTATGGCGACTAAATGGCGATACAGCGCTGCATCTTCCTGTAAATAGAGAATAAAGTAAAAGGTTGTTGAAAGCAGAAAAAATTTATATTACATTTTTAAAGCCATGTGACCATGCTGAACAGTGATCTCACCAAAACTTGAAGGTGAAGGCTGAGAATACTTAAAAAGTTATTTTTAATTTCAAATTTTAGCTAGGCTTTGCTTGATTTTCTTCCTCCTTCCAAATTACAGGATATGTACAGTGCTCATTTAGGAAGGGATCACAAGATTTTATCCAGCATCAATAATGTTTGCACAGCTATATACAAATAACGGTTTGACAAACTGTACAGAAGTTGCAAGAACGTATGGGTAGAGATCCCTGCCCGTGTAAGCTTACAATCTTTCAACATGGGGAGGTAAGGCAAAAAATATCCACCTGTCTATGACATGGGGACCAACATTTCCCAATGTGGAGACTAGGGGCTCAGGCGGGGACTTTAACGGCACTGAGGGTAAACTATAAGCAGTCTAAAGCAACAGTTGAGCATATTTTATTGATGAAAAAGCCAGATGGTAATTCTAGCGATCATATCATAAATACAGACATTACAGTGGATACAATGTTCATAGAGCGTAACATCATAAAAGTAGTAACCACAAGTACGATCTCCGCAATCGCCCGCACTCCCGTCTGTGTTCCCGTCTCCGTACTCCCTTGAGGGATCGGAGGTGGGTGCAGAAAATGGGGTGCCTTTTAGGGCACAGCCGTTGGGGTCGGGGATGGGGGCGGGTGGAGCATTAACTCCCCTACCTGTCCCCCATTGCCGTCGGCCTCCGGCTGAGTGCGAGCTGGCGTCCGTGCGTCGCCATGGAGACCATGTGGGCCATGTCACACTTTGTGTGGGCGGGCCCCTGGTCTCCATGGCGACGGCGGGGGATATCAGGACACGTGGGAGGGCATTGACCATCTGGCGGATGTGACGTGAAGTGGCTTTCACTTCCGGATGGGATGCAGGGCACTGCTACTCGGGGAAGCGCAACCGTGCCGCGGCCACAGTGGAGTCATCATCGGGGAGCTCAGGTTAGGCACTTTTCTAGGTTTTGTGGTTGGTTTTTGTTGATTTGGAGGGGACCTTTTTTGTAATGATTTAGGACACATAGAGGAGAGAAAGGCAGGAGGGGTTGGGGTAGCTATATGCACTTACATAGATTAGGCACTGTAAGAAATTACTTCACTTCTCAAAAATCAATTATTTTCTGTGTTTTAGAAGATATCACATGGTATGGAAATGTATGTATTATGATCTTTAATCTATAGCTAAATATAC
>CM070038.1:57895174-57908086 GCA_036250615.1 Ptychadena robeensis
ATTCCGGTTAATGGGAGGGCACTTTGTACCTCTACACTGGATATCCAGTAATCAACTTCTTTGAGGAATTATAGTCCCCCAGGGGGACTAGAGTAATTTTCAGGCACTGTGAAATGGCCCATGTTTATAAAGTTTGTGGATACCTGTGCTAAAGCATAGCATGCTACATTGCACTTATTACAACACATTGCATATAGAGTGAAAGAACCATACTATGGGGGCTGCGTTGTGTATAGGCATTGCGCACATTAGCGTTAATAGCGAGTGTACGATAAGATGTGTACTTCCCATACAAGTGTACATGTATGGGAAGTACAAGTCTACACTGTATCTTATATATCCCCTATATTAATCTTCAATTCACTTCAACTTGTTTGAATACTATTTTTCCACCTCATTATTGTCTAAATTAGTTTTCAGCTACTTACCATAACGAGGGATACCGGTCTACCACATAGGTAGATATTATCCACATATTCACTCCTTCACCATTCACATTATTTTCCTTATCAATACTTCTCTCTTGACTCTTCCTATCACTATTAAAGCTTCACTGATCACTTCAATCCTTCACCTCTCTCATCAAACGGATATCTACATAATGGCTACTTTTTGCACCTTTATTCTACATTTGAATCATCACCATTTTGTTTTGTCGTGGTTTTCACCAGTACCCAGCGGGATTTTTTTCACTCCATCGTTTCCACTTGTTTAACTACCGTATTTTCCGGCGTATAACATGACGACCCCCAACTTTTCCAGTTAAAATATAGAGTTTGGTATATTCTCGCTGTATAAGACTACTCCTCTTCCAACGCACACCAAATAATGTATGTCCATTCTGACTTTCAACCCACAGATCTCCAACACCCTTAGAAGTCTAATTTTTTTTGTATTAGTAATTTACATTCCCAATTTGACACCCCTATCTGCAACCTTTCATAGTTATTAATGTTTCCCTGCAGTTTCCCTTCAGATTTCAAGGTTTTACAACATAGGGTTTTAAAGATCTGGGTGTTCATTCAAACTAGGTGAGTGAGGGGATGCATGTAGCAGAATAAGCCATTATAGTCTTATGGAAGAATTATTTGATAACTAACTTCTTTGTCGGAAGTGTTGAAGCTAGGGGCATGAAATTTTGCATGAATGTAGTCTCAGGGGTTAGCTGGTAACCCCCAAAATTTAAAGGTTCTACCATGCAGGATTTTAAAGATCTGTGTTTAAATTTTTAAAGTGAAAGCATGTATGCAACAGAGTAGTGCTTTATGTTCTTGGGAAGCAATATTTAATAGGGGGCTTTTAGTAGGAAGGATTGTGCTCAGGGACCTGAAAATTTGCATGGATATAGTCTTAGGGGTTAACTAGTAAACCACAAAATTTCAAGGTTCTACCATGCAGGGTTGCAATATAGGCAAGTTAAATGTTGCATATAGGAGTATAGCACTCTGGTGATGAAGCATTTCTGATAGCTGGACTTTAGCTGAAAATTAACATATAAGTGTTGTAGCTAGAGTGGTGAAACTCGGAGTGTAAGTAGTAGTAGGTGAGCATTACTGACCCTGAAAGTTTCATGATTATACTATTAATGGTTTTCGTGCTATGAATGTTCAAAGTTAAAGTGCCACACAGGTGTTGGTTTTGCTTCTACAGCACAGTGGAGAGGGTGTGTCCCCTCCTGCGTTTTTTATTGGCTGGGATGATGAAGCATCCTGTAGCCATGGTAACACTGCTCTTTCGTTCTGACGTCTCTCTGCTTCTGTCGGCCAGCACGCAGCCCACGGAGCATAGATCCGGGAAGCAGACCTACCGGCTCCCCTAGATGGTCCCCTGCAGCCCCGTGCCTGCGGCACCCGGCGTATAAGACGACCCCCGACTTTTGCACACATGTTCCTGTGTTCAAAAGTCGTCTTATACGCCGGAAAATACGGTATTTTGATTCATTGTCCTCACTTGCTGCACCAATATACACTCAATCACAGTCCCCACACCACCCAACTTATTATTGTGATTATCTCTTGGATGTATTTCCTATGGGGCACTTTTGTTCAAAACTCATGTTTTCCTGCCCCTCACTTCTTGTGCTCATCACATATTTTTAAACCCTCTAACGAATTCCCTTGGTCTACTTTGGCTATCTCCCGCAGTGGCCCCCCGTTCCTCCTATATGCCTTTCTGGGCGAGCTGGTTTTATACTCCAACCTTTATAAACCTGGCGAGTCAATTTTTAACTTTTCTTTGAAACCTCTAATTTAAATCGAAGTCCTAACATCCTACTTATTTATTTGCATACATCTTACCCATATAACAGACCCAACCACACCTCCTGATGAAAAGCTTCTAGAAACATGTGTCGAGGCTGTGGGGACAGTTTAATCACTTTTACAGATGAATGGGTATCTGCTACAACCTATCCTATCCAGTGGATTTACTGATATCCGGATCGCCTTATTTTTAGAAGAAAATTAAAGACTGTTTTATTTGAACATATGGACTGCATATTGATGCATTTGTTTGCTATTTGAACGCACTGTTATTACCGTTTTGAGGTTTGATTTTTGATTCAAATCCCCAACTGGGGTAATGTTATGAGCCGGGTTGGCCTCTTTGAAAGTCCCCTCGCCTTTGCTCTCTCAGCAAAGGGAAAAATCAGATGGACGGTTAGCCCGAATTACTTTCGAGCTCACCGTTCATCAAACTTTCTTTGTAGATTATAATTTGGGATGTTGGCCACATTCCCTTAAGGTCCCAGTGGTACTCTCTGTATATACAAGTGTACGTGTGTATCATAATAAAGAGTGTTGCTCTCAGTGTGTGTAGGTCATTGTGTATGTTTTGCCTGTGAGGGAGTTTGAGGAATAAATCATTTTTAAATATATCTTTACTTACTACAGGGGTCTTCAAACACCATATGATAGCAGTCTTGTCTAAGAACACAGAGACCCTGAAAGATAAATGTGAAATTTCATTTAAATATTTATACATGCATGACTATAATTTTCTTTAAGGTTTATGTTAACAGCCATTACAAAAAAAGATAAGGTTCAGATAAAATAGACTTACCATATAAACAAATTTATCGACAATAATGTTGATCCACCAAGTAACAGATGAATTCTATAGATTTCTGGACTGCAATATAAATATGATGTATTAATTGGAGTGCCGCTAACAAAAAATTAGCCTCTAACCCGGCACTATAGGGTTCATGACATCCATAGTTCATAAAAAACATAAAAACAATTAAAAAAATGTGGATTTATTTTTGGATTGTTTTATGACTGTATGCTTTTAAAAAGGTATGTACACATCCCTTTGCTCATACACAAAGAAAAGCTACTAGTTGATCCCATTTGCCCATTCACAAAGAACCCCCACTAAACCCCCATCATTACTAACATAAGGAGAATTCCCCCCTAAATCCCCTTTTTGCCCACATAGAGAAACCCCCTACATGCTCATTAACATTAGTTAAATTCCCCATCACCCCCTCTTTGCATTACATATATACAATCCCCCACAACTCAGCACCCCCATACCCATTCACATAAAAAATGCCCTTCACCCCTCCCTTTGCCCATTCCCATATAGACATATAAACTGCTCCTCCTCCTCCTTTAACATATGAAAAACAAACTCTCCCTTTGCCCATTCACATAGAAACCCCCACCATACCCATTCATGCAAGAAAACTTTTCACCCCTCTATGGCCATTAACGTAGACACAAATCCCTCTCCCTAGACCCTTTGTCCACTTGCAGTTAGAGCCCAGGTGCCCAACCTGCGGCCCAGGGGCCCCCTGGCAGCCCCCCTCAGTCTTCCACTTCAGGCCCCCAAAACCTAACTATTAGTGCATAGGAACTCACCTGTCTGCTGAATCAAAGGTTATGTGCACCATCGATATAATCAATGGCCTTGAAGCAGGGCTGAGGAGTCGGCCGATAAATTCCCCGACTCCTCAGTTTCTAGTTCTTCGGACTCCGACGCCGACGCCTCGACTCCAACTCCTCTGTTTGTAATATGCTAATGTACTTTATCCATCCATTAAAGAAAAGGAAGGCAACATACATTAACCACAGAACTACTGGCTAGGAAACCAACACTGTACTGTAATGGCCAATTAAAGCAGAGAAAGGGAGATATGCAGAAGATGCTGCTTTTTCCTTAAGCTAGGCACCATGCTGTCATTGATCGGGGATCAATTGAACCACATGGCCACATCGATTCCTGTTCAATGGAGACCTGTTATGCCCAGCTTGCAGTGTGTGATTTACAACACACCAGAAGCTGGGGAGAAGCAGCCTGTCTCATACAGCTGCCTCACTCACACAGCTTCTGAGTGAGGAGTGCTGGCTCTGCCCCCATCACACTGACAACGGATGGCAGTGGAGGAGGAAGGAGCCGCAGCTGTTTCAATACTTTCCATGAAGATTAATGTCTCCATGCAAAGTATTGGAGACTGAACGGGGTCTTTCCAACATGTTGGAACCCCGTTCAATCAAGTTCCTTCAAGCTGGCTCAATTGATCCCGCCTGAAGGAAGGCACACACGGGTAGGTTTGTAAACAGATTAGAGTACAATCAATCACTGTGAGTGCGCAAGTTAATTGATTGTACTCAAATCTTTTTACAAATCTACCCATGTGTGCCTAGCTTTAGTGATCTTCTGCTGAAGATAGGGCAGTGGAAGGCTCCAAGAAGAGGCTGGGTGAAGGGGCACTTCAAACATGATTCATGATTTCCCTTGAATCCCATAGTCATGATTAAAGTTGAAGCTTACAATCTAAGTATTTGTCGCCTCAGTCTTGAATATTGGCGATCCATTCCCTTCACTTATACAAGCGTCTCTATACATCCGATAATCTCTGGCCAATGCCGTTAGTCTCAATGAAGACCGGCGTCCCCATTGAAGCTAACGGCCAGCACACAAAGGGTGCACGCCGATGCTGTCAGCTCTGGAGAGAGCTCATCTGAGCTGGTCTGTCGGCCACCACTTGGTACGTGTGTGGGGACCTTTAGGCTAGGGTCACAGTGGGCGCTGTAATGTTATGCACGGCACGCATTTATTCTTATAGCAGAAAAGTCGTTCATTATCACGGTTTGTTAATTGCGAAATTTGAAGTAATTTTTTACTCCAGGTACCCAAAAATTTCTCCGACTCCACAGCCCTGCCTTGAAGCACACACCCTTTGATGATATACATGACACATAACGTGCATTACCATACTACAGTGTTCCCTAATGTTTGAAGTATTATTTAAAAAATGTGGTTATTTAAAAAAATGAAACATTATGTTTTCTAGCTATGCACGATGTAATTTGTTTAATTATACAAGTCAGTATAGATTAAAAATTTTATGTGAGGCCCTTTAGGGATGCCGAGGGCCGCACTCATACAGGCGCAGTCTTCTGTCCAGTCTTCTTTTTTTCTGATTCCGAAATGGTGCTGAAGTGTCACATGGACGTGACGTCACAATCCCACGAGACTTGGCAGTGATGACTGGTCTGTCCCAAGTGCCCTTGCGGAAACGTAATCAAAACATTTTACTAAGATGCACGATCACTGTGTGGGAGGGGCGACAGCAGACAAGTGTCCGGTTTTCAGGAGCCATAGGTGCTACTGCAATTATTAACCCACAAAAGACATACAATCACACAAGATCAAACATAGCGGCTGCCACAGATGAGGTGTTTTCAGCATTCCTCCACCACCGTGACAACTCCAAAGGTATTATTATTATAGATAATTAACCAATTATCTACCATTGTCTCCTATATCTATCTATCTATCTATCTATCTATCTATCTATCTATCTTTGTTACACCAAATTGATTTGGGAGATAACAGATTAACTAAATCCTTTCAATCAAAATTCTTATTTTAGGTCCCATTTCACATATGCTAAATAAAAAAACAGCATCATTTAATGGTCTCCAGATACCCTTCAGTGGCGGTTAGCATGATATGCTTAAGCTTTCCAAGCCAGGCATTTATTTTAAAGTTAAGAATAATGTAGAATTTCATAAATGACAAACTACAGATAATGGCTTTCCAGCCTTTATTTACAATAGGACCATCTCATGCGAGATCCATAAAAATGCCAAAGGGCGTCAGAGTACATTACATACAGTTTAAAAAAGAAAAAAAAAATGTTCAACAACATAAAACATATTCCCAAGATTTTTGGTGTCCCTGTAGTAAGCCCATGTTTTTCAGGGAGACCGTGGGCGGTTTTCCCCTTCAAAGGGGGGAGGGACAAAAAATCTTGCCCAAACCTGCCCAATAACCCCCGATTGCGCCCATTGAGAATGAATGGGAGTGTTAAAAAACCAATGATTTGAGACACAGTTTTAAACTTGTCCATTCATCTCTATGGGCACTATCAGGGGCGAACAATGGTGGCCACCCATGGCCAAAAATTAAGTGAGCCAATCACACCCGATTGCAGCAGAGGGGATGAGCTCAATCAAATACATGGGTATGATCGACGCACCCCAACTTTGTTGGCAAAATTTAGGTCAAACATCTCTTAGTCTTCACAAGGTTAACACACACTGTTGCTGGTATTTTGGCCTATTCCTCCATGCAGATCTCCTCAAGAGCAGTGATGTTTTGGGGCTGTTGTTGGTCAACATGGATTTAACCCTCTCCAAGTTTTGTATGGGGTTGAGATTTGGAGACTGGCTAGGCCACGCCAGAATATTGAAATGCTTCTTTTGAAGCCACTCATTGCCTGGGCGGTGTGTTTGGGATCATTGTCGTTCTGAAAGACCCAGCCATGTTTCATTTTCAATGCCTTTGCTTATGGAAGGAGATTTTCACTCAAAATCTCACAATACATGGCAGACAGATCAGATCAGCCACCCTGATCCCTTTTTAGAAACCGCTCCAAAGCATATTTCCACCACATGCTTCACAGTAGGTATGGTGTTCTTTGGATGGAACTCCACATTCTTTCTCCTCCAAACACAAGTTGAGTCTTGTTCTACTTTGATTTCATCTGACCAATCCTCTTCTGGATCATCCAAATTCTCTCTAGTAAACTTCAGACAGGCCTGGACATGTATTAGCTTAAGCAGGGAGACACGTCTGGCACTGCAGGTTTTAAGTCCCTGGCAGTGTAGTGTGTTACTGATGGTAGCCTTTGACCTGAGGAGATTTTTGCTTACTGTTCTTGTGATCATTTTGACCCTGTGATCGAGGGAGATTATCAGTGGTATGCATTTTCTAATTATTGCTCGCCCAGTTGATTTCTTCACACCAAGCTGCTTGCCTATTGCAGATTCAGTCTTCACAGCCTGGTGCAGGTCTACACTTTTACTTCTGGTGTCCTTCAACAGCTTTTTGGTCTTGACCATAGTGGAGTTTGGAGTGTGGCTGTTTGAGGTTGTGGACAGGTGTCTTATACTGATAACAAGTTCAAACAGGTGCCATTCATACAGGTAATGAGGAGGACAGAGTTACAGATCTGTGAGAGCCAGAAATCTTGCTTGTTTGTTGGCGACCAAATACTTATTTTACAGAGGAATTTACCAATTCATTCATTAGAAATCCTACAATGTAATTTCCTGGATTCTTTGCCCCCCATTCCGTCTCTAATAGTTGAGATGTACCTATGTTCCACCAATGAGTACAACAGGTATGAATGGCTGAGTGCATTCTTTTTGTATTTGAAGCTTGATAAATGACAATGGAAGGGCAGAGAGTGGTAAGTTCATACCCAGGTATTTAATCCTCACAAAAATGCTCACAAAAAAGAACACAGTGTTCTGCAATGCTTACTAAAAGCACTCATAGAACTTTTCTATGAATGCCTTGACGTTTTCCCAGGGATTAAACACACAAAAAAAAAACATGATAAAATGACCATGTGAAAAGGAACAAGGTAATATTTAAATTTAAAAATGTTTTTTGGAAACATTTTGTGATTATACTGTATATACACCCTGTTATAACTTATTAAATTTATATTGCGTTCTAATTTTAAATGGAAGTGGCAGTCATCAATCATTAGGAGTAGAACTCTAATGTTACTGTACAAACCTCCTAATGATGTTTTTATAAAATAAAAAACTTAAAATGCATTGTTTCAAATTATTACATACAACATTTTGTAGGTTGAGAAGAACTGAAAAGGGAGGTAATAACTGAAATCAAAAGCTATTTAAATCCACCACCTCTTTGTAGACGTGGCAACCTGGTAGGAAAAAGAGGGCAGTCCACCACTCCATCCATCAGCACCATCCCGGGTTGCACAACCCTCATCAAAAAACAAGACTGTTTGATAACAAATCTTCATGTAGTTCTGGGTCCACTGCAGCGGTTTCTGCTTGTGAGAATAGGTTGGATTTGGCTGAAGACATTATGCATAACTTCAATCCTTAATGTTCCTGGGACTTCAGAGGCACCTGGACCTATTTGCTGCTTTGCAATGGCCTTTTAGCTGCTGGTCTCTAAATCAGATGAATTTGTCTTGCAGAAACCTTCCTCGTTTTGCCTTCTTCTGCCCTGATTTAGCCAGAAATCTTTAAACAGTAATAATGATGGTTACATTTTCAGGAAATATCCCTTGTCCAAGGGATTCAACTATTTCATGCGTGTCAGCAGCAAAAAGATCCTTTTACTTTCCCATATTGAATTAAAATGATCACAGTTGCCAGAGATAAAAGAATGCTACATAACACAGGGATATCTTCATTGTCTAGAAGCTTCTTTAAAATAAATACAGTTGCAAGAAAATTTTATTGAGCCGTTTGGGATGCATGGATTGGTCATAAAATTTTCTCTGATCTTCATCTAAGTCACACCAATAGAAAAACACAGTCAGCTGAAAAAAATACTACACAAACATTAACATGTCCGAAACTTCTTAGATCAATTTCCCAGCCGATTTAAGACCGAATCCAACTTTTCGATCGGCGGCAAAATCGTCCGCACATCTAAAAGTCTATGGCCAGCTTTAGTTACAGGCTTTCAGATAAACTTGTTTGCTTCTGTGTGTTCTAAGGAAATGAAATTTTCAATGAAAAACAGTACCGGTGATCCTGTCTCTGGTGTACCTGGTGATCCGCAGGCACACCTTTCAACCACTACATTGCCGCTTACCTGCAAATGCTTCGGTTTGGTCTCCTAAATAGCTTTGATTAACAAATCGCAACATCACAAATGCCCCCACACACTCTGCACAGGTTGCATAGGAATAAGCCATTGGTCATATGATATGCTGTTACTTATAATGGTGCTTACTGGTGGATTGTTTAAGGCCCTGTTAACTAATGCACAGCATCTTATATCCAAAAGGCCAGTTCACAGCTTTGCATTGTGGTGCATTTTTGTCAAAAAGGTTATGTGCATGATTTTGTTTATGCATTTTGGAGCCAAATCTGTTGAAGTCCTAATAAGAAAATGCATTCACCAATGCCTTGTAGTGCATTTAGAAACTTGATAACCAACATTTCCACTAGAAAGTGCTGAGTCCTCTAACTTACAGAGGGGATGAGAGAGGTCTGTAATTTAATCATAGGTATACAGAAACAATAGAATTGCACCAAGTTAGCAGGGATTAAAGCACCCTGATAACTTAAAGGGTCTGTAGCTGGCGAAATAATAATATCCAAAACAATAAGGAACGGTAAATAAGAACAAATCTTCATCCAATTTAGTGGAGAAATTTATACATTTCAATTACAGTCCTATATAGGTTTCTTCAATCCGGTTTTAGGCCTCGACACGACAAGTCCAAATACATTATACTTGAGATATAATCAACCTATTTAAAAGATAATCTGTACAATACCTCAAATAAGGGTCAGCAGAGATGTTCCAGGTAAGGGTGACCCCACCCACAGTGAGGACTTTGGAGCAACGAAACACGGTTAGGCATCTCCCCTGGGAACAGTGAGCTATGGCCCGTCTAAGGGCTCATTCTAATCAGTGTATTGTTCAACATCTTCTGTTGTGTCAGTCCTGATCAACATGGTTGCGAGGACAGAGATGAAAGAAGGAAAAAGGGAATTGAGTAGGTTCAAGAAAAGACAGAAGAAGCCAAAAGAAAAAAGAAGGGAGGAAATTCGCTTGTGACTATTAAGTGACCATATATTTATATTAACTGTGCCCCATAAACTTAACTACCTAAAAATGCGCAGTCCAGTTACCCAAATGTGATAACGAATATAGTGATGTATGTGTGAAAAACAGGGTGGATAAAAATCGGATTTTTTTTATTTAAATTGAATTTTTTAAAAATAAAGTGCCTTTTGAGGAAAATATGTTACCATCCCAAGGTTATTTCATGATGAAATAAAGAATAGTTTTTAATTATATAGAATAAGGCTGTATACGTTAAATTTTTTGGGTAAATAAATTCCATGAATCCATTCACAATGTCACGCTTTTCCAGAGGTTTTTGTAAGATTTTATAATCAATAAAACTACACTCTCTGATGTATAGTGGCCAACATCGCAAAAACAATAGATAGAAGTTAATAATGGCATAAACACATCACCCCAAATTTCCCCTTGAATAGACAAGGGTGAGGGGACTTTAAGGGCCACTCAATATGTAAAAGCAATACATTTATTATACACAGTGCAAATATGAAGTAATGACCATCATATCAATCAAAAACAATGCACAATATTACGGATGTACACATCTGTACACATGTTGTTAGACAATTAAAATAGTCCAAATGGCGCAAATTTCACCCAACGCACATTTCGTTGAAGACTTCTTCAGTGGGTACGATATGTAATTTCATAGGCCAAATCTACATAACACAAACAGCCAACACAAGGGGATCAGTCATAGTGAACAACCAAATCCACATAAAAGTGGACACAGACCCTCAGGGGTTACTCCCATCCATAGATCCATATATGGTGGAAAGACACGATTTCTCAAGATGGTGTCCCCACTGCACCGACACCAGTGGGGAATGGAGAGACAGACAGACACATAAATGCCGTGGTGATCTGTGTACAAGACCGATTTTTAATACATTTACTTTGGTAAACATGATCAGTTGATGGTTTGGGTTGGTCTTGTTACGCAGATCACCAGTGGAGACGCCATCTTGAGAAATCATGTCTTTCCACCTTATATTGATCTATGGATGTGAGTAACCCCTGAGGGTCTGTGTCCACTTTTATGTGGATTTGGTTATTTAATATGACTGATCCCCTTGTGCTGGCTGTTTGTGTTATGTAGATTTGGCCTATGAAATTACATATCGTACCCCCTGAAGTCTTCAACAAAACGCGCGTTGGGTGAAATTTGCGCCATTTGGACTATTTTAATTGTCAATTGCGCATTGTTTTTGATTGATATGATGGTCATTACTTATTTTTTTGCACTGTGCCTAATAAATGTATTGCTTTTGAGTCCCCTCACCCATGTCTATTCAAGGGGAAATTTGGGGAATGTGCCTATGCGATCATCAACTTCTGTCTGTTTCTGTAAGATTATTGGGCAGTTTCTCTGCCTACAAGATATCACAGATGCTTGGCTTACTTTTGCAGTTCTCAAAACTAAGTACAACATAAAAGTTGTCTAAATATGAATGATTAACCTAAACTGGGGATAAAAAACACTAATATGAAAAGTTGTTATTCTAAAAATCTTCACCTACTTGCATTTTAAGGTTACACCAGCAAGAATGATTGCTTTAAATCGGTTTGATTTAAATCAAATCCACCCTGGTGAAAAATATTTAATAATATTAAATCATGATAAATAAATAAGTGTTTGTAATTGTGTATGTGTTAGTGTATAATAACTTTTACTGTGGATCGGTATATAGTGGTGAACACAAACCATCGTATGGGGTGTAGTCTTGTGGATATAAAGTAGTGTGATATGGTTGTGTTCTGTAATGTAAATGTCCAATAAATGCTGTGTGGTGAAAGTATATGACATGTATGTGTTATCCCTCGAATGTGGTGTAAACCCCTTTACAGAAAAAAAAGGAAGGATAGGGAAAGGTCCCAATCGCTATGAAATGTTACTTACAATTTGCCCCTGACCTGTGCTAGACTTGACAGATTCAATAAAAAATTATAATACCATATACCAACTCACCTTCACTAACATAGTGATAAGTGTACACTCTATGTTACCATCACCCATCTATATACACACCAACCACAACAATCCATGTATCAAGACAATACTGCTATGTAACTTTCTAGTCCAGACATCAATCGATGATCAGGTCAGTGGTACGCTCCAATGGTACTACAAGTAAACTTTACAACCCAGTTATGTCAGGGGAAACTATCTGTAACATAGATCATCTCATAAGTAATCATGTCTCATATACAGTGGATTGTATTCACATAAGCCACTGACCTGTTATGCTGCCGCCGTCCTGATGACTTACCGCTGACACTGCTGACATGCCTGTACACAGGGTGGAGGGAGATGATGACCCTCCTTTGGCTTCAGGTAGGGGGGACCAGGATATGGTTGGCTTAACGAATGGTCACCCCCTATATATGTACAGGAGGTGACCCCTGGGGATACCCTCCATCAAAGTGAATGGAGGGGGGACCCCTTTGTGCCCGCAACCCCAGTCGCTATGCAAACCGGTCCGTCCCTGCCCTCCGCGGGGGGGGGGGGGGGGTAGATGTTATGGGTCCCACCATTTATTCCTTTAAGAGTGCCTCTAAATTTGAAGACCCAACTTACTTGTATAAAATGTTAGGACCATTATCTCCTAGTTTAACATAAGGTCAACATTAAATCAGCTAAAATTATCAAATCATTATATAATATCTGTACATTAATCTCACATGTACTCTTTTTTCTGGTGACGTTGTTTTACAAAAAAACACAAAATTAAGTGCCTCATTAAGCCCTGGGTGTCGATTGGCTTTGAGGAAATAAATTGATTTTATCTATACTCCCCCCCCCCC
>CM070038.1:57921678-57935962 GCA_036250615.1 Ptychadena robeensis
CCCCCCCCCCTCCTAACAGGGCCCTGAGCACACACATATTATGCATAGCACACGAAACGACCCTGGCTGCAACCCTTAATTAATGAGAGGGAATGACTGGGGCAGTATGAATAGGGAAAAAAGGAATAGGGGTGACGCTGGAAGGAATACCTTTAGGGGATGTTTCCATTATACGTCAGGACCCCTCCTTAGTGGGGATCCCGACGTATAACACAGACATTGCCCACTCGGCAGATGGTCTGTTTACACATCCGGTGCAGAGGCTGAACAACTTGACTACGTTTAGCCTTGCATCGGCGGAGCAGCTCAGTGCAATAAATACAGACCCTCCGCCGAGCAGGTAAGACTATCTGCTACGTTGGGACCTCCCGCTAAGCATATACGCTTAACAGAGGGCTCCCAATATAATGGAAGCATTACGGAGCGGTTCGGCACAGTGAAGACAGATCCTCCGCCCAGCAGCTCCGCTGATGTAAGGCTGAGCATAGTCGAGTATGTTTAGCCTCTGCACCGGCGGATGTGTAAACAGACTATGCGCAGAGCAGGCAATGTCTGTGGGATATGTCAGGATTATACGCTAAGCAGGGATCCTGACATATAATGGAAACAACCCCTTAGCTGTTGGATGCCTGCTTTGCAGCCAATGCTGTGTCTGCATTTCCAAATTACTGTTTCGTTCCCAAAAAAAGGCAGGATTGGGGTGCCATTGGCAGAGGGAAACCGAAGAACTGAGAACAGAGTAAACAATAGGATGGGAAGCGGTTTTGTCATTTATGTACTATGTATTGCTTGAGGGTTGGAATAGTTATTTCGATTCTCAGCATAAGCAGGTGCTAATAAAAGAAAAAAGAACGGACAACAGAACACCTATGAGGCCAACACAGTGACAGACCATCAAGTTGTATTATATGCATCTTTTTGCTTTTGTGTGGAGATATTCTTTAATTCTGCAAACATATTTATAAGATTTGGTGAGCTTCCTTTACAATTATACACAACAGCTATCTCAACTAAACACTGCACATCCATCAATAACTGAGAAGGCCATTGTTATCTCCTCACATACAATCCTCCCCATGACAGGGCTGTGCTCGTGCATGGACATATTTCATACCTCCTGATTGTATTCTGCCAATGCCTTTTGGACCAGCTCCTGCTCCCCACTCTCCAGTCTGTCTATGATGCCATCCAAATCCATAGCTGGCGACTTGGTGAGATGCAATGCCCGCTCGCCTGGTGTTTGGCAGGAAACGTACCCAGCTAAGCTGCTCCTTCCCTTTGCGCTCTACTGACATGGTGACGTCATCGAGGGCGGGACTTGTCAGGTCACGTCTCAGACAACGTGTCTAGAACAGGGGCAGCAGGAGATGACACGCTACACTCATAGAAATCCATAACTCATCGCATAAGCCTGATGGTGGATTACAAATGCCTCCTGCAAACGCGATGTTTGCATATGGTGGAGATGCTGATGGAAGCTGGGTTCCGGGTTTTAGAAAACAGGTGGCAAATCGAATGTTTTGAAATGGTTAACTGTGTCTGAACCCAACCCATCACATGAGCAGAGTTTGCGTTATACAAGCAGTTTCACTGATTTTGTCGCATGCATCACGTTACAAAAGATGAACAAAAGAAAATACATAAAAGCTTTGACTACAAACTGGATGTTTTCTACGCCAGGGTGAAGGCTTGGGCTCCACTATCCTTTAAAACCCTGTATTAAAGGCAGGGATTTTAAGGGTATGTCTCAACTCCGTTGTGTGCTCTGTTGGGTTCCCCTACGCACAGTGCTTGGTGGGGTCCCGACAGAGCACATACACATTACCTGCCCAGAGGATCCTCCAGGCAAGTAATGTGCATGTGCTCCGTCCGAACCCCCATGCTTAACACAGGGGGGTCCTGACGGAGCACACAACACAGTGGTGACATAGCCTAAGTCCCCACCTAGGCGATAGGCCGCAACTCAAATGGTCTCATTCCCACTGCCGCGATTGGGCCCACGATCTAAAATGTGTCCAATCACACCCATAGATATGAATGGACGCATTAAAAAATCGCATCCCAAAAGATTTTTTAATGCGCCCCCATTCATTCTTTATGGGCGTAAACAGGGGCGATCGGCGCGCTGCTACAAATCGCGAACAAAAACACTTCCCATCACGGCCACAAAAAATCACAAGCGATCTCTGCCCCCGATTAGAATCAGAGTGCATGGGCTGCCCATTGACGGCAATGAGGCTTTAACACGGCTGTCTCCACAGCTTGTCAGAGCTCCCGATCCATCGGTCCATGATGTTGCCGCATCCCATCTGCGACCACAGGAATGTAACAGAGGCTTGCGCTGACATCAGCCATCTTTTTAAGCCTCTCAAAGACCTTGGCCCACCACGCACTACAGCATATTTGTTTGCCGGTAATGGACACACTAGCGGTAAAGCTAACACATCTGGTACCAGCGTAAACCCCGCACTGAGCTTATGTCTTCTATACATTTGTGCTGCGTCTGCAAAAATTTGTGCAGCAGTAAATGCAAATCCAGGGTCAGGGCCATTTCACACTATATGTGTTGCGGTGCGTTTTTTACCACACACGTTTTTTTACTGAGTGGGTTTTTACATAGACAACCTAAGAAAGATAATGGGTAGTTGCGCACAACCTTTAGCAGTGATTACACAGCTATAGTCAGTGCCAGAAAAGGCCCTCAGTGGGTGTAATGGGGCCTGAGCAAGGATCACAGATCAAAATGGAGTCATAATGAGGGAGGGTGTTTAAGTTGTGTGTAGGTGTGCAGACCTCAAATGGAGGAGTGTGGGGGCCCAATAACAGACAAATAAGACAAGGCCAGAGCGCTCACCTAGTACAACAGATGGTTAAAAAATGGAAAAGGATAAGGTGAACATTGGAACAAATGAGACAAACAAGTATACAAGATACTCACATGAGAGAGGTTTCAGGCTGGCTCTCTCAGGCCATGTGCTATCCAGGAGGACCTTCTCTTCCTGGTGGGGAGTAAGAGATCACTTCCTGCTTACAGATACTGGGGGGCTCAATAGGAACAATGGGACGCTTGTTCGGAGAACCTCTTTTTCAACCATGGGGAAGGGGAGGCAGATGTATCTGGATTTATACCCACACATGGAGGAGTCCCTCCTGCTTCATTAGCATGCTGCAGGTGAGGGGGGGGGGAGGGGACAGGGAGGCCAGATCAGCTCATAGAAACAAACAAATGGGATAATTAGATGGTACACCTGTATGTGGAAACAGAGTGAAGCATGAATGTGAATAGAGGTAAATGGACAATGATATGGACAAATGGGAGAGAAAACAAAACAAAAAACAAACACACCAGCTGCATGGATAAATATGCCACATATTAAAAAAAAATGAATGTACACACTTCACAAACATGGGGAATGAGACAAATGGATCAAGGGGGTGAACACCTGTCAGACACGAATAGTGATGGATGCAGAAAGTGGTGGGGGGCTGGTTTATTTTATGATAGTATTGATGTCCAATTCTTCAGTTCAAGCCATGAGGGGTTAGCGTGTTGGGGCATATATCCAATATTGTTTTCTTGGGAGCACAGCTTATTAAATCTTTCTATTGGGGTAGACTGGCATCATGGACTCATGATGATGAAAGCCTTGAGGCCTTCGGTTGAGCCATTATGTTGAAGGTTAAATGCCTGGGCACTGCATGGTCTGGGGACCTTTTTTCAATAGGGGCGATGTTCACCAAAACGATTCTAAAAGGTCGGATGGTTCTGCCTACATATAACAGGTTGCAAGGGCAAATCAGAACGTATATTATCATGGTCTGTAGGAGCAGTTGAGAATTTGTGCGAATGGTATGGGTTTTTACAGTAGTTGTTCTGTGACACTCTGGTAAAACCCATCCCATTCGCCAATTTCTCAACTGCTGCCCAGACATGTATATACGTCTGAGTTTGCCCTGTGCAACCTGTTATATGGTGTGGCGAACCATCCGCCTTTTTAGAAGTGGTTTTTGGGGGTGAACATCGCCGCCTTATTGAAAAAGGTTCCCGACCTGCAGTGCCCAGGCATTTAACCTTCAACATAATTGGCTCACCGAAGGCCTAGGCTTTCATCATTGAGTCGTTGATGCCAGTTCTCCCCCTAATGAAAGATTTATAGGCTTGTGCTTCCCAGAACATATTTGGTATTATGCCCTCATCCGCTACCCTCATGTGCTTGATGAAGAATTGGACTCATACTTCATAAAATAGACCAGCCCCCCACTTTCTGCCCATCCATCACCTATTCGTGTCTGCTAAGGTGGTTCACCCCCTTGTCCTTTGTCTCTTGCCCCATGTTTTGTGAGGTGGTGTACATTCATGTTTGTTTGTTTTTATTAGTGTGTGCATATTTATCATGCAGCTGTGTGTGTTTTGTGTTTTTGTTTTTGTTTTCTCTCTCTGCCCATTTTGTCCATTATCTTGTCCATTTAGTTCTCTATTCACATTCATGCTTACTCTGTTTTCCACATACAGGGTGTTTTACCATCTAATTATTCCATTTGTTTTGTTTCTATGAGTCTGATTGCTGGCCTCCCCTGTCCCCTCTCAACCCCCGCCCCCTACCCCCAGCGTTCCCGCCGGCCGCACCCCCGGCTAAGTCCCGAAGCTCTCACCTCCCCCCCGCCACCATGGCCCGTGCGACGACCCTCCTCCCTCTTCAAGGTTGCCTGCCGCGCCCCGGGACCCGGTGTCTCCGTACCCCTTGGGTCCTTCCTAAATCATGCAAGAAGAAGGAGGTACTCCTCCATGTCTGTGTGTGTATAAATCCAGATACTCCTGCCTACATATACTGGGGGCTCAATAGGAACAATGGGACGCGTTTTCTGAGTAAGCTTATTTTTTATACGATAGGGGAATGGGGAGGGGGGGCAGAGAGTTTCTGGATTTATACACACACACATGGAGGAGTTACCCCTCTCTTCATTAGGCAGTGTGCAGGTGAGGGGTGTTGGGGGGGGGTTGTTGGTGGGGGGGGAGGGACAGGGTTTTGGAGGGCCATTGATCGAGCTCATATGAAACAAATCAAATGGATAATTTGATGTGTGACACCTGTATGTGGAAACAGAGTTGATTGGCTTGAATGTGTGAATAGAGGTACAATGGACAGGTGATAATGGACAAAGGGGTGTGGAGAGAGAAACAAAACAAAAAACAATACACTTTGCTACAGCTTGCTAGGTGGCTAAATATGCACACATATCTAAAAAACCCACTGAATGTACACACCTCACAAACATGGGGAAGGAGACAAATGGATCAAGGGGTGAAGGTTGTACATTCAATGTTTGTTTTGTATATATTGTGCATATTTATCCATGCATTCTGTGGTGTGTTTGTTTTTCTGTTTTGGTTTTTCTCTCTCCCCTTTTCCATTATCATAGGGGGGGGGGGGGGTGGGGGGGGGGGGGGGGGGGTTCGGGTGGGTGGGGGGGCGGGGTTGGGGGGGGCGGGCGGTTGGAATGTCGGGCGGTGGGGGGGGGTGGGGGGGGGGGACTGTGCGGGTGCGGGGCGGGGGTTGGTGTCCATTGACTCTCTATTCACATTCATGCTTCACTCTGTAATGTGGAAACATAGTGAAGCATGAATGTGAATAGGAGAGTCACATATGACATGAAATGACAAATGGTAGAGAGAAACAAAAACAAAAAACAAACCCACACAGCTGCATGATAAATACACACTAATAAACAACTAACCTGAATTACACCCCTTCACCCCTTGATCATTTTGTCTCTTCCCCATGTTATGTGAGGTGTGTACATTCATTTTTTTAATAGATGTCTGTGCATATTTCCATCGCTGTGGGTGTTTGTTTTGTTCTTTTTGGTTCTCTCTCCATGTAGTCAGTATCACTGTCCATTGTACTCCTCTATTCCATTCATGCTTCACTCGTGTTTCACATACAGTGTACCATCTCAAATCCATTTGTTTTTTTCCTTGAGCTGATCTGCCGCCCCTTGTCCCCCTCCCCCCCTCCCCCTCTGACACCTGCACATGCTAATGACAAAGCAGGAGGACACTCCTCCATGTGTCTGTGAGGTAATAAATCCAGACTACCGCTCTGCTCCCCTTCCCCTAGGTTGAAAAAGAGTTCTTCTCGAAACGCGTCCCATTGTTCCTATTGATGCCCCCCAGTACTGTAAGCAGGAATGATCTCTCTCCCCCCCACCAGGAAGAGAGTCCTCCTGGATAGCAACATGGCCCGAGACACTAGCCAGCCTTGTAAACCTCTCTCAAGGTGACTTATCTTGTCTGTTGTTGTGCGGCTCATTTGGTCCATTCGTTATTCACCTTATTCCTTTTCCAGTTTTCCAACCATCTGTTGTACTAGGTTGTGCGCCTCTGTCCTTGTTCTTATTTTACATAGACAACCAATGTTACCATTCACACTGTATGCGTTGCGTTTTTCCACATGCGTTTTTAAAAACTCACTGCTGTATGCATTTTGATTCACTTTTCCTGTGTTTTTCATTAATTTGTTCAAAAACGCAAATGCAAAACGCGAACGCATATGTAATGCATATATGCGGAAACGCATGCTTATAAAAAATGCATGCCTTTAAAAAACGCATATAGTGTGAAATGGCCCTCAGTGTAAAAGAAAAACATGCTTCCTATGGAAACCTGAGTACATTGCATTAATGCTAACCTCTCTATGGTGTGGTAATGTGCTGCAGCGTGGCCAGTGTCAATTGACTCTTAAAGCTCTTTTGTATTCTTTGTGTTGTGATGTGTATTGCAAGTGAGGTTGTGCCCTGTGCTGTATAATTTCTAATGGCATCCAAAATACACCTTGTAAGTGCAGTTCAGTGCACTGCATTGGTATGCACTGTGGTCAATTTGCCAGCTACAAAGTACATCTGCAGTGTGAAACAAGCCTAAAGGCAAATAATCAGCTTTGATGGATTATCCAAACTAATCACTGCCCCCACTCCAAAGACTGATGCATATAATTCAACCATATTATTTAACTATGTAAGCATGCAGACTGGACTGACTTGTAAATAAGCAAATCTCTCTAGCTGCTTTGTTCAAAGGTTCAGCTTTAGGGCCATTTCACATTATATACGCTGCATTTTTTTACCGTACATGTTTTTTTACTGTGCATGTTTTTACATAGACAACCAATGTTACCATTCACACTGTATGTGTTGCCTTTTTAAAAACGCAGCGTTTCTGTATGTGTTTTTTTTTTTCTCAAAGAAATTTTATTGAATTTTAACATATTTCAAACAAAGTAACAGTCAAAAATGACATACGGAAACACAAACAAATAGAGGCGTTTGATATTACAAAACAGAGACAATAAACAAAAATGAAGAAAAAAAATTTCCCCAAAGGGAGGTAGTTACACATAAAAATGAACAATAATAATACAAAAAGAATAATAACAGCACAAAGAAAAAAAAATATATATAATATATGCGCACAAGGATACAAGCCCCCCCCCCCCATACTTCGGTTAAGTGGGGCGAGTGCAGACAACAACTACATAAGGGTCACTGAACATCGACATGAGGCGTATACCTATATAGAAGAGTGTCACATGGTTAGTGGTGCCCCCGGCCACCGTGGCTACATAGCTGAAGAGTGCAGGGGGTGGCAAATACAAGCCATCATTCACGTATATAGGGCATGTGCGGTGGCGGCCCGTCTGGGGGACAGAGTGTTGAGTGTTGGGTCCCCGGCGATTACTGCACAGAGTCAGGAGACCGTCTCGTCAGGGTAAGTTGTCGTGGCGTCGTCTAAAACAGTCTGTTCAGCCACCCTATCTGGGTGCAGTATCGGTTCGCACAAGATATGCAGGAGAGGATCTCAGTAGATCACACATCAAACATGTAGAGGACCCATGGCCTCCAAGTTTTGTTGAATTTTTTAAGTCTATCTTGTTTCATGTGTAATAACTGTTCCATCTCACACACAAAGGACACCTGGGCTTTCCACTCCTGTACTGTGGGGGTCTCTTCGCTCTTCCAGTGCCGCGGGACGAGGGTCCGGGCAGCGTTGACCAGGTGGTTTTGTAAAGATTTGTATTTCACCCCTTTGGCATCAGGGACGTAGTGCAGTAGGTAGACTTCTGGGGCGAAAGTGGGCGTACGGTAAAGTTTAACAGTCAGGATTTTGTGAATGGCAGCCCAAAAGGCTTGGATAAGCAGAACAATACCACCAAATGTGGGCCAACGTGCCCCTCTCCTGTTTACATCTCCAGCAGTCGCCTCCCGTCTGCTGAGGCGGGCGTGGGAGAGTCCTGCAGCAGTTCATAGAGCCAGGAAATGAGGTGTCGAGTCGGTCCCTCTCCCATGCATGCCCTCTCCATAGGTGTGAGTGCTCTACAGAAACTGTCTGTCCTACCATTGGCCGTCAAAAAGTGTCGCATCTGAAAGTAGGACCACCATGGCAGGTTGGCGCCCAGCGTCAAGGTCGCTTTGTCCGTCCTTGGAAGGAAATCCCCTCCAGCAAAAAACTGTTTGGCCTGTAAGGGGTCTGTCGGGGACCAGAGTCTTAGAAAATTTGTCGTAGTCCCCGGGGGGAAAGCAGGGTTGTCCCTGAGGAGAGTCAGAAGGCCCAGAAATGTGCTGTTTATGTAGGCTCCGCAAAGCGCAGATGGAAGCGCCGATAAAGGGGTTCCAGTCTGTGATACGCCGGAGAGACACCAATCCCATCCATGCCAATGAGGTAAGAGGGACTTGGGTATCCATGTTTTCTATGATGACCCAAGATTTCGTCTCCGCGTGTATATGCCATACCATGACGCGCAGGAGGTGTGCGGCACGGTAGTAGCCCCTCGCGTCCTGCGTGCCTAGGCCTCCCTGAGACTTGGGAGCAGAAAGCAGTTGCCTCCTTAGTTTAGGGTGTTTGCGAGCCCACAGAAAGACCGAAAATTCCTTATCGTGGCGGCAAGTGGATGGGAAGTGCCTGGAAGAGGTAAAGGAGCCGGGGTAGGAGATTCATCTTCAGGACCGCATTACTGCCCATCCATGAAAATGTCCCCCCCCCCCATGTCTTCAGGTCACTAGTCAGGGTGGTCAGGACCGGGAGAAAGTTAAGGTCATACAGTCTGGAAAGGTCAGTAGGTAAGTGAATGCCCAGGTATTTCAAATGGCCCGGAGCCACTTGAAAGGGGTGGCGGGAGGGAAGGAGAGAGTCTGGGTTATAAGAGGAGCCTATCTGCATAAGGGTAGATTTAGAGTAATTGATCTTTAGGTTTGATAATGGGCTAAACACAGAGAATAACTCCATCAGTGCTGGAAGGGATTCCCGCGGACGGGTGAGGAAAAAGGGCATGTCATCCATGTTGGACGCCACCTTCAGATGACATGCTCCCACCCGCAGGCCATGGATCTCTTGTGCTAGTTGTACCCTGCGGAGAAAAGGTTCCAAGGTCAGGATAAACAGGGAGGGAGAGAGTGGGCATCCCTGCCGCGTTCCGTTAGAAATTGACACAATCCCTGTGGTGCGCACTCTAGCGGTAGGACCGTGATAGAGGGCTTCAATCCACTGGAGCATTCGACCGGGGAGACCAACGTGTGCCAACACCCCAAACATATATGCCCAGTATACCCAGTCGAACGCTTTCTCAGCATCAGTAGAGACCAACACCAAGTGATCGCCATGACGCTGTGCCCATCGGATCGCCTTAAGCGCTGTGATACTGATACTGAGTGCTACTGAAAATTCAAGGTCAGTAATGGGGGAGTCCAGAGTCTGGGATACGTCAGCGGGAAGAGAGGGCAATCCGGAGGAAATGATGAAGTCGCGAATAGGTCTGGTGCGGTCTGCCAAGGTGTCAGAAGAGTCACTGTCTTTGCCTAGGTTGTACAACGAGCGGTAAAAGTCACAAAATCTCTCCGCAATGTCAGGTGGGGTGGAGACTGGCACACCCAGTTTATTTTTGACGAACCTGATGAGTGCCCTGTTGTGTTGTGTTTTTAATGCCCTGGCTAACAGTTTGCCTGTCTTATTTTCCCCTTCGTAGTACATATTGCGGCAAAGAGTGAAAGTTGGGCAAGCGACTGCTTATGCTGTCTTTCCAGCTCTTGTATAGTAAGCTGGAGTGTTGAGATGTGTTCCAGTCTAGTCTTTTTGAGAGCCACAGCCATAGAGATAAGGCGGCCTCGGACACTGCACTTATGGGCCTCCCAAACCATTGGTAAAGAAGTCTCCCCATTAGTGTTCAGAGCAAAGTATTCCTTGAGGTGTTGAGATATGACAGTTATGTTGGCCGTGTCAGATAATAAGCCGTCATCCAGTCTCCAAGTAAAGCCCCTGTAGTCCGACCTGCCCCAATCCAAGAACATGGTAATTGGGGCGTGATCAGAGATGTCCATGGTACCTATGTGGGCAGATTGAAGTCTCGGTAAGTCACGTTGGGTAAGGAATAGGTAGTCCAGTCGTGAGTATTTGTCGTGAACATGGGAGAAGTAAGTGTCTTTAGTCGTCGGGCAGAGTGTGCGACAGGCGTCCATGAGACCCAAGTCATGCAGTCCTCGTTTGATACGTTTAAGCGTACGGAACGACAAAGAAGAATGGCCATTGGAGGTGTCCAGGAGGGGGTCCAGAGTGGCGTTGAGGTCGCCCCAAAGGATCATCGCTCCCCTGGAAAAGTCCAACAGGCGGTTCAAAAAAGCAGCCAGGAAGGAAGCATGATTGCTATTAGGGCCGTAGACATTGGCAATGGTCACTGGCGTGTTCTGTATCGTGCCTCGAAAGGCATAGGAATCTGCCCTCCTCATCTTGGAGAAGGTCCCCAAGCACAAAATCTACATCCCGGTGCACCAGGATGGAGACCCCCTTGGATTTGGAGGTTGGGGAACGGAGCATGGTAGGTAATGGGGTAGTGTCGATTCGTCAGTCTAGGGATGCTGTCAGCGCGGAAATGGGTTTCCTGCAACAGGACCACGGTGGCCTTTGCCTTGCATACAGCGTGTAGTACTGCCGTTCTTTTCTCCGGGGTGTTTAGTCCCCTAACGTTCCAAGACGTCACCACCAGGGGCACTGGGGTCGGGGGCACTGGGGTCGGCGGAGAGGGCATAATGGTAGTCAGGAGAGGGCGTCCAAACAGTCAAGGCCAGGGAGGGTCAAGCGACACGGTCGAGGAGGCAAGGATGGCTGTCCCCCCCCCACTTGCTTTGTTGGTGTTTTCTACTTGCCACTACTGCATACCGCCGGACGGAGTGTCTGGTGGTATGCAGTAGTGGCAAGTAGAAAACACCAACAAAGCAACCCAAACCGGATGATAAGTAGGATGAGGGCAATGTGCACCCAACTGAAACAAAAAAAAATAACAGAAAAATGTAATACACTGAAATAAAATAAAACGTAACCAGCCCTTACAATAGCAAAGGTAATACAACAATAAACCAGGGTATGGTAAAACAAATGAGTATGAACCCCCAAAGCGGAACCCTGTTGCTCAGGGAACCACTCAATGAACTCAAAATGGGGTGATAGGAGGCGTGTACCAGTGGGTGAACCACTACTAAAGAGCTAACGTACGCACCTCACTCTAGGGTGTTGTGGGGAAGTACGTAACCAAAACAAGGTAGTGAACTAGTGAACCCGACTTGAACTATATAAAAGGGCAAAAAGAAAAATAAGTAGCTTGGGAGGCAAGCCAACATATTAAACGTGATACCACCAGGCAATGCAGCTGGTCTCAGTGCTGCAGTCCAGTTCTATCTCATTGCCGGACATGGGACTCAGGCCGAGCCACTGCAAGATGGGTCGTGTTGTCCCGATCGCGGCGGACGGTCGCGGCGTCTCCCTCGCGGTGTACGTTGCCGATTCGCAGCTGGGCTTGCTGGGGATCGGTGAGGAGTAGGTCCCGGGAAGGTTCTTCTCTGGAATGGAAGGCAAGCATCTGGGTCGCCCGTTGCATCAGCTGGAGGTCTAGAGGCCCTCCTCAGGACCTCTTTCCACTCGGGCACTTCGATGAGAGGAAGGTGTAGGTCTACCACCCGCCGTGGCTTGCAAGCCGAATGGGAATTTCCATCTATACGAGATGTGGTGCTTTTTGAGTTCTGCCAACTGGGGGCAGAGTGCTCATCTCTGCTGCAATGTGGTGGTAGATAAGTCTTGAAAAAGTTTGATTTCAGACCCCTTATAGGTAATCGTCCCTCTGAGCTTGTCTTTCCTCATGATCAATTCTTTGGTGGGGAAGTGCTGTAGGCAGCAGATAACATCTCGAGGATTATCATCTCGCACATCCCTGGGTCTCAGGGCTCGGTGACCTTCACAAAATCGATAGGGGTATCCAAGGGTTCAGCCAGCAGATCATTAAAGATGGCTGTTAAAGTAAGCTGCAGTCTGTCTGGGGGAACGTCCTCTTTCAGGCCTCGTACCCTAATATTGGATCTCGGTTATCCAGGTCCTCAATGTGGCATTGGATGACCAGAACCGTACGATCGGTGGAGGACTGGGAGTGGTCCAAGGCCTGGATCTGAGTCGAGTGGAGGGTTGAGGTGGACTCCACTGAGTCCAAGCGCTTGCCTTTGCTCTTGATATCTGAACGAAGGTCCGTGACCACAGCGTTGAGAGCCTGTTTGATATCAGCGGTCATTGAGAGCATTTGTTGCCTGGTGGGTAGTTGGTGGATATAGTCCTCCTTATCTGCGGCCCCTCGTGAGGGTTGCGAGCTCTGCTCGTGTGCAGGCGGGGTTGCTGTGGGCTCCATCTTGGACTGATCCGCGCCGTCCGAGTCAGGCCGCTGAGAGCGGAAGATTGCCGGGATATTGCAAAGTGGTTGGGAGCTGGACCGGGTCCGGGGCTCAGCCAGGAGCAAGTGCTTGCTGTTTTTGCCCATTTAGATGCGTCAGGGTGCGTAATGCGGGTATATTGAGTCAGTGGGCGACGGAGCTCCGAGATTAAGCGGCCATCTTGCTTGGCGGTCAAACCATGCCCCTCTCCGCATGTGTTTTTAAAAACTCACTGCTGTATGCATTTTTGATTCAGTTTTCCTGCCTTTTTCACATGCCTATAGAAAATGCAAGCCTTTCAAAATGCATATAGTGTGAAAGGGCCTAAAAGTCTCTTAAAACTGCATGCAAGCTAATGTAAATGTTGATGTTGCTGTGTATGATTGGCTCATTTGCAGTCTGCATAAAGCTTGCATGGTAAATACATTTTTTTATAATATTAATCAACTCTAACAACCATTTGACGACCATTTAATGTGAAATAGCCTGCAAAATGAGTCCACTTATCCCTCTATTCGGGGGGAATTTAGACCGTACTCTGTACCAAAAAGAACTTGAGATGGATTCACCATCTTAAGGCCAATATCTATCCGGGCCTCAACAAAGCACTCAACTTTAAATGCTTCCTTTAATACGAGTACACCTAGAACCCGGTACCCACTCTGTGGAACTATTACGACCTTTCTTTTCTTTTACTTTTACTTAACTTGTAAGAACCCATTCAGGCGCTCTTGTATTTCCTTACTACTTTTACTTTCTATTTTTTATTTCATAATGCATTGGGCAACTAGATGCACTGTAAACAATGTATTTTTCCTGTTACACATGTAGTGACTACATATATGAATATTTTCCGTTTTGGATTACTTTATGTACCCATTGTCAGGTCCCCGCTCGGCTGCGGTCCCTATCACCCCCGCAGTCGCTGGCCACCTCACCTGATCGGCGTCCCTCACCTGGGGACGCCGTGCGGAGCCCCACGGTCGCGTTGGGGCCCTCTGTGCGACCATCCCGTCCAGCTCCTGTGCGTGCGCATGCGCGCCAATGCGCGCATGCGCGTGCGCGAGCGAGAACCATCGCCCGAGTTTTAGTGGATTGACAGGAGGTGTGTCCCAGGCAGTGCGCTCCTCCCAGGGGCGGTGGTGCTGGGGATGCACTTCCTATAAAAGCCATGTCAGTCCACTCAGTCATTGCTGGATGATTACAGCTTGCTGTCTGACCCTATGCTTGAGCTCGCTATCTTTGGATTTGAACACTGCTTTGGCTTTGACTTCGTATGACTTCTGGAACCCCGACCTCTGCTTGAACTTGACTCCTCTACCTGCCTGCCGACTCCCCCGACCTTCGCTTCGTTACCTGATTTCTCTCCGATTGCCGCCGGCCCTGACCTACGCCTGGTTAAAGACTACCCACGAACTCTGCCTGCCTCGACCTTCGCTTGTGACCCCGACTATTCTCCTGTCTTCCTCCTTAAAGGGACTTTGCCTATGACCACTTACCACACCTACCTGGGGGGGTAAGTCTGGGAAACAGGACCTTGCCGACCGGG
>CM070038.1:57965811-57981220 GCA_036250615.1 Ptychadena robeensis
CTGGATAAGTTGCTTTAGGCGTATTCATGAAACGCATCCATAGGCCGATGTCCTTATGCCCCCAATCCAAAGACGGGAGCACGGACATCCGTTGACGAAATTGTTCGTCATAGCGCAACCAGGAGGAACCCCCATACATGCGCTGCGCCTCCATAATTGTCTCTATATAGCACATCATGTGAAAGCATTTTTCAGGCTGCTTCTCCCCGATAATGCAACCAAGGGTCAGAAAGGCATGAAGCCAATTCTGGAAAGTCCTAGGAATCAGACTAAACCGCCTTCGTTCGTCATCCTCCTCCTTCCGGTATTCTTTCCCTTTTTCCCACATTTCAGACGCATATCGCTCAATTGGCAACCGTGTAAAAATGTCCACATACTCATTGCGCCATATGCGTTCCTTAACTTTTAACTTGACATGAGAGCCTAGAACCCCTTCAAAGCAGACATAAGTATTAGATTTAGCCGTATCAGAAATGGGCATTTTCCTCAATTTCTCCGCTTTGTCTGATTTGCGCATTTTAGCAGTGTCAGACCCGTCACTATCAGTGTCACTGTCTGATGTGCCACTGACAGAATCACTTGTAACCGACCTATCCCGCGAACTAGACCGGTCAGCAACCGACCACGCGGTACTCCGAGTTGGCGCAGCAGTATCCCCCGAAGGAACGACCGCACCCGTACCAGCGTTCCACACCGTTTCCGGGGTGCGACCGTCCCCCGCAGGGCGTTCCCACTGCGTAAGCCAATTCTTCAAGGAGGACACAATGCATTGCGACCTGCACGTGGAGCTCTGGACCGGCTGTTGTGAGCAGTGGAATGATCGGAATGTGTTCTCTTCCTCCTGTGCTGTCTGCTGCCCTTCTCCACCGGGAGAGGTGAGGGGGAGGGCTGCCTGTGGCTGACTCCAATGTTTTCCAATAGAGGAGGAACGGAGGGCGCTCTGCCGGCAGATGGGGGAGAGCTGGATCTCACTGCAGTGGAGGGAGGGGGGGGGGGCGGGGGACTGGCTGGGCTGTCTCCGTGATCTGTGTGAGGGAGATGATGAAGGACTGAGCCTGGCTGGGGGGCGCCTAGCCAAACGACGTGGGCGAGAGGACTCTACAGGCACCTGAAATTGTTGCTGTGCCCAGTCTGCGCCGCGTGCCCGGACCTGCTGGCGGATGGCCTCCATCAGAGCGTTCTCTGCAGCTGCGTCCATCTTAGAGACGTTTCTTGCAGAAAGAGGCCGATCCCCTTCCGTCCTGCCTCTTTAATTGGACGAAATCGCGCCGCATCACTTCCGGTGGACAGGGGGAGGGGGCGGCGCCGTCTCTCTCCTTCTGCCAGCCCTCCCTGTCAGGTGCCCTTATGCTGATAGCGGCGGGCTGTATTCCCAGCTTGAAGCATTACTTTCACCCATAGATTGTTTAAGGACTTTCAACTTAGCCAATGCAGCTGCTTCCTCCTTTTCAATTTTAAGGAACTTTATTTGGGCCACAATCTCTGCATCTCTTGTTTCTAGCCCTGCCTCCTTTCTTCTAAATGATTTTAGTAATTTACTTGCTTGAGTATTGAGCATTTACACAGGCCAATGAGTTTGTCAATTAATGTAGATCTCCTTAAAAGAAATGATCTAGAGAATCATAATGTATGCTTAGTTGATACAGCTTTATGGGATCTGGTCTCTTGCATATAAGCAATGCTGACTTCTGCTTTAACCTTAACATTTGCACTTATACAGTGGTGTGCAAAACTATTTGCCCCCTTCCTGATTTCTTATTCTTTTGCATGTTTGTCACACAAAATGTTTCTGATCATCAAACACATTTAACGATTAGTCAAAGATAACACAAGTAAACACAAAATACAGTTTTTAAATGATGATTTTTATTATTTAGGGAGAAAAAAAACTCCAAACCTACATGGCCCTGTGTGACAAACATGCAAAAGAATAGACGTTCCAATTCCTGCACGATCCAACCGCCGATCCGATGCCGTGCGCGCTCCCACATCCCTTAGGGATCGGGTTGTGCAGGAATTGGATGCAGCAACTAACGAGGATTGAGCTTAAATCAGCCGTCATGTCGCACAGTTATCCGACAGGACGGTTAATTTTAACCCGATCCCATTAGTTCGGCTGTGGACGGCTGCCGCCAGCCGAAGTAATGAGCTGCACATAAAGAGTGCTGTCCAATTCTCTGCACTAGCGGGCGGGCGTGATAACGTCATCACGCCCGCTCCTAGTGCAGAGAATCGGATAAGGAATAGACGGTACGATTTTTTCGTTCAGAGCTTCAGTCTTGGATAGTTTCGCCAAGGAAACATCTATATTAGTGTATCTAATAGCTGGGTTGCACCTTTACCCTTCCGTGCTACCAGAATCAAGTTTCACAATAATCATGAGCAGGCCTAAAGGTAGGCATACACATTGAGATTCTCCCTTTATAGATGAGGGACAGACTGCAGCGTGACTCAGGACACCAGGTCCAATATGAAATGTCTTTTTTGGTGTGCTTATCCTTTTCCCTATCACTTATGGGCAGCCATCTTGGGTGGAGCTATTTTTGGGACTTCTGGTTCCTTGCCTCATGGAGTAGCTACATGCTCAAAGGTATTCTTAACCTGTGTTTGAATAGGGAGGGGGAGGGCTTGATTATGTTCCTAAATAGAAAAGGGGGGCCCTGCAAGGCCGTGCTTTAGACACAACGCTGCACGATCAACTCTACTAATGGCAGTGGCAAGACCCATGGACTAATTTGTGACCCAACACTAGCCCTATAAACTCCTACCTGGTTGATCAAGCAGCAAGTGTAGCTAACATAGAACAGACAATGGCTGCTCAGGGAGATATCATTGTTGAGATGGCTGAGAAGGATAAAGTACAAGAGCACAAGTACAAGATGATTTAGAAAACCTCTCCCGGCGGAATAACCTACGTATTATTGGACTGCCAGAATCCATACAGGTGGCCAACCTACATAAATTGTGCATGGTGGCTATCCACAAGCTCTGGGCCTGAAGACATGCAAGGTGGGGATGGCCCCTGGGCCCGGTCACATCAGACCCCAAATGGCCCAGACCAATGATTGTGATATATGTGAAGTTTGGACATAAATTCCACATTCTGAAAGTGGATGGCGTCAAACTTCTTTTATTTGTTGACTTACAAAAAAATGTAAAGCCTTTTCTCCTGTATGCCAGCTGCTGGTGTCACATGGTGTCAGGGCTCCAGACAGGCAGCACACACTGTGAAAATTTAATAGGAACTTACTGGAAAACTGGAAACAAAACAGGACCCGGAAGATACAAGTTCAGATAAACCAAAGTTCAGACAATCCAGGGTTTGGATTATCCAGGGTTCAGATGATCCAGATAAAGAATTTGGGGACCAGAGTTCAGGTTACAGTTACAGATTAAATGTCAGCGCTCAGGTACAGATCACAGGTATAAATACAATTCTCAGGCAAGTGTGGGAGGGTGAGACACACACATATAGGCCTCAGGCTAATGAGACAGGTGTCCTAAACCCAACCAACACTTGTAGGAAGCCACCTGCTGGTGACAAGGAAACTACCCAGGGAAATGCAAGCACTGTGCCACCAGCAGGTGTTACCCAGGTCCAAGGTCCAAGGTCCTTACACATGTAATACAGGCCTACCCGGCAGTTCTTCGTCTGCATATCCCTGGCGGGAAGACTAGGTTTGAGGACCCATCAAGGCCTTCCTGGATAAATTTCTGTCAACCCCCCCAGGTTCACCTGGATCACAGCAACAATCAACTGTGGGGACATCCCAGGGCTCCACTGATGCTACGGCCGATGCCTGAGGGTGAATCTTAATTTGGTGGACATTGGGACATTAGTCTTCGCTTAAAGAAATGGACGGACTGGGTATAATGGTTTTTGCAGCAGTTTTATTTGATATCTTTGCCTGAAAAGATATGTTTTGATTTTGGTTGTGAGGTTTATACAGTAGCACACTACTAGGCAAACAATTGTGGTGACACCACATGCTGCTCTTGAGAGGGATAAAAGTCATTTGAGAAAATGTTCGATCCTCCTTATGGATATGGTGTTACTGGTTTTGTTTTGTTTTTTTATTCAGTTGGTTAATATGGCAGGGGGTAGGGGTTACATGCCTCATATTACCAAAATGCATAGTAGGTCTGAGTCTTTTCTAGTAAGGAGCTTAACTGTAATGGGGGTGGTGGGAGCACTGGAACACCTGTGGCTTTCATACGGAAGTGGAATTCTACCACTTTTTTAATAAAGCAGGCAAGATGTTAGCAAACCTTATATATCACTAAACTCCAGGACACGACAGGTCAGCTACATACTAAGCCACACTAGCAAAATAGCAAAACACAGCAATCAGGGCCACCGTCAGGGGGGGGGACAGAGGGGGCTCCCGTCCCAGGCCGAGCAGCTAGGGGGGCCTGGCGGCCAACATGTAGGGGCCCCAGCGGGCTTCCCGATCGGCAGTCCAGGAACAACTTACTTCGGGAGGAAAGGGGGTGGGATTTTTCTTCTAGCTTCCCCCCCTCAACAACGCTTGTCATTGGGGGCCCGGACAATTTTGCAGTATGGGGCCCCATGATTTCTGATGGCAGCCCTGGCAGCAATTATATGTCCACCACAAATCCGATACTCAGCAAGTGCTGGCCAGGTATGTTAAATGCCCTGAACTCTGAGGAAGCGGTACAGTGGGTGATTAAAACTTCTTCTGCAGGAAAAGCCTCACTTTCTGGACACAAGTAACACTGCCTATTATAAGGGTCTTACTGAAGCCTGGGAAAGACCCTCTACTGCCTGCTTAATTTAGACTAATCTCTTTGTTAAACCAGGACATTAAATACCTATCTAAGATTATATCCAATAGATTGGCATGTCCTTGGTAGTAACAGATGATGCATCGCATGGGGTCCACAGGAACATTTCTTCATTACATACAATCTATGAACTCATCGCACAAAGCACAGATCTACATGGCGGCGGCGGCATTGTCTGACTCCTTCCCTCTCCATCTGGGAACTAGGCAGGGATGCCCTCTTTCCCCCCTCTTTTTTAACATTTCTACAGAACCTCTTTCTAGGGCACTTCCTGGGCTGGCAGGTGGGGGAACAACCTCTGCAATCAGCGTTGTTCACCAATGACAGAATTTTGCATAGAGTTAAATATTTATTCGGCCACGATGGAAGACAAGACAAGTAAGAAAGTATCTCATAAACCCCCTTCCTTGTTCATATCTCGCCAGTATATGAAATACCACTATTTCCAATGACATAATTTTGTTCATGGCAGGACCAGAAAGAAATCTCCTGACTGCCATGGAGTTATTCCACTGTTATGGTACGTTCTCGGGACTACATATACATTTTATCAAGAGTGAATTGATGTTTGTAGACCATAAATCAGGGCAGCAAAGGGGCAGCAAATGGGAATATTGTCCAATACATCTTCAACATGTGGCCTTAAAATACATAGCATCCTTTCACCCCAAAATTATCGGACCTGTATGTTAAGAACTATACTCCTCTCATCACCAAAATCATTAAAGAACTAGATTGGTGGTGGATGCTGCCCATTGACACTCTGGGCCGATGCAGCCTGATCAAAATGATTTGCTGTAATCCCTCCCTTTGTTGCTGAAACAATTTTTTCAAATTGGCATTTTATTATTTTATTTGGAGAGGTAGGAGGGTGAGGATTGCCCTGAGAAAACTATGCAGACCTGTCACAGACCTAGGGACCAGCGTGCTGCAATATAGGGATTGGGTAAACAGATACTCTTATTATTCAAATCATAAGCTGGAATCCAAACTAGCCACACCCTAGCCGTTAAAGGGGGTTGCTCAATATTCCATACAGCAAGTTGCCACTGTTGGCCAGGCACAACATTCTCTTCAAAAACACCATTATTTCTCTCAAGGAGACTAGACGTTGCTGGGTGTTCTGTCTCCCAGGATGCCCCTAGTATAATCATCAGCCTTGCCTCAAGGAAAGGACCATAGCATCTTTCGGGTATGGGGGGGACAAAGGGAATTGGAAGTATACAAGAGGTTTTAATGACACAGAAATCTTTGTCCTTTTCTTTTTTCACTTTAAATTTTTATTTCCTTTTTGACAACATCATAAAATTAACAAAAGTACATCAATGTTATTCAGCTCTATCATACCTTTTAATTTACTCACAATCTCAGTGTGTGATAGGGATGGAGTAGGGCCAACTAGGCTCCCACCCCTGATGGGCCAGCGCCACAGGTGGCCATATCATCGCCCCCGCCCCCCCCCCCAGCCACACTTCGCCAAGGAAAGACAAAAGACAGAATAATGGGGGACCTTGACAGGCGCCTGATGCCACAGCCAACCACCCACGTATGAAGATAGTAACATAGGGTGTGGCAAATTCATCATTTAGGCAATAGATTAAATCTAACCTGAACCTTGTCGATTATACCCCTTTGTAGTGTAGAGTATTACCTATATGAGGCATTCCACCACAAAATATAGATTGATTAAACAAATAAATAAATAAATTAACCAACCTAAAACAAAACCGATCCCAAACAAAATCAATTAACTAGTGTCAAACATTTATAGTGTGAGAGAGTGTGACTGTTGTGTCAATATATATATATACTATGTATAGCAGTATCTTGCATACTAAGACTAATTATGCTGGGACTTCATATAATAGTCAATAGTGTAATATCGTGTGCATGCCCAGCGTGATATCCCATAAACAAATATTGTGTATGCTCCCCTAAACCAATCTCTAATAGCCTAAATGCTTGTGTTTGACTATTGTAAATATGTGAATGTACTCCTCCCTTACACAGGGAATGCTGCCACCCCTTACACTGTGACCCCCATCACTCAGTATCAAATCAACAAAGTTCAGAAGTTCCTACCATCTACCTTCGTGACTCCATTGTATCCCATCCTGAAATGGTGTCCCCCAATATCTCATCTGCTGGTAACCAGCGTGCACCACTCACCCCCATCCCCCGCTGTCATCATGGGGACCCCGAGCCAGCCCCTCAGCGGAGAGAAGAGAAGTCCCGCTCCCCCCCTCTCCACATCCCCACCTTTGGCTACGCCCAAATAGGAACTCCACCTCCTGTGCACCCTAAAACATGCACACAGGTTGGAGTCCAGGCCAATGGTGCAGATGCAATGCGGTCACAGACTGCTTTGGTGTCCACAAATCCTGCCTCAACCCCCCAAAAAAACGCCAATATGAAACTGATCATACACTTCTAATAAAGCACATAGACATTAGGGGTTTTCTTCCCTTTTTTTAATTTTTTTTTTAACTAAGACTGGATGTGTTGGGGGTGGCTGGGCATCCACGGCATTATGAGGCGCGATCTCTCTGGGGGTCCCCCTGCCTGTGTACCGGGTGGGGGCTACTGGCCACGGAATTCGGGGACACCAGCGGTCTTATGCTCGCGATTGTAACAACACACAATCGCCTGGAGTCTCTCCACTTTGCCTGCCCTTTTCCCCCTTACTCATGGCTGTTGGCCATTGAGGGGGAGGGGTGGGGCGGTATGGGGTGTCTGTGAGGCAGGGCCAATGGGATTGAGGGTGTGCTCAGGGGGGGGAAATGGAACTAAGTCCATTCCCTTCTGGCACCACCCCCCTGGCTCATGCAAATTTCCTTTGTACTACAATCGTTTAGCACACACAAACTGATTGCTTTTTCACTTTTTAAATATATTGGACCCCTATGTGCTGATGGATTCCACATTGCTATCTGGGGGATAGACCAACCCTGTCTATGGTATCATCTCCATCCTCAGGTGGCTGGTGGTCGGCATCATGCATCATGGGGGGATATCTTAATCTGAAGGGGATAATGCATTGAACAGACTCACTTTTTTGTTGGTTCTACGGAGTTGGTTCTACGGAGCGGAGGTGGGGACGCGAACCTTTGCAGACACTTTCTGTTCTGCTCTGCACTGCAGCCAGCACTGACAGAGGCACACAGTACCCAGGTAGATCATATGTGTCTTCTTTGCGTGAACATGAGTGGCTGCTTTGCGGGGGGTGTCGTGTCTTATTTGATGGGAAAGTCTTATTATCGGGGGAAACACGGTATGAATAAAACAATATCAATATCAAACCTTTATATGAAAGAAATGAAAAGGGAGAAAAAAAACTGTGCCAATAAGGCACACATAAAGACATGACACACAAGGAAGGAAGGAAAGGATGGGGTAACAAAGGAACAAAACAGTAGGGACTTTGGAACCTATGCAGTGAACCCATGGGATCACAGAATTATTAAGATAACTACATTGAGGCAGTTAGACATTTAGGCCGGCCATGCGCATGTAGCAAGCAAGTAATCTATGGAATTTTGAAGATTCCAGGAACATGAGCCATGGTGCCCATTTCTTGCAGAAAGAGCTATGAGTATGCTGCAATTGTGATACCAGGTCTTCCATGCGCATAAGGTGATTTAAATTAGTGATCCATTCCTGGATCATAGGAGGATTGGCTGGTTTCCAATGCCTCAGCAGCAATGCTCGAGCTGCGACCATAAAGAACCATTGAAGGCCCTTCGTGAAAGGGAAGCTCGGGAGGAGAGACAGATGTGCCCATCACTATGTTAAAGAAAGTAAATACCCCCTCCCAGAAGCCATAAAGCGCCGCACAGATCCACCGTATGTGCAGCATAGATCTCTCTAGATCTAATAGATTCCCTATTACAATGCCAACACATAGGGGATGCCGTGGGGAAGATCTTATGCAAATGAACTGGGTGGCAATACCACGTTATCAATAGCTTTTTTCCTGACACAAGCTCCGCGATATTAACCATATGTGTATTAGTAAATTTGATCTACTTTCTTCTGAGAGAAGGGGCGACCCAAGTCCCTCTCCCAACTGGACATAAAATAAGGACATTGAGGGTGCATGAACTGAAGGACAAGCTTATAAAGAAGAGATTGTATTGTTGTTAACCTATTGTTTACATTGTTCCCCAACCTATTAGATTGTAAGCCCGACCAGACAGGGTCCTCTATTCCTCCTGTGTCATTACCTGTACCTGTGCATTGTATTGTATTGTGTTGCATCTCAACTCTAATGTATTGTACAGCGCTGCGTAATATGCTGGTGCTATATAGATAAATATTAATAATAATAATAGTGATATCTTATGTTCATGTGATTCTGTACATATACCCTGAATCGAAGGATTTTTCCTGATCACCACCGCTAGGTGCTCCATTGCTAAGATATACAGATAAGGCGATAAAGGGCACCCTTGTCTCGTGCCATTACGTGCCATTACGTATATGAACGGGTGGGGAGAGGGTGCCATTAATGCGTAACTGCGCTGAGGGTGAGTCATATAGGATCCTTATTTCATCAATAAACTGAGCAGGTAAGCCAAGCTGTGCTAAAGTAGCAAAAAGGAACCCAACTGAGGTGATCAGGGGGGTAAGTCTATTCACGATTAGTTTTGCATATATTTTTATGTCAGTATTAATAAGTAGGATGGGGGTGATAACTAGCGCACTGAGTGGGGTCCTTTACCCTCTTTGGGTAATAAGGTAATATGTGCCCTCTGAGATTGTAAGGGAAGGCGGTTATCTGGAGATCTGCTTTATATGAAAAAAAGAAGGTGGGAATGTGCATCCATTGGGGGTACATGTGAAGAGAGGTTATACAGGGTGGAATAATATGGAGGTCTGAATTATGTGTTAACAAGCTCGCTTGATTGTAAACCTTTGGGTAAATTTCTGTACTCTCTTAGACCTTGAAGAACGCTCTAAAAAACTACCACATTTATTGCCATGTAAATGAATAGTCCTTTCAAAACAGATTTTGTGCTTAAGGCAAGAGCGGTCCAGTAGCTGTCGGAGGGCCAGGCGTCTTTGAGTGAGTGTTTGAAACACAGCCGCATTCCTAGTGGCCTTATTATATTTGCTTCCAATATCCCAAGACCTTAAGCAAGGTCGATATTTCCTGTCCCCTCAATTTCTTAAGACGAGGACCATAGGCCATCAACTTTCCCCTGAGGACGCACTTGAGTGCCTCCCATTGAAATGGAAGCGCAGTGTTTTCATGAGTAGATGGTCAAAATTAGAACAATTAGATTCTACATGAATTTCAAATTTTCCCAATCAAATTTCGATTAGACTGCAAAATTTCGACTTTTTTAAGTCGAAAATTTGCATAAAGTCAAAAATTTGCATAAAACACTCAAAAATTCGTAAAAGACCTAAAATTCGCATAAGGTCAAAAATTTCTATTTGCTGTATGAGCTCGAGCTATAATAGAAGAAATCAGTGTAAATAATAGCGTTACAGTCAGTGTTAAACTGCAAACAGTGATGTCACCATAAAAAAAGCCAGAAACAATATTAGACATGGAGAGGTGATGCTGAATCACTTCACACAAGAATATACAGTTGTGTATGAAAAGAGATTTCTAATATAATATTTATTGAAATCATCATATAATATAAGAAGCAATTGTTTGATCACGGAACGATCCCCACAATTGCACACAGTGAGCAAGTGTTCCGTGTATGGCCAGCTTAAGTTTTAACAAACCATTAAATGTATTTTTTTCTTACACTTTCCCAAATCACAACATTGCAGATATAAGTTGAGAGCCTGGGGGTTGCTGTCGAAATTGACTATTAACAGTGGAATTTGTTAAAACTTACAATAACAGTATAAGTTATTCACTCACTGTCAGAAGGAATGGCAATGTTGTCACTCACTGTTAGGAGGATGGCAATGGTGTCACTCACTGTTAGAAGGAATGGCAATGTGGTCACTCACTGTAAGAAGGATGGCAATGTTGTCACTAACTGTAAGAAGAAATAGAAATGTTGTCACTCACTGAAAGAAGGTGGGCAATGTTGTCACTCACTGTCAGAAGGAATGAAAATGTTGTCACTCACTGTAAGAAGAACTGGCAATGTTGTCACTCACTGTAAGAAGGAATTGCAATGTTGTCAATCACTGTTAGAAGGAATTGCAATGTTGTCCATATAGCAATTTTTTTACAATTTTTTATCTGTTTATTAAAAATTTGCATTGATGTAATAAAAATTATCTATCTTATATCATAGTGGAATAATTGGTGCCTTTAAAGTCCTGTGGAGTCTCTAGTCTCCACATAGGGGGGGTGATCGATGGGGGGTATGGTGGTGCCCCCCATTACTCTCCGCATTTTTGAGGTTTTGCTATATGTATATGATTGATGGGATGTCGGCACACACAGATCAGTAGATGTGACGGAATGACGTTCTTATGTTTTAGAAATATTGCAATGTTGTCACTTACTGTTAAAAGGAATGGCAATGTTGTCACTCGCTGTTAGAAGGAATGACAATGGTGTCGCACACTGTTAGGAGGATGGCAATGTTTTCACTCACTGTCAGAAGGAATGGCAATGTTGTCACTCACTGTTAGGAGGATGGCAATGTTTTCACTCACTGTCAGAAGGAATGGCAATGTTTTCACTCACTGTTAGAAAGAATGCCAATGTTCTCACTCACTATCAGAAGGAATGGCAATGTTGTTTCTCACTGTTTAAAGGAATGGCAATGTTGTCACTCACTGTCAGAAGGTATAGCTATGTACAGGGGTGGACATAACTTTTTAGTGAGCTCCTCAGATGAGCACCAGGAGATGGTGTTTGGTACTCACTCCATATGTAGAGTCATCTCCCTCACTGTCCTCTGCATCCGTCTCCTGCATGGTAGATTCTGCTGCAGATGCACCTCTGTGTTCCTGATTGATCCTCCGATTAGCTGTCTCCATCCACAGGTCACCAGCTGGCTTTGGGTCAAATGTAACTCTCACAGTACAACACTGTGAAATACCAGATCTCATACAGTAATAGTGCAACCCTGAGATTTTCTAGGTGAGTAACTAACACCTGAGATTACATGCAGTACATATGCCAACCTTTTATAGTCATATTCCAACTGTCAACATTCCAACAGTGCTTTTCTCTTGTCAGATTTTACCCATACATATGTCTACTGTGACATTCATCCCCCAGATCTCCAACACCCTTAGAAGACCACTCTTATTTTGGATTAGTAATTTATATTTCCAATTTGACACCCTTAACTGCAACCATTAATAGTTATTAATGTTTCCTTGAGGTTATATGAGGTTAAGTGACATAAATTGTATACATTTAACAATAAACAATAAAAAGAATTTTGCCAATCTAAAAAATTTAACTTTTACAGTAATGCATACATGATAAAGTGAAGTTGTTTTGTACAGCTTATTACATTTGTATCAGGTGGGGTGAACTAAACCCCAAAAAGGGGGGGGCAGCCCCTGCGGATTTTTAAGGTGAGAAAAATAGTGAAGTTCCGGTCAAACAAATGAGATTAACACTTTTATTAAACAAATTGTGTAACATTTAGCATGTGAAAAGTACATACACATATAAAATCCCTAAACCCCCCTTTTTATTTTTTTTGTACAGCTGTTTAAAGTGGGAGGGATGCCGATTGGGCTGCCGTTCTCTCCCCTCTATGCCAGACTCCTCGGGTGCACCTGATCACTGCAGCCGCCCAGACACGGATTGCCTCTAAGTTGTTAGTACGCATATGAGCTTTGTAACAATAATGCAGGTAAGCAGACTTTAACTTTGACTTTGATCCCAATTTATACACAAACTTGACATGTTAGAGCAAAACGTATTGTTTTCAAATGTTTCCACAACCCTTCTCTACATCTACAGCAAATTTTTGAGTATACCACTTTCAGGGGCTTTGTAATAAGCTGACAAATTTCCAAAGCAAAAATGGGTTTCACCCAAACCACCAGACGGGATTTTTCGCGGCACCAACTTTTCTTTTATACAGTCTTTAATCCAAATGTGCAAAATAGCAGCATTCAACAAACTCTACGCGTAGAAAGAACATTGCTTCTTCAGGAGTTGTTCAGGAGAAGTTGACATTTTCGATAAAGTAAATTATATTTGACGACCAGCCAGCTGGGGGTAGAGAGGGATATCGAGTTAGAAAAAAGTAATCCCCTTAAAAACTTTTTATAAAGATTATTAGGAGTTGAAATTTTGGGACTCCAACATGACTACCATGAGGACTTTTTATGGGGTGTCCTGGGGCTTGCTTCACGGCCAAGGCCCGTCTTGTGGAGGAAAGAGGAGGGGACTCACAGGAAGGCAATCCTAATGGATCGGAGGTCTTCAGGCTATTTAAAAACATTTTAGAAAAAAGATCAAAAGAGATCTGTTTATAAGTACATGAATGTGGAGTTAGGGGGCAAAAAGTCGTACATAAAGTTATGGTCTGATGAGAGGGAATCCATGTAATCATAGAGAGGAATGTGAAGGAAACCGATATAAAGAAAACCCCATTACGCCCAGTGCACACTACACACTACCCAATTCCAAGAAAGAATGTAGGGTCCCACCACGTTGTGCTGAATATACTTCTATGTGTATGACGAAAAGAAAGAGTTTGTGTACACGTTAGCCCGTGGTCAATGTGATAAGTGTCTGTGATATATGGGTGTGAAACTCTAATCAAAATGTGCTAAAGATACTGAAATAGTGTATGAAGATGATAAATAATAGTGCCTAATAAGTGCTCAAATGAGGGTGTGGTAAAATGTGTGTTGTGTGTGATCTTACAAAATACATGTGGTGTGTGTGATAATGTGTACTAGTATGTGATTAACCAGTGTGATGAAATGAAGTGCACTATGTGAAAATGAATGCAGACAAAAGTCATCCTGTATGAGACTGGCCAGCTCCTCCTCCACTTCCCAGCCAGTCCCCAGGGAAAGGGGAAAACAAGAAAAAGGGACAGAAGGGAGATAGAGGGAAAATACAAGGAGGAAAAAGAAAAGGGGACCAGAATGCTATAGTGACAGTGTAAAGATTGAGTGATTGCAATAAGAAACACAGAGACACATACTTGTGTGAAAAGTGAGATACGATTACTCCTGATCCCAGAGTTCCCCATGCCATCATAAAGCCACTATACTGTAATATCACCGATGAGGGTGTAAGTAACTCAAACAGGGCCCACTCACTTTATTGTAGGTTATTCAGGCAAATCACTTTGTCCCACTGGACAATTAATCCACCAAACAATGTATTCTGGTCTTCTTTTTATGCCAAATCTGGCAGTACAAATAAAGTGGAAACAATCAAAAAATCAAACATCACATGGCACAAGATATATCTGGAGAAATATATTACAGAACAAATTAACCCCTTAGGGTTAAGAATACAAAATTTTCCACACAAAGAACTGATCGACCCATCATTTAAGATGAAATGGAAAGCTCTCCTAACCGAATGTACGGCAAAACTGATGAAACTACTGGTGGAAGAATATATGAAAGAGATTGAGAGTTTAAATATGGAGCTGTGCTTGCTACAAGTACAATTTGAACATATGTTAAAAGAAGAAGTCACTTTGAAGAAGGAAGAAGAGCTGAGGGTACAAGTTGAGAACTTCAACTTAAATGTAATTAAAATTTAAAACAAGAAATTCCTTCGCGATAAGACAGCCTTTAACAAAGGCAAGGCATATAAATGGAAACGTGATGTTTCCAGGGACAATAGACCATACAGAAGGAAGAAAGCGAATACCGAACAAGACACGTTGGACACTTCCTCCCAGAAATCCACACATGGGCCACAAAAATCCCAGGATAAACTGGAACCCAGAAGCTCCAACTATCAAAGACAACGCCGGGGAAAGAATCAAGGTACAAGAACAACCATGAAAACGAGATCTCAAAAGAGCACAGAAGAGGATTCACAAGAAACAGATCCTGATTACCGTGAACCCAATGATGGTGCAGGATCCGAGGCCACAAAGGAGAGTTTTTTAGACAGACTTTGCTCCGACGTGGGAAAAGATCCACCGGACCCTACCACAGAAACCAATTAACAACTGCACATATGGCTCAATCTTCCTAGACAATTGTTGATGCTGACACACATTTAGAAGTGATCAATCTCTCTTCACACCACCTATCTGGAAATGAGCAACAACTTTTGACCTTAGGCTTAGGCTTCTGTCCAGACCAATCCCTAGATGAATTTGATTTTCTTAAAGCTGTTCATTTATTTGCCAGAAAATTGATCCTCAAAATCTTGCATCACAAGAATGATATGAATCTCAAATTTACTTTTGAGTGTAGCCAAACAGCAATTTCATTTTTGAATGTGAAAATATTTCTGGATGAGAAACGGTGTATCAAAACAACTTTATACAGAAAGGACACTGCTGGGAACACCATTCTCTCAGCTTCTAGCTTACGCCCGGCACACCTGGTAAGAAGCATCCCCTATGGACAGTGCCTCAGGCTGAAGCGGAACTGCTCCAGGCAGGAGGACTTCCTTAACCTCCCTAGCGGTTGAGACGAGTCCAGCTCGTCCAGTGCTGACATGCTGAAA
>CM070038.1:58050929-58061687 GCA_036250615.1 Ptychadena robeensis
GCCATGTGGGGGACACAGCAAACATGTGGAAGAAGGTGCTCTGGTCAGATGAGACCTAAAATGGAATGTGCCTGGAAGGGTGCTTCTCTTCAGCAGGGACAGGGAAGCTGGTCACAGTTGATGGGAAGATGGATGGAGCCCAATACAGGGCAATCTTGGAAGAAAACCTCTTGGAGTCTGCAAAAGACTTGAGACTAGTGCTGGGGGGGAGGTTTACCTTCCAGCAGGACAACGACCCTAAACTTAAAAACAGGGCAACAATGGAATGGTTTAAAACAAAACATATGCATGTGTTAGAATGGCCCAGTCAAAGTCCAGATCTAAATCCAATCGAGAATCTGGAGCAAGATCTGAAAACTGCTGTTTACAAACGCTGTCCATCTAATCTGACTGAGCTGGAGCTGTTTTGCAAAGAAGAATGGGCAAGGATTTCACTCTCTAGATGTGCAAAGCTGGTAGAAACATACCCTAAAAAGACTGGCAGCTGGAATTGCAGCAAAAGGTGGTTCTACAAATTATTGACTCAGGGGGCTGAGTAATTACGCACACCCCACTTAGCAGTTATTTATTTGTAAAAAATGTTTAGAATCATGTATGATTTTCGTTCCAATTTTCACATGTAAACCACTTTGTATTGGTCTTTCACATGGAATTCCAATAAAATGTAATTCATGTTTGTGGCTGTAATGTGACAAAATGTGGAAAAGTTCAAGGGGGCCGAATATTTTTGCAAGCCACTGTAAGTATTCACAGCCTTGGCCATGAAGCTTAAAATTGAGCTTAGGTGCATCCTGTTTCCACTGAAATACACAATTACCCTCACCCTTGGTCTAAGGCCTAGGTGCCCAACCTGCGGCCCTTTGGACATTCTTCGGTGGCCCCCCTTAGTCCTCCATTTGTGGCCCCCCAAAGCGAACTTTTTTTTTTTTTTTTGATTAGGGCATAGGAACTCACCTGTCTTCCGATTCCCCACTGACAGGTCCTTGCTCCACTGTCCGGTTCCCCACTGACCGGTCAGTGACCAAGATGGCGTCTGAGCAAGTCCCTCGCCTCTCATCTTTTCCTCTAGGGTTACTGCATATGGGCACATCTGGGGCACCAACGACTTTTTATTCTGGCGAGATTTAGTACATAGAAGCACATTGAAATCAGTTTTCTACATAGTCACTCGGACGGGGGGAGAAGAGACGGAGGATATGCTGCCAGCATGTCACATTGGGGACACTGGGACAGCGCAAAACCGTAAGTATGTGCTGCCTGGAGCCCCGATGTATACTGGATGGCAGCATCTTGTCCAGTGCTATAGTAGCAGTAGCAGCGCTGGAGGAGATGCTGCCGTCGGTTAAAAGGGAACACGTTGTCGAAGAGGCAACCTAGGCAATTTATATTTTAAAATGAATCAAACAGAATAATTGAACCTTGTATGCCCACATTTACCAGTATACTTAAAGGTAGCCATACAAATATCACCCCCCCCCCCCCCCCCCCCCCCCCTATTTAGTGCTGCAATTCTGCCCTCCTTCAGTGCTGCAAACAGTGCCCATGTTCTGTCGAAATCTGCTCCCCCTGTAGCACAGAATGAACAGGGGGAGCACATCTCATGAGATTAGATAGGCAGGCCAGTGGGGAGCTGATATCCACAGAGGACTGATCCAAGGCAGTGCCTGCGAACCTGTTACTGTGTCCATGCCCATCTCCGTCGAGCTCCATGGGACCCATCAAAAGCAGTGGCGCTAACCTGTCATATCGCCGGCTACTGTGTCCATGCCCCCCCCCCCTGGTCTCCATGCTTGCCGTAGAGATCTGCTCCCCCTGTAGCACAGAATGTCATGTGGGAAAGGTCTCTGAACTTCAGTATGGATGTTGTGACATAGATGGGATAGCTTATATCAATCACACAAACCAAAACAAAACACCATTACAAAAGCCGCCGTAGGAGACAGGTTCACAGGCACTGCTTTTGATGAGACTCCCCCTGTTGGTTCTGTGCTACAGGGGGAGCAGATTTCAACGGGACACCCACAGTATGTCGCAAACCACAAAATGTACAGAGTGGAGTGCCTACTTTATGGCACATATCACAAAATGGTCAGAGTGTACACCCATATGGATATGGCTGTCTGCTACCAACAATTTATTCTTAGGGTGCGCCTACACTACGGGCAGCTGCCCCCTGTAAACTGTGCCTATGAAATGTATAGGATAGAATGTATAGAATACTGCGCCCTAAACAGGGGGTGGGCGCTATGTGCATGCACACGCCAACGTGCTCATAATGCCCCCCACGGGCGCTGTAGAGTAGGCCCAGCCTTAGTTCCAGCCGGGAACAGAGCAATACACCACTACAGGTGGCTCAACAAATGTAATCTGTGTGTCAGTGATGGGGAGCTGTGTATATATGACTATGATATGGGAGAGCTGTGTATTTGTATACTGGAGGAGACAGTGAGAAAGAATGCACTTATTAATCTGGTATCTCATGGTACTAATTTGAGTAGATTTCCAAAAACGTTATGTGCACTGCTGGATATGACTATCCTTTTAAGCTCTTTTATATTTTTGTGACTTTCTGTGTGGATTACACAAACCACTCTCTACAAACTGCAACAAATTCTTCCTGTGAATGGGGACCACACTGTAAACCCCACTGAGATGCTGCTTCAGTTAAAACAGCACAGGTCTCAGGAACACCTTGCCTACTGTGAAGCATGGCGGGGGGTCAATCATGCTTTGGGGCTGTTTTGCTTCTGCAGGTACAGGGAAGCTTCAGCGTGTGCAAGGTACCATGAACCTCTTCAGTACCAAGAGATATTGGAAGGCAATGTGATGCAGTCTGTCACAAACCTGAGGCTTGGGAGACGTTGGACCTTTCAACAGGACAATGATCCCAAGCATACGTCCAAGTCCACTAGAGCCATCGTGGTCACTAGACTTAAATCCGATTGAGAACCTCTGGTGGGACTTGAAGAAAACAGTTGCAGCGCGCAAGCCTAAGAATGTGACTGAACTGGAGGCTTTAGAAGATACCCGTAGATCGCTGCATGACACTTGTGTCAAGCTATGCTTCACGTTTAAAAGCTGTTATAACTGGAAAAGGATGTTGTACTAAGAATGCATGTCACTTGGGGGTTGAATAAAACTGATAATGATGTGAGCACAGAAAAGACATTTGTGGTTATATCATTATTAATGTTATGTTATATTTGTCTGACTTACAAGTGCCTCTTTCATTTCATTGTAAACAAGATGACTGAAATGATCAAAATCAATGTCAAAATGGCCAAAACACTCAATTTCAGTGGGGGTTAAATAATTTTGAACACAACTGTATTCATATATTGGCCTCCCTGATAGAATACATAGTGGTAGGTGAACCAGTGGAAGGTTTAGAAAGGTCCTCATATTACATGGCTTTGGAAGAACAAAAGTTGATTGTACAGAAATTGCATGGTAGGATTGAAAGGTGAATGGGGCTTAAGTTTAAAACAGTTAGAAAATACACATTTGCTTAGCATGAAAAACCCTATAAATAAACGACAATCTGCACAGAAACAAATAAGATGGAGCATTCACGTATGATAGGTTACTATTAAACAAATACTTCTAATAATAACCTTGTCACTGGACAACAAGCGAGGTTATCCTCCACAGGCACTGTTTTGTTGTTATCCCCCCCCCCTCCCCCCCTTCATCTCTGTCTTTCTCCTCTCTTTCTGTCTCTCTTTTGTAAAATAAGATACAGATACAGTGAAATTAAACTCCAGAGCAATACACAATGTTGTATTTACTTTGCACACATCGCAGGGAAATCCACAGTGAGATCACTGGATTTGGCCAACCACAATGAAGCTGTGCAGTCACGGGGATGGCCCAAGGAGGAAGGAGTTTACAGTAATTGAAACTGAAACCATTAGAAGCTCTAAGAGCTGAAGGTAGTGTATGCTGTCTGCTACACTAAGCTTTTAAGGTAAGGCTCTGTGTTTATAATCGTAAACATTTTCTATTAAGGAACACTAATCAAATACTTGTTTGATGTATTAGGCTGTTATGTCTTTTGTAAGTGTATATCGTAAACGCAAACAGCAAACAGTGCATACATAGTAGATTCATAAATCTGTATTAGTATGGGTGCATTAACTATGCATTGAACATGATTTGTAGTGCATATAATGGAATTTTAAGATATAAAACTACTTCCAGTCATTGCACAGCACTGACCCACAACGTTGATGCTAGGTACTTTAGTGAAGCCATGTTGATCAGCTCAGATCAATAGAGCTCACCTCTCATTGTGGACGAGCCCTGGGGTGATTGTTTCCTGAAACAAGAGAATGAGCAAACGCTGACAGTACTCAAGAAGAATAGGGAGGACAAGACCCTACTGTGTCCTCACCAATAGTGCCAGGGTGGTCATTAAATGATTCACTGTGGCAATTTACTAAACAACTCATGCAAACAGCATTACAGATTCTGTATTTTTGCTTGATATTATCATGATACATCATCTCAGATCACTGTTATTTAGTGTCTGTATGACGCCTGAATCTAGCACTCCATGGATCAACGGAGAATTTGTCAGACTTGGCAGCATACACTAAAGGTGGGTTTACACATGTAGATTTTTTTGTTCGATCAACAAAGAACGAACGATTTTTTGGCTGATTGAACAAACATTTAGAATGGCCAATTTGTTTGATGGATAGATTTTGTTCGACATTGAACAAAAATTTTTTTAAAAGGTCACCGAACATGTTGGTAAATTTTTATCTGTCGTCATTTTGAATGTATTTTCATTCGATATCTGCGATGAACAAACAAAAAATCTAATGTTACATATGATAAATGAACGAACAATGTTCGACAACGTCATCGAACAAAAAATTGAATTGCCAGTTGATTGAAGAAAAAATCTACATGTGTAAATCCACCTCAAGGCTCCACTGAGGCAGTTTGGGAGCAGATGTGGCGCAGTATTTCAGCCGTGGCTGAACCGCTTTATTAACCCCAGTGAGCCGGACTACACTGCTGCGGATTGCCCGCAGTGCAATGCGGACATTCTTTCCGCATGTGTTTTTCTGTCCTCCCGTATGGAGCCTTACTCTAAGGCTTGGCTCCACTAATGCGGACAGAAAAACACATGCAGTAAGCATGTGTTTTCTGTGCGGATTAGTCACGGTTTCCCCACAGTTTGCTTGCGGTTTCCCATGCAGTTTTCTCACAGATTCGCTGCATTTTTTATTTATTTTTTATCCATTGCAGTCAATGGACAAAAAAGTAATGCTCCAAATCCGCATCCGATCCGTATCCATTGTTTTTAGGGGATACGGACAGGCGGTTTGGATTCGGTTGGGGTGCGGTGCCGCTTGAAAAACGTGGTAAGCCTTTTTTTTCACGGCCGCAACAGTGGAAACAAGCTCATTGGGGGTAATGGGAGCAGTTTGGACAAAAAAAAACGTGCCACCTTGGCTCCCAAACCGCCCAAGTGGAGCTTCAGCCTAATGGGAAGGCTCCACTAAGGCTTTTTGGGATCGGATGGGGTAGTTTACTGCAAATTTTTTTCCGTGTCCGCACTGCACCATGGGCAATCCGCGGCTCAAATGAATGCCCGCGCCGGCCATGGTTTAGCTGTGGGCTTTAGCCCATTGACAGTCAATAGACTGCCAATGGGCTAGGGGAAAAACAGTTAGTCAGTTAGGTGTTAGACGCAACTAACTGAACACTTTGAATCCGACACAAACATTACTCGATCCAAATTATTATCAACTATTATATCAGATAATGCCCATTCACAACCTTTTTTGGCCACTGCACAGAATCACACCCCCAAAAAATATGGAATAGATCAATATCTGATCAAACACCCATAGTCTCGAAAGTAGTAATCAATTTCTCAAATTATCAGCCCAGTCAAGAGGAGATCGACTTGCTCTCCTTAGGCCTGGGCCTACAGTGCCTATATATCAATTTGAGGTGATAAAGGATATAAACCTATTCGCTCATAGACTTCTTCTAAAGCTAGGCATGGAATGTGGCATAGCACAGCACCGCCAGTAGGTGAGATCAGGAAGCAGATTTTTCACTATAAAACAACGTGTGCAATTTAAATCTGTAATCAATGCAAAAAAGGCCCCTAAATTAAATTCCTTTCCATTTAATGAAGATGAAGATCTGTGCATCAAAATAAGATACAAATTGAAAAAGTGGACAGCCCCCTCATTGCCTGTTGAGGCGATCCGCGCATGCCCACTAATGCGTGTGGTCCGCCCTTCTCAGGTCTGCGTGTCAGCTATTGCTACTCCCTACAAGGACACTGCAGGGACTGCCTTGCAGCCCTGATCATTCCCATCGCTTGTCATCTGTCACACACTTATCTCTCCCAACCTCTCAGGTAGGAACCTTTGTTTACTTCATGTGGGATATAGGCTGTTATTGTTATGAATTATAGACCCTGTTAAAATCTGGAGTCTTTCTCACGCTACATCCTTACAAGCTCGCCCCCTTACGGGAACGCCATGGTCCAGTGTCTATAGAGAGATCTAACCGGTTGATTTGCCCGAGGGAGTTCAATTAGCTTTTACCGCACAATTTCCTTACCAGGGGTTATGCTCTTCAATTTTAGATAATCCTACCCTTCTTACGGTGCAAACCTTTCTGATTCCCAGATTCTTACATAAAGGCGTGTGGAGCCTGATGAACCACTGTTGTGGTGCAAATTGCATCTATCTGTACTGTATTTGTACTTTTAATGCGATAAGTATATTTTTTATAATTTCACGGACACTACAGGTCCAAATAAAAAAACTGTTTGTATCACATGAAATGCTATTCTTTGAAAAGATGATCTTTGTTGATTAGATTTGGTTTCCACACTCCAATCAAATTCCCAACCACAAGGGGACCCATTTTGTATTAAATATTCCATTTCCTGCAATGGGAGTGTTGGAACATATTCGGAATTAATCCAGATACAACCAATAATTCAATCTCATCTCACATGTCTTTTAAGGGGGGAGGGGGTAACTAACCATTAATCAAGTGGATACATTAGAAGCTAAAAGAAAACCATTGACTCCCACTCCGACAGATAATTCCCTAAACTAAAACAATCTGGAGTTTTCCATTGTTCCATCTATATCTGAACATTCTACCATCATAAGTCCAACACATGTTAACACCAGAACAGATGATACATCAAAAGTAGCCTTATCTAAAGAGGATGTTTCAAAAAGCAATATAGAAACAAATAAATCAGTCAATCCAAATAGAATAGGAATGAATACATCACATAACAACCAAAGTGATATTACAGAGGAAACATTCCAATTAGCTTCATATGAAGCAGCTACAATTCTGGTGGAGCTATCCCCAAAAAGACAATTACACTCAACACATCATTGACCACTCCGAGAATACATGAAGGCCCTCAATTTGATACAGTATACCAATAGAATTAATTAGGAAATGTTAGATGCAACTAACTGAACACTTTGAAACCGACACAAACATTACTCGATCCAAATTATTATCAACTATTATATCAGATAATGCCCATTCACAACCTTTTTTGGCCATTGCTCAGAATCACACCCCCAAAAAATATGGAATAGATCAATATCTGATCAAACACCCATAGTCTCGAAAGTAGTAATCAATTTCTCAAATTATCAGCCCAGTCAAGAGGAGATCGACTTGCTCTCCTTAGGCCTGGGCCTACAGTGCCTATAGATCAGTTTGAGGTGATAAAGGATATAAACCTATTCGCTCGTAGACTTCTTCTAAAGCTAGGCACACACGGGTAGATTTGTAAAATGATTCGAGTACAATCAATCAACGTGCGCGGTCACGGTGATTGATTGTACTCGAATCTGCTTACAATCCTTCCTGTGTGTGCTGTCCTTCGAGGGGGTTCAATAGAGCCCCCTCGAAGTACCTCGATTGAACAAGTGGGAAAACCACATTCAATCACCAACACTCAACATGAAATGTTTTCATGTAGAGTACAGGGAAAGCCGACATCTTCACACAGAACTGACAGCCAGCCAGGCAGTCAGCGAGCGGAGTCTGTGTAAAGGGGGCGGAGTCAGCACTCTTCACTCCAGCCGGGGAGAACGGGGAGAGAAGCAGGCTGGATTTCTCTTCAGTTTTCAGCATGTTCGGCTTTACATGCTGAAAGCCGGAGAGAACTCTAGCTAGCCGGAATAATCCACACATAACAACTAAACCGGCTGACAAAGGGGGAAATATTGTTATTTTGGACACACACAGATAAAAACAGATGTGTCAAACAATTTTGTCTAACCACGGAGTGGTACAAGATCATCCCCTTGCATAGAACTACTTTGTATTATAATCAATTAAACAATCTCATTCATACTGCATTATCCAAAACCAACAAATCGACGTATGAGTTTCTGTTTACCCCCTTTCCAGTTATCTCAACATTCTATGCCTTATCTAAGGTACACAAAAACATCCTCCACCCCCCAGCAAATTTGCCAGCAAATTTGTTGATAACTATTTAAGACTCCTTGTTAGTGTTGCTCCATCATATGCTAATTTATATCTTGGAGAATGGTAAATTTCACTATTTAATAGTCTAAATCCATCACTGTATAAAAATATTAAACTATGGAAACGTTACATCCATGATGTTTTCTTACTATGGAGGGGGACCAAAACTGATCTCATCACCTTTTTAGAAAGTTTAAACCAAAACTCCTTTAATTTACGGTTCACATACTCTATTTCACAAACATCTCTTCCTTTTTTGGACATCAACATCACTTTGAACACTGAGGGTGGAATAGAAACCTCCCTATATCGGAAACTCATTACTAAGGGCCGATAGTCATCACCCTTTGAACTTAATAAAAAGTATTCCCTACAGTCAGTTCCTAAGAACTAAAAGAAACTGCTCTAACCCCAAGGATTATTACCAGAAAGCCCAAAAACTGACTCAGCGATTTCGTGAAAGAGGTTATAGCCATAAATGCCTAAAAAGGTCATATCAGAAAGCAAACACCATCCCTAGGGAAAATCTATTATCACCAAAAGCCAAACCCAAAGAACTAAACTCAACTAACCTAATACTACCTTACAACATTCACTTTAAGGAAATTAAAAAAATCATGAGCCATAATTAGCCTATTTTGTTATCAGACAAAAAATGCAGCAAACATTTAAATCCTAGACCTAGCATCACATACAAAAAAGGTAGTTCCCTAAAGGACAAATTGGTCAAAAGTCATTATGACACTAAATATCACAGCCTCATCCCTGGCCAAGTAAAATGCGGCCTTTGCCCACAATGTCCGTACATTGCAGAAACCAAACAGTTTAGCCTCCCAAATGGTAAAGTGCACAAGATTTCGAAATCGATAAACTGTGAAGCAATAGGAATAGTATACATCATGCTCTGTAAATGTAAGTGTTTCTACATCGGAAAAACGAAAAAAGAATTTAGAACCAGAGTTTATCAACACGTTTACAGTATAAAAATTGAGTCATTTCAACACCCATTGCGGCACATTTGGGTAATAAACATAACTTTTATTTATCAATGATAGCCTATTACACCCTGGAACACATAGAACCTAAATCCGGGGGGGGGGGGGGTACCTATGATTTTATTACAAAAAAGCGCACCATAGATGTAAATGGAATTTTTTTGTAGGCCTGTAACTTCCCAAAATGTCTGTACAAGGGTCTAGTAGACATCCTGACTACAATAATGTTTGAAACACCAATAAGTTATTAAATTTCATCTATCTTAAATTTTTTTTTATGTCACTTCCGGTACCTGGAACACACAGTTATCACTTTCTTTATCCGTACTTAACGCTACTTTGATGAGAGATGGGCTTCTCTCTGCGGTCCCTCGTCAAAGAATTTTTCCAATGGCCGGATCTTTCTGCTCCTGATCCTGCCAGCGGAAGAAAAGTCACCTTCTTCCCGCTTGTGAACAGGGCGGGTCGAACACCCAAACTATTCGCCGGGGGAATAAAAGCAAACATGTTACGCCTTGCGGATAGTTCGGCCATCACTAGTAATTAGTAGAGATGGTAGAATTTTTTTGACTTGCTGATTTGAGAGTAGTGATGGCCGAACATCGGCCTGGACTGTCCGCGAACGGGCAGGTCGGACTTTTAAAGAAGTCCGCCGTCCGCCTGTTCGCGGACACATTCAAATGAAATTTCAGGCGGGGAATTTGAATCGGAAAAACCCCTGGAACGCATCCTGGAACGCATACTTCCTGGTTACGGGAGACGGATGTGATGTCACTGACGTCACTTCCTGTTCCGAGACGGTATTTTTACAACAAGACCGGCTTCATGCCCGGTCTTGTAGTGAAAAGCTTCTTCCTCCGGCACGATCTCGCAGGTTCTGATCCTGCCGGAGGAAGAATATAGATCTTCTTCTCGCCGGCGAATGGGGCGGGTCGAACACCCGTACTGTCCGCCGGCGAGAGGATGGGCAAACATGCTTGTTCGCGGCCGATTAATTAAAATGTAAGTGGAAAATGAAACTCAAACTTTTTTATATGACTAAAAATTGTATTTATAAATGAACTACAAGCGCTAAAGCAAAACTTTCTTTTGTGTAATATTATTCCATCCTCTCTCTGCATCTCCAGCAATTTAGGGGTTAATACCATGTTCAGAAAATCATGTTATTTAAAATGATAAGACTAGGAAAATAAGCACTTCATCCACAAGATGGCAGTGTGATTTTCCAGTCTCCATAGGAAAGCATTGCAGT
>CM070038.1:58080041-58094365 GCA_036250615.1 Ptychadena robeensis
ATCAGTGTTGGACGAGTCCAGCTCGTCCAGTGCACTTTCTGCACGTCAGCACTGGACGAGTTGGACTACGGAGGTTAAAAAAAACAAAAAAACATAAAAAAAAAAAACATTTAATATAAGGTAACAGTAGGAATAATAAAGTATGTAGAATTTTTTTATATAAATACATTGAAATTTGTTGTATAATTTTTTTTCTTAGAAATGAAAAATGGAGACAACTACAACTAAAGCAGGGTACAGACATGTAGATATGGGCCAGATCGATGGCCGCTTCGAGCGCCGTGCGAGCTCACGGCCATCTATGTGGCCCATGTAATATGGGACCAATCAATCCCACTCGAAAACAGCCATATCGGACATGACCGTTAAATACGGCCGATGTCTGTTGCTTTACATGAAAACCGGGGGTCTCCAGGCAAAGCAAAGGCTGAGCTGGAGAGAGAGCTGAGCTGTCTCCCCAGCTCCGCCGATATCTGACAGCAGCTTGATGACGTCATCACGCTGCTGCAGGAACATCGGACGGCTCAAATATCAAGCCATCTCTTCCCTGCTTTAGTCAATATTTCCTATATTAACTCAGTAGTGACATAGTAGCGTACATTTGAACTGCATCCAGTTCTGATTTTATTATTTGTGTATGTTTTACAGGACAGAGACCTGTTACCTGATGTGAACCAACTGCAGATTTCTATCAATGAAGATGGTAATCCTTTTTTGTAATTGTCAGTCATTATCAGATATAGTAACAAAGCAGTATAGTAACAAAGAAAATACGTTTTAAAATACATGTGTGTACCGTCCTGTCTGCCTAATTACTCTTTTGATCCTGTTTCCAGTGGCCCCTGCAAACACTTAATGCCCCCATACATGTACCGAGCAGGAGCAGAGACGAGCGACTGAGACCCTTGCTCAGTTTAGATGGCCAGCCAGCTCTAAGAAGAGTCCTGGTGGTTTCAAACTTCTTCCACTTATGGATGATAGAGGCAACAATGCTTTTTGGGACCTTCAAAGCAGCAGACATCCGGTTTTAGAGGTCTACAGACAATTCCTTTCACTTAATGATTTGTTTGTGCTCTGGGGACCTTATATAGGCAGATGTGTGCCTTTCCAAATCATGTCAATCAATTGAATTTGACACAAGTAAAGGATCTCAAGGATGATTAGGGTAAACAGGATGCACCTTGAGCTCTATTTTGAGCTTCATGGCAAAAGCTGTGAATACTTATGCACATGTGCTTTCTCAATGTATTAATGTTAATAAATTTGCCAAAATCTCAGGTAAACTTTTTTGACATTGCCATTATGGGGTGTTGTGTGTAGAAGTCCAAAGGAAAAAAAATAATTTAATCCATTTTAGAATAAGGCTGTAACATAACTAAATGTGGAAAAAGTGAAGCGCTGTAAATACTTTCAATTGACTGTATCATTTTAAGTATACATTTAGTTTCATTAACCTTGTGTAACCTAGTGTTTTGCCTTTTCAGCCCCCATCGGTGTCATCACTGAAGGCAGAAAGGCTCTGTGTGCCTGCAGCTCTGTAGAAAGCTGACAGAGAGCCAGCGGTTGTGCCCGATTCTGGCACAAGCGCAGTTTACTTCACGATCAGACTGTGCCCGTACTTGCTTTGGGCGTAATGCTAGGGAGGGTAAACCAGCCATAGGCACTATTCTCTGCGGGCGTTTATGGAAAATTCGACCACAGCATGATGACATCATCACACCACAGTCAATTGTTCTGCAAATCGAAGTACACCATTTGCGATTCCACAACCAATACTTTGGATGGAGACCCTGGTCCCCATTCAAAGTATTGGCGATCGACCAAAGAAAAACGTTTGTTCTCTGGCTGATCAAAGTTTTGTGTGATCTCAAGCAGTTCATTTTGTGATATATCACCAAGCGATCACCCCGAATGCGCATGGTGATCATTCGCAAAATCTTCCACAGATCGAAGCGTCTATGGCGGCTTTAAAGGTATATGACAAAAAAATTTTTTTTTTGTTAAGTATAGATTTGTTTTCTTTTATTTTGATTTGGATTGGATAAAACATTTATCCAATAAAAAACAAAAACAAATGTAAACTAATAATAAAAAAAAATTCTAAGGAAAAAATTTTTTTCATGTCCTTTCAATTTTTTAATCTCCCGCCCGGCCCGTGATGTCATCACACACTAGCGCCAATCCCGGAAATAGCCGATCCCGAGGCACTCGGATCCAGCCTGAGGTGGATCCAGCTGCAGGAACGCTCCCGCTGAGCGTTTCTACTAGCCGGATCCACTTTTGAATTGGATCAGATAAAGAAATGTATCTGATCCAGTTCAAAAGTAAAAAAAACAAAAAAATAGTTTTTTACCTTTAAGTCCGGGTCCCGGCTGTGCTGGAAGTCACTCTGCAAGCAGGAAGAAGCCGGCGAGGACGTCACTAGAGGCGGCAGCCGGATCAGGTTAGCTCCCACTCTGTGCCCAAAGCCAGTTCGGACGCATCGATAATCGCAGTGTTCTTTTGGCTTCGGGCATAGCGCTAGGGAGGTTAAGCTGTCAGGAAAAAATTTTCTTTTCCACAACTAAAGATAGCAACTCCTAAAGATCAAGGGCAGATAAGTATATTTTGTAGGAATGTGGTGTACTTCAGAACAGAAGGTTGAAATTGTTTTCACAACATGAAATATCTTTTTTCCTTGCACTTCACAAATAAAATTACTTATGATTTACTTGCTTCTAGACTTGTATTGTGCGCCTGAAACGCTGGCAACTTTAGTACCATTGACTCAGGACTTGTATAACAACGTCTCTTGCAAAGATGTGCTTGTAGCTGGAGCTAGCCAACTTGGCCCTGATTTTTCCTCATATGCATCCTACCAAGATAACACTGGTAAGAAATTCTACATCAAATTATTTGGAGATTGTGGGCTGTCATTAGCCTGGATTAATTTACTTTGGCTAGGAATTAACAGAGAAGCACATCTGGAAATGTGAGGAGCATACAATATTATTATCAAATGTAATTTTTTATATTTGTGAAAGCTTTGTTCTACCCCTTCAATCTTCCAGTCTGAGTCTAACATGAGAAAAGCAGTAGAGAGGTATTTCTTTCTTTTAATTTGGATAGAGCAGGGCATGATTACAATTGTGGTGAAAAATGTAATGGAAAATCTTTTAATATAGAAACTTCTTGTAATAAGCAGAAGAATTTTTTTTCTTTCCCTTTTCCTCACTTTGTGGTGTATTTTTAGGACCAAAAAGAAAGAATGTATTCTAGAGTTCTGTTTTAAAGATGCTAAATATGTCTCTAGATCCATTGCTCAGCTTAAGCATTGTTTTTAAGCACATGCTCATTTTTATGTTGAGTGATTGATAACAAAAATGACCACTGTCTATCTGGTATAAACCATTTATGCATTTACATAATCTGTTGCCAGTGGCATCATAAGGTGTGTTGTTGCCTGGTGCAGGGAATCGATGACATACTGTATTGCAATATAGAAGTGATCTATAACAATGGGTGGGTTTTAAAAGAATAAAATGTACCCAGTAAGAATGAAACTTGATATGGCCTTGGTGCCAGCTTCCTAATTTAGGAGATAATATTCTATGTAGGAGATGGTCGGTAAAAGATTGGTCAGTGCAGACAGACTATAAAGCCCCCCACACACGCAATGAGCAGCGGACGATTTTGCCGCCGACCAATGTGAGTGTGCGATCTCGGCCGTCGATTGGGGATGCCCAGAAAACTTGGTCGGCCCAGGACCGGCGTCCTCATTGAAACTAATATCCAGGACAAAAAGGGTGACCGCGGATGCTGTGAGCGATGGAGAGCAGCGTGATGACTGTTAAGGTATTCCTTCTGACACCAAAACCGTTACACTATTTCTGACACCAATACCAAAACCGTTACCGCGATCACGTCACCGACTTACAGACCCCTTGGTTAAAATTCCCCCCCCACCTTAAGTTTGAATCCCAAAAACTTCTGATTTATTTGACATTGACAGAGCTGTTTTATACTCTTACAATAATAGGAGGATATTGATTGGACATTTCAAATATTAAACAGGATTGGACAGAAATTTTTCAATACATGAAAGACAGTTAGGCTAGCCGCACATGGTGCAATTTTTCATTCAATCGAGGTTCGATTTGATTTTGTAGTTCGATCCAAAAAATCGAACCTCGATTTTAATTTAATCGATGTACACCATATGGGGAGTACGATTATGGTTCAATTTCGACTGAAAAGTTAATCAAAGTAATCCAAAATCGTCAATTGAATTCCTCTCACGATTTTAGTTTCAATTGGAAGTAGCCAAAAAAAATCGAGCCCAAAAATCGAGACACAAAATCGAGCCCAAAAAAAAAAATCGACCAATCGAGAAAAATTTTTCAACCTGTCCGATCACTTTTCAATCGACGATTTTACAAAAATCGTTCAACGATCGTCGATTGTACTATGTGGGCAGTACATCGATTAACGTTTAGTGATGATCGCGAATATTCGGTTTCCGAATATTAATCGCAAATATCGTCAATTCGGAAATTCGCGAAGATGGTGAATATATTGCCGAATATTCGCAATTCCGGATATTCGGTATTTTTTATCCATTACACTTCCCTCTCAATGTGAGTGGACGAATGGGAAGGCTGCAACAAGAGCTTAGCAACACCATCAACAGATTTTTAAATGAATATTGGGGTGATGCGAATATTGCGAAAATCGTCACTTTTAAAATTCGCATAAAAATTCGCACCATGTTAAACATATATTGCGCGCGCGAAATTCGCAATAAACTGCCGATATTCGCAATAACAAAAAAAAACCCCGAATATTGCCGAATGCGAATATTTTCCGAATGTTTTCCATAAAATTCGCGGCATGCCGTGAATACGAATGTTGCCTATGCCGCTCATCACTATTAACGTTCAGTCGATCGTTTTTTTTCATCGAAAATCGCAAAATCAAACCATGTGTGGCTAGCTTAAGTCTGGCAGGGAATGACTTCAAAGTGACATCAACCAAATTAAAGAAATCATCTCTGTCAGGAAGTCTTGTTGAATGCTAATGTATAGTGTCATGTGAGTGATTGATGTGTTAATATATACGTTACTTAACAATGCGGTCAAGTTCTTGTGTAGTCTATGTGTAAACAACTATATGTGTAAATGGAAGTTGAATTTGTCTGTTGTGTAAATGAATGTGTTATCAAGTTACCAGAGACCAAATTCCAAAGTGCTAATTGATTATGCAAGGTGGACATCAGCTTTCCTGGACAAATTAAAGGTCACAAAAATAAAACTAAACTGTTTAGGGATGTTTAAACATTATATTTGACGGTGCTTCAAGTAAGCAGTTTTTTGTGCACTTTTTGCCATTACAGGACAAGTTCAGGATGCATTACCATTGAACCAACAACAGCTGCTCAACCATTTTTTTCCTAACAACACCTTTGGTAAGTTTTTTGTTTTTTAAATGGCACCACCCTCTGTCTTAAAACTGATATTTTTCAGGAGGCTCACAAACCCCCCTGGCTACACACTCTAAACCAGTTGTACCAGAAAGTGTACCCCAAATCACTGGTAATTTTTTGACCAGCTCAAACCGGATGCCAGATTGGATCCTTTGCCAACAAGTCAACCCAAAGGGGTAGAGAAACCAACACCACTGGAACAGATCTAAAAACCTTAAATACTCAACGAGAAATAGTCAACCTATCGTCTTACACACTTACCAAACTCCAATACTATACACTATCACTTGGTCTTGGGTTTTGCACGGAACAGAATATTGATAAATTTACAGTTCTCAAAGATCTGCATCTTTTTGCTCGACGGACGCAAAGCCAAAGATTTTCAAACATTAAAACTACTTACATTACTTCAGAATGAGTCTGCTCATCCTGAAATTGATTCCGGTGACGAATCATCCGAAGATGATATACCAAGCACACGTTCTTTACCATCGTCAATACCATCAGTAAAGAAAAAATCTATGTTTTACCCATCACTACAACTCAATCCAGCTGTCTACCTCTTTGTCAAAAGAGTAACAAATGATTTGGAGCCTATCCCCATGTACTCTGGAACTATCCGAACTTTACCTACGAACAATTTCAGGCCATATGTCAGTCGGAAACCAATGAGAATAATACGATTAAACCTTCTGATAAAGGGGGCAACATAGTCCTTATGGACAACTCCATGAAATATGTGCCTTTAAATACTTAATAATACAGAATGGTATACAAAGATTTCTATCTTGCAAACCCATCGCTACCACCACAAATACAACTCCATCATTGAATCAGCAAGGTCCCGACATATCATTGATCAAACAACCTACGAGCACCTACAGGTAAAGAGTTATACGATTCCAACCTTTTATTCTCTCCTAAAAATACATAAGGATAAAAGGAACCCCCCTGGGAGACCCATCGTCTCTGGCATAAATAGCTTGACTGAAAAAGCCAGTACCGTAATCGACTTACACCTTAGACCCCATGTCGTAAGCCTATATCATAAAACAAAACTAAGGTGGGACAGAGTCACAAGGTTAGTAGTGTGTGCCCTAACCGCAAAATTATTATGCATACATAACACCTGATAGGCAAGGATGGATAGATGCCTAATTAGAAATCTAAATGGACGGCATTGCCGGCACATGGATCAGACTAGTAGTCATTCGTATTTTTGAAAGAATAAAAAGTCTTTATTGTGTCGGACTGATAAACAAGTGTATAGGCTGTACAATTGAGTATATGCAGAGATCGAACGCCCAACAGCAGGGCAGTCCAATTGGAAATACTCTTACACACAATTTTAAAACCACATAGTAGGCAGTACAAAACAGTAGTTTAAAAATTATCCGGTAACAGGTAAAGGTATAGCACAAAAGCCTCCTGGATCTCCGACGCGTTTCGCCCACTTGGGCTTCTTCAGGGAGATATGTGGAGAGGAAATCTAGACATTTATACATTATATAAGTTAGAAATCAATACATCTTGAATAAGGGGTTACATGCATATAGGTAGTACGCTTCCAAAGAGGACCAGATCCAATGGTAGGTCCACATCAATGAGTACCTATACATGAATATGATATATCCAATAGGTGTTCAGAGGTATAAACATATATGTAGGTATCGATATCAAATGGCCTTCCCCTTGATAGCATTATATATACACATAGCTATATGGGCGCACGCATCTACAGACATGTGCAAACACATATATATAAACATATACACATACATAGAAAGTATTATTGCAAATTTCAAGGTATACTCTATGAAGTAACTCCAATAGGAGGATGTCTTACTTGGGTAAGTCAAGATATTTACATGCTGTCCGGATAAGCATCAGTACAGGTCTGCCAATCAATCCAGGGTGGAGCTGGTCCGGCCCCAGGAATGGTCCCCACTTGGGCAGGCGGTGTTCACCCCGCTGTGTTTCACCCCTCACAGACCAAAGATGGATGAAAGTCCCCAGGGTATGGGGGATCTGGAAAGAGGGTATCGGTAAGAAGGGGGGAAGAAAACCCATGCTGGCCCCCGTGGAGAGCAGGACCCCATCCCCCCTCCCTGTTCTTGAATATCCGGACTTCCATCCAGGACACACAGGGACCTTACCGTGATGGATTGTAGGGTGTGGAGGCTAGGGTGGATTGTAGCCAATCTGGGGTGGAAGGGTGGAGCGATGGATCCAACTTGGAAAAACAACCAACCTGGGAGGCCTGTGGATGGTAATAATAAAGTCAGACAATGAGGGGGAGTGAGGCTCCCATATGGTGGAATAATATAGTAAAGAGGGGCCATCTTACCAGAATGGGTAGCAGGAAACTGCTTCACCCTTCGGGGTCAACCACCGTCCCTGGACTGCAGAATCCCCCCTGTGTATACCGACCCTCTTATAGTCCCACATAGCGGTCTAACCCTGCTGGGAGGGAGGGGGAGGGCGGGGAGGGGTGGAGGCAAACAGCGGCCATAGCCAATGGTTGGCTCTAGATGTATTAAACCCCTGAAGGCTCGTCCCTCCCATACCAACAAGGGAACCGTTATGGTCCCTTGTGGGCACCTGGTGATCCTGCCATTCAGCTCCCGTGAGTGGCGCTTCCCTAGACAGGGATCGCGTCACACGTCGCGTCTTGATGACGCGCTTCTGGTCCGATCTACAAGCGGAAGTGGTGAACGCAGGTTTGTGGTGATTGGCAGGTGGTATAGCCATTGACAAACCCGGAGGCTTACAATGATTGGCGTATGGTGCGGCCAATTGGGAGAGGGCCGGAAGGAACGTCACAGGCAGCTGCGTCGGTGAGACGCATATGCGTCTCACCAGGCAGTCACTGCCTTCCTGTCACTGAGGGATCTGCTGCCAGGCAACCTAGTACACAGACCCAGACAGTGTTGCTTAAAACGTGCAAACACTGTCCGTGTATCCGCACAGACCGCGGATATAGGGAAGGCTCCCCAAGATGAAAAAGGGGGAAGGTGCCCACAATTGACATATTACCCGAGGGGGAAGGGAGGGAAGGGGATAAAAAACACGGCGGAGGGAGAGGAACGGAACACCTCAACCCCATCCCGGGTGGTCAGGACACCCCCCACCATCTGGACAGCTGGCAGACCTGTATATAGTTAAATTACTGTTAGAACTCATCCCCGAATGGGGCATACTGAATACACACATACATAAAGTTATATAGACCAACAGATATACGTTGTTAGTTAGGCATATATTCACATACCTAAATGGTATACCTCTGGGTACTGTAGGGGGTTCCACCTGCATGTGGCCATTCTTTGCTTGAAATCATGGCACATGCTGGCTTCTCCAATGTGACCAGATGTATTCCAAGAGATTGTTAGGCTGTATACCCTAATCCTTGGGTAGGAATGGCTTAAAAGACACGGCATAATTTAGACCAGGGTGAGTGGTAGCCCCCAGGTCGAAAATCCATTTTTGTTCTCGTTGTAACAGGACCGTATCTATGTCCCCTCCTCTCTCATTAATCGGTATATGTGTCAGGACTTCAAAGTAGACACCAGATGTGTCATAGTGATGGTGAAAGGCCACATGTCTGGCCATCGGCTTGGTCAAGATACCTTTTCTCATGTAGCCAGCATGCTCACGTATTCGAAACCTGAACTCACGTTTGGTCTTGCCCACGTAGAACACACCGCAGCTGCACATCATCAAGTATGCAACTGCAGGTGTTCTACATGTGACCAAGGACTGTATTTTGAAAGATGATCCATCAGGGAGGTAAGTCCTGCTACCCTCCTGGATCCAACTGCATTGACCACAGGAGCCACATTTGTATAGGCCCCGGGACATGGATGGATTTTGTCTGGGTGTGTAATGGCTACTGACGAGTTGATCTCGTAGTGACCGAGCCCACCTAAAGGTTAGCTCGGGGGTTTCTCCTATAAATTTGCTGACCACTGTATCAGTCAGCAAGGGCCAGAATTTAGTAATGAGGTCCCTAATAGTTTGATGATGACGGGAGTAGGTCAGAATTACCCTGGTGTTACCTGCAGCTTTGCATTTCTTAGTTTGGTACAGTAAGGTTTCTCTATTCTGTGCTTTGGCCCGTTTGAAAGCTAACTTCAGACTATGTTGGCTGTAGCCACGTGTCAAAAGCCGTTCCTTCAGTTCCTTGGCTTTTGAGATGAACTCATTTTCCGTCGAACAGTTCGAATCAGGATTCTGAGATATTGTGAGTAGGGGATTGATTTAATAAGTGCAGACGGATGTGCGCTCCCTGCATGCAAAATCGTGTTGCCCGCCGTTGGTTTCCTGTATAAGGTGGTGGTTAGGGCCCCTTCGGGGGCCAGCACGACTTCAACATCCAGGAACGCTAGTTTGGTGTGGGACCACTCAGACGTAAATTTGAGATTATATGTGTTGACCTGGAGCGCCGCCACGAACTCACCAAGTAGTTCGACGGGACCGCTCCAGGCCAGCACAATGTCATCAATATATCGCTTCCATAGTGTGACATATGGCCAATATTCCGCCAGAGACTGGTCAGATTTGATTGATCTTTCCCACTCCCCCAGGTACAGGTTCACATATGTGGGGGCACAACAGGTCCCCATTGCTACACCCTGCACCTGGAGGTAGTGGGACCCATTAAACATGAAGATATTATTAGTGAGAATAAATCTCAGTAGTTGTACGAGTAACATATTGAAGTCCATCCTTGAGCCATAGTGGCGGTCCAGGATGGTCTCAATAGCAGCTACACCCCCATGTCGTAAGCCTACCATCTTTCCTCCAAGACACAAGACAGCTACTTCAAAACATGAAATGGAGTGATAGTAGGGAAGAACACCACCCTAGTGGGCATTGACATCGAAGCTCTATACAGTATCATTCCCCACAAATTGGGCATACAAGCGACCTCCATCTTCTTGTCAGAGAGGAGCCAGGAGTTAGAATACTTTAACCAATTCATCTTGGATCTACTCCACTCTACACAACTTCTTTTTCTTTAACGGCATGCTATACCTACAATTACAGGGGGTGGCAATGGGGACAACATGTGCACCCAGTTACACTTATTTATACCTGGGTTTCTGGGAGAGAACTATCTGGACAAATGAAGCCCTTTCACAATTTACGTCTAAAATTTGCCACTGGCTACGTTACAATGACGATTGCTTTATGCTCTGGGAGGGCACCAAACAAGAATTGGATGACTTTATTACAGCATTACATACTAATCAATTAAATTTAAAGTTCACATACAATCAAGATCTGCAGACCATACCGTTTCTTGATGTAAACATCTATAAGGATTCTGAAAACGTCCTTCGTACAACTCTTTACAGAAAACCGACTGCTGGGAATACCTTTCTTAATGCACATAGTGCCCACCCATTACCACTTGTCAGGAGTATCCCCTTTAGTCAGTACTTGCGACTAAAAATAAATTGTTCATTAGCAGAACAATACAAGATTGAAGCTGATAAGCTCTGAGCGAGACTATTGTTAAGGGGGTACAGTAACAAAACATTGAAACGGGCGCACAACCTGAGGAAACAGACCACGATCCGATCTACGTATATAGATCCAAACCAAGTGACCCGACCCTACCAGTGAAGCTCATTACCACGTTTGTCCGCCAACACCCGGACATCCGAAAAATACTTTCTAAACACTGGCACCTACTTAAGGATGTTTCTGACGCCCCACAAATCACTTTTCGGAGGGCAAGATCTATTAGGGACCGACTGATTCCAACCAACGAAACAAAAATCCAATGAGCCCCGATATGGCACTTTTAAATGTGGCAGAAAGAAATACAGATATTGCCCCTACATCAATACGGATACCCATATTCAGCTTCCAAATGGGTAAACGTTCAAACCCAAACACTATGCAGATTGCAGAACCCAAGGAGTGGTATATTTTTACATCTGTATGACATAGAGATCGGATATTTTGGTAAACCATGGGGAAAACATCACGCCCATTCCACAATTACACTCGCACCGATATCAGGATTTTCGTTCTTGAACGCATACATACTTCAATTCGAGGAGGAAACATGGACCAACTACTTCTTCAGAAAGAAACTAGATGGATCTATTTGCTTAAAGCAACTGAATTTCCTGGCCTTAATGAGGCCCTTAGTTTCAAATGTTTTATATGAAATCTTCCATTATGGAGTTTTGGTATATGTGGAGTTATAGCATATACCCCTTTGGTCACAATATATATATATATATATATATATATACAGTATATACCATTTTTTAAAAATTTTTTTTGTCATATTGTCTGAGTTTTTTTGTCAATTTGTTTGCGTTTTGTGTCTGTTTTTTTTTTTATAATTGGTGGCGTTTAGCGCCTTAGAGTATGCAACAGAAGATTTATCTTTGACAATCATTTGATGGTTATTTACTTTATGTCTAGGTAAATACGTATTAGCCATATATTATGTATTTTGTCCTATAGGACTACTTACCTCACCGGGTGCACTACATAGCTATATGTGTAACCCCGGTAATTTGACTTATAACCCGGACATGGGTTTTACATTTATTGTATTTTTAACTTTGCAGTTACGCTTTTACCATTTTTTCTATAGATTGAGGTAAGGAATAAATCCAACCTCTGGGCACCTTGACTCCCAAATTTTTGGGGTCCTTATATGAATGAGGACTTTAACGGCAATATCGTACATAAATTTTAGTATAATAACATTTATTTACATAGCGTTAACAAGTCGTAACATTACAGTTTGTAGATGTAGAATTCTCGACTCGTTTCGCGGCACATGCCGCTTCCTCAGGAGAAAATTATACAACACACCGATAATACTCTGTGGATATGAAGAAGAGGCATATTACCATTTATACTGAATTTGTCCCAAATTGTACAGAGTGAGTACATGTATAATCAAGAAGTGTATTTATACTTTGAAATTTTTAATTCTTTACTATTGTATCCATCACATTTAGTACGTATTTGTAAAGGTATAAAGTAAGAATACGTTACCTGTATGTAACGTAAGGCATAACCGGATACCAGAGAGCTCAGGTGGACAAGGCCGGGAAGTGGGCGCCAAGGGGGGGCCACATACAGAACGCGGCGGCCACCCGGAGCGAAATCTGTCGCGGGGAACGAGGAGCCGAACCCCACTCGCCAAGCCTGAATTGTCAATGTCTCTATTGACCAATCTTTAGTCCATGTATATCTGTGTTAAACGTGTCATGTCCTGTTGTAAAGTCATTTGTATCATTATACAGGTATATATTTGTATTTTTGTATTAAAGGTATCTCCACCACCCATCAGTTATAGATAGTGGATATAGAGAGGTGTGTATCACTATCTTGTAACACTGAGTGTCTCTCCCATATATCTATAATCATGTATGTAAGTATATATGTGTATATATATAAGTGAATATATATAAGAGAAAGAAAAAGAGAATGAAAAAGATAACAGGAAAACGAGAAAGAAAAGATAAAGGATAAGAAAATACAGTGTCTAAAAGAGAAGAAGATTCCAAGATTCCAAATGTGATGTTGGTTGTGTGTATGTGTTGATTATGTGACATCCGAGTGTACTTTCTCTAACATAAATCCTCAAAGTCAATTCCGCCAAAATATTATTTTCTATTAAACCATATCCATAGCCAAGAAAAACCAAAAAAAGAAAAAAGAGGGAGGGGGGGGGGGAACCGAAAGAAGCCACGGGGGGAAGGGACAGATTAGCAAGACAGGACCTAGAGTGGAGAGGAAGGAAAGGAAAGAAGGAAGGAAGAGGAGATAAGCTCCATGTTACATATATATTGATATATCTTCATGTGATATGAATTTTTACTGTGTGTGTATATGTGACCAACGTGAAAGAAAATAGTGTTAAGATCAATCCGACTACAAATTCCCCAAACCACCACCGTGCATAAAGAGCCACATCTATGATTACAGACCTACTGGGATATCACTCTGTGGTCATTCAAGAGCTTCAAAAGCACATCTTGCACTTTGTCCCAGCGATTATAACATTAATTGCATCAAGGTACTGTATATTGTTTAAAGTTGTGACTGTTCAGACAAATAATAATGTGTATAAGTCCCGGTACAGTAAATCGTAGCCAGCTGCATAAGTATGCAGTTTCCCTCCTTGTTACCTTAATTGTTGTCAATGCGCTGAGCAGTGTTTAGTCAGGTCGTGGCATCTGGGTCATGTCAGGGCATAAAGTCCCGACTTATAGGCTCCTCGCCACCGGAAATGCGGCGCGCGCTCCCCCAGGGGGGAGGGGGGAGGAAAGGGAAGTTATGGGGAGGGGAGATGACACCATCTCCCCAAATAATTGGATAATCCCTGTGGGAGCGCGCGCCGCATCACCGGTGTACGGGCGCGCCAACCAGTCCCCTCCCTGACGTCGGCGTCCCCCCCTAGTCCTGGCGCTGAGCCCACAGTCGCCATGTTGGAAAAGGCGGATATGTGGGCTTCAGCTTAGCGTGCTAGTCCTCCCCCCGGGTTCACCCCTCCCAATGGGGAGTGTGGATACCAGGAGGGAGGTCACGTCATCTTCCGTATCCCGGCAACCAAGGACGCCAGGCGAGAGATCGCTGACAGCTGTTCCACGACCGGGGGGTTCGCAACCCGGCAGGGGTATTCCCCCATGTCCCACCATCCCCCACGCACACGTATCACATGCGCATGCAGGGATGCGAGACAAGGAGAATCGTGGAGGCCATCCCGCACCAACGGAGAATGAGAGGGTACTGCCCGATGGGACTAAGTTCTCCCCGCTCCCCGGTACCGGAGGCTCCCACGGGGGCGCGCCCGCATCCCCGCAAACAGATACCCCAGGAG
>CM070038.1:58094465-58118106 GCA_036250615.1 Ptychadena robeensis
GTAATATGCCTCTTCTTCATATCCACAGAGTATTATCGGTGTGTTGTATAATTTTCTCCTAAAGAAGCGGCATGTGCCGCGAAACGCGTCGAGAATTCTACATTTACAAACTGTAATGTTACGACTTGTTAACTCTATGTAAATAAATGTTATTATACTAAAATTTATGTACGATATTGCCGTTAAAGTCCTCATTCATATAAGGACCCCAAAAAGGTGCCCAGAGGTTGGATTTATTCCTTACCTCAATCTATAGAAAAAATTATCATTTTAGGATGCTGGCAATTACAGGAGCTACATGGTAGCCTGATCAAGGTTCTTTTACCATGTACGGTCATTTTCACCTATACGGTATCTATACGTTTTGATGATATGTCTACATTACTATTTTGCTGTTTATCCAAGCATTTATTCTGTTTTATAATCAATGTACTTGGTACCTTGAAGACTGCAAGGGAATAAGCCTCCTTTCCACTTCATGGGTGACTCAACTGTCTTTATGTATCTTTTTACCCCCCTTTGATAGACCTAGTGTCATGTCGAGCAGGGGACAATATGCGCTCCGTTGGTGAGTCCCCGATGGGTGATGCGGTGGGGGGTGTCAGTGTGCTGTAGTCAGGTTACGGGCGCACAGTGCCCGCCTACCTTGGTGTTTAGAGGGGCGGCATTTGAGCGCCCGTCGTCTGGCTGTGTCTAGGCAACCAAGCCTGGACACATCGGCTGACATCGGGCGCCTCCCCCTACTCTCAACCTCACTAAGTCATGGTGGGGAATGGAGGCGGGGTTCCCTTGGCGTGACGCCCCCTCCCCCGGCCAGCCCCAAACATACCTCTAACATACCTGCCACACTGGGCCAGCACAGCATTGGTACGAGTCATTGTTTGTTTAAGGTTGGCTCTATTCTTTTAGTCTGCCACGTTAATCTGACCATGCTACCCATTTACATGTTATTTGCTACCTCTGTACAACCATACTGACTTATACCCATTTTTATTCAATTTCATTACCACCAGTTACTTATTGGCATTGAAGATTGACACAGTATCTGGGCAAGAGGTGTAAGTTTGTGTTTACCCTGCATCCTTTCCTTCTACCGGATATATCACTCCCTCTTGCACTGGTTGTTTTTGTTTTTCACGGCTTGGTCTGGTTTATTTATTATTTTGATTCATTGACTCAGGAGTAAGGAATACTGGTTTACTGCAATCATAGCTATACACTTACATCAAGATCAGCACTCACACACACACTTTAGCAGTCACTAATTAGCCCCTAATATGGGTTACCTCACCTCACACCAATCCCTAATCCACTTTTTTCACCTTAGGTAACAACCCCCCACTTATCACACAAACTCTATCTCCTTACCCCACCCACTCACATAAGATCACCTCACATTATATAAGGCTGATAATACCTGGTTCCACCTGTCCATCTATCCCAAAAACTTCCCACCTTGCACTTACTCGCCTACACACTACTCTCTAACCCTTGCCCCACACCTCACTGGATTTCCTATTTATTATCACCATTTTCACTTAATATCTCACAGATACTATACAGCCATAATTTCACAATGTGCACTTACGAGGTACTTCACTTTTCCCTGCCCTTTGTCCCCTCCCCTTTCTCCCTATGCCCATATATCTGTCAACTGTAATTCAGATACCTTCACCCTACTTTGACCTTATCTAGGTCATAAGCCCTGGTGGGGATCCACTCTTGCTTGGCTCCCCTCTCCTGCCTCAGCCGCCGTCTTCTAGCCCTGCGGTCACACTGGAGGTTGACAAATGTTGACCTTCCCTGCAAGAAATATATACAACTGTCGGCACAGCATTATGGATTTGTTACACCATTGTGATCTTTCACGGATTATACCTAAAACTGGAATGTTTTGAACTACTATCTTGACTTTTTTGAACTGCTTTGACTGTGTGATACTAGAAGTCTACCTGAAAGTCCTTCTTAAGCATTGACCCGGATACACACTGGGTCCATGTCTTAAGATATTAGGGTGCAACCACTCAATTGTTTTCTAATTTGTACTGATATTTAAACACTGAAGTGAGATGGATTTCAAATGAAACCAACCCAATGTGCTATAACTGCAGACTGTCTGATTTGAGGTTACTTACATCCAAATCAGGTGAACAGTATAGAAATAACAACGGTTTGTGTTTTGCCTCCAACTTGTTAAGGTATTGGTACGACTGGATTCTTAGCTGGTCCATGGCCAGGGATGTAATATTCCTTCATTATCCAAATTATAATGTGCAGATTAAAGGTCGAGTTCAAGTGTGCTATTTGCATTTGAAATTTGTTGCTGTCAAGCAAGCCAACATTAGGCTGAAAAAACAAACAAACCCATCAGAGAGATAGCAAAAATAATAAGCATGGCCAAAACAACAGTTTGGAACATTGTTAAAAAGAAGGAAAGTACCAGTGAGCTCAGCAACACCATGGAAGACCATGGAACACAACAGTTGGCCAGATTAAGAACAGCCTCCAGGAGGTAGGTGTATGTGTGTCAAGGTCAACAATCTAGAGAAGACTTCACCAGAGTGAATACAGAGGGTTCACCACAAGATGTAAACCATTAGTGAGCCTTAAAAACAGGTAGGCTACATTACATCTAAAAAAGCCTTTACAGTTCTGGAACAACATCCTATGGACAGATGAGACCAAGATCAACTTGTACTAGAGTGTGTAGTATGGAGAAGGAAAGGAACTGCTCATGATCCTAAGCATACCACCTCATCAGTGAAATATAGTGGTGGTAGGGTCGTGGCGTGGATATGTATGCCAATGGAACTGGTTCTCTTGTTTTTATTGATGATGTGACAAAAGCAGCAGGATGAATTCTGAAGTGTGTAGGGCAATAGTATCTGCTCATATTTAGCCAAATGCTTCAGAACGCATTGGACGGTGTTTTACAGTGCAGATGGACAATGACCCAAAGCATACTGCAAAAGCAACCGAATAGTTTTTGAAGGGAAAGAAATGGAATGTTATGCAATGGCCAAGTTAATTACCTGACCTGAGTCCTATTGAGCATGCATTTAACATGCTAAAAAGACAAAACATAAGGGAAATGTACCAAGAACAAGCAGAAACTGAAGACAGTGAAGGCCTGGCAGAGCATCACCAGGGATGAGTTTGGTATATTTTCGCCATATAAGACTACTCCTCTTCCAACGCACACCAAATAATGTATGTCCTCTCTGACTTTCAACCCACAGATCTCCAACACCCTTAGAAGTCTGATTTTTTTTTTGTATTAGTAATTTACATTCCCAATTTGACACCCCTATCTGCAACCTTTCATAGTTATTAATGTTTCCCTGCAGTTATCCAACTGACATAAATTGTATACATTTGACAATAAAATAGCTTTAATCTCAATACTGCAATACTAATTTCAGATTTCAAGGTTGTACAACATAGGGTTTTAAAGATCTGGGTGTTCATTCAAACTAGGTGAGTGAGGGGATGCATGTAGCAGAATAAGCCATTATAGTCTTATGGAAGAGTTATTTGATAACTAACTTCTTTGTAGGAAGTGTTGAAGCTAGGGGCATGAAATTTTGCATGAATGTAGTCTCAGGGGTTAGCTGGTCTACCATGTAGGGTTTTAAAGATCTGTGTTTAAATTCGGATAAGTAAAAGCATGTATGTAACAGAGTAGTGCTTTATGTTCATAGGGAAGCAATATTTGATAGGGGGCTTGTAGTAGGAAGAATTGTGCTCAGGGACCTGAAAATTTGCATGGATATAGTCTTAGGGGTTAGCTAGTAAACCACAAAATTTGCTGCGAAGGAGTGGAGAGATCTCTTTTTTCCCGATCTCATTCTCCTGCTTCTGTCGGCCAGCCAGCACGCAGCCAATGGAACATAGAGCTCTACCGGCTCCCCTAGATGGTCCCCTGCTCCCCCCTGCCTGCAGCACCCCGGCGTATAAGACGACCCCTGACTTTTGCACACATGTTCCTGTGTTCAAAAGTCGTCTTATAGGCCGGAAAATACGGTAATTATATATGGACTCAAAATATATAATCAATTTCCCATCAAACGGAAATGTTTGCAATGTTTGCAATGCCTGCGATGTGCAAAATGGAGTACATCAATTCCCAAACGATCGACCAGCACCACGCTGCAATCGATTGCGGATTGAACGCATGGGTATTGACCCGTGACCCGTAGAACTGTGTTTATGGAGTGATGAGTCTATAAAGCATATCCAAGAAATGGATGGTGGACTTTGGACTCTGTCTGGTCAATAAATGTTTGTATTTGTGTCTCTGAACTTCACTGAGGTACAGAGCCAGATTGTCCCCCAAAACAATGGATGTAAGTTCTAGCACAATCTCTCCTAATGTCTTTCATAAAGGTGCTTATATTTATCCAAAAGACATGCAGGAGCATACTTTTCCTAATCCTGCTTATCCATTTAGGTAATATTTTTAATTGAATTCATGCAATTGTGAAAGAACTTGATATAATTGTAAAAGTAGGTATCTCATATTCTTTCTCCTGAAATTGTTAGCAATAGCAATTTGTTAACAAGCAAAATAATAGAGGTCCCATTCCCATTTACAAATTCAGGGCAGAGTAGTGCATTGGTCTGGGGTCACTAGAAGATAATAGTTGGTCGACACAAACAGTTGTAAGGCACATAATGATTTAAAATATGGGTAATGGGGTCTTCTAAATGAGGCACTATGTAAGCAAACCATGGGGGCAAAGGAGGGGGCAATGCCATTATTTTGTCCTGGGAAATCTATCCAAAAGAGGATAGAAAGTATTTGGTAGAAATACAGTAAACTTTTTATTTTTCAGACTATTAGATCATTCGATGTACCCTATACTTCAGAGTATCTGATAGCTAAAAATCTAGAGCTAGACTTACCGGTAACTCATTTTTCAATGAGTCTTTTCCAGGACAACACATATGAGAGATAGGGCTCCAACCCCAGAGGGAGGAAACACCTGCCAAATCTTTAAATCTCACGCTCACTGACCCCTTGGGAGCCTGTAAATAGAGCGAAACCACACTGCAAAATATCAAACACAAATATAATTATTAATAATGATGAAAGTCTGTCCTGGAAAAGACTTGCGGAAACAGATTTACTGGTAAGTCTAACTCTAGACTCTCCCAAATTGTCTTTTACAGGACAGCACACTTGAGAAGTTAAACAAGCACTCACCAGATCTAGGGACGGCTTGCAGGGCTGAAAATGGAAATTAGATCCAGAGGAAAGTGCTGTAAGACGTCAAAGCCGCTGCTTTACAAATCTTCTCCAGCGTAGCTCCTGCATTTTTAGCCCATGAAGTGGCCCAAGCCCTAGTGTAGTGTGTCGTAACATTTAAAGATGGCCTGCGTAATCCAGCGACCTATAATTGCTTTGGACGCTGCCTCATTTTTTAGATTGTAAATTTTTTTCAGTTTTTGTTGATAAGCACATACAATTTATGTCACTTGGATAACCGCAGGGAAACATTAATAGCTATGAGAGGTTGCAGATAGTGGTGTCAAATTGTAAGTTACTTATCCAAAAAAGGGTGTTGGAGCATCTGGGGGGTAAAGGTCCGGTAGTAGGCATATGTAAAGCCCTATCTGCATGTCCACTAAAATCCCTGTGTTGAACACAGAGATTTTGTTGCAATGCTCAACGGCGATGGGGTAATGAGGGGGGGGGGTTCACTTCCATCCGGACTCCCTCTGCTAAGCGTATTGCTGTTCTCACAGCACTGAGCCGTTCTGCCGATGCAGGGCTGAACATAGTGGAGTACTCAGAGCCCTGGTCCAGGGGCTGGTGGAGGCTTGATGGAAGCCAGCGGATCCAATAGCGGATGTGGAGTTAAACGGGCCTGAGCATAAAATCTGACTACTGAGGTATGAGATCTGGGGGTTCAAACATTACTGGGGGTTACATTTGACCCAAAGCCAGCTGGTGACCTGTGGATGGAGACAGCTAATTGGAGTCTCAATTAGGAACAGGGAGGTTCATCTGCAGCAGAATCTACCATGCAGGAGGCTGACGCAGAGGACAGTGAGGGAGACCACCCTTCATATGGGGTGAGTACCACACACCCTCTCCTGGTACTCATCTGGGAAGCTCAGAAGTTTTGTGCACCCCTAGAGAGTATTGTCTGGAGGCCTCAGGCTGGGGGGAAAGGGAGTGCTAGTGGGTTGGAGCCCTGAAAAATTACCTAGTATGGGGCCCTGAAATTTCTGATGGCGGTCCTGCACAGGAAGGTTAATAAAAGCTTTGTGAGCAGCGAAAATGGCCATCCCAGGGCTCCTCATGTCCTCTTACCCCTTTCACCCTCCACTGACCCCTTAATATATACTTGTTAGGTGCCCCTTGTCTAGTAATTAATTACATATGTTTGAGACTGTGTCCTGTATAGACTATAGGTAGAATATTTATATAAATGTATTTGACTACAGTATGTCAGGCTTCTGTCCGGCGGACCGGGTCAGCGCCGTGAAAACTGCATGGTGCGCGGTAAAATTCCAAATCCAGGCCTCAGACTGAAAGACTGAATGGAAATTTGGTAAGTGGACCTTTCAAATTTATATTTGAGTAGCCCTGCTCTAAAAGACCTGGTATGCTCCAAATATGCCAACACCAATTCCTTAACATCTAAGAGATGGAACTCTTGCTCTCTGGGATTAGCTGAATTGGATCCACTAATCCTTCTAGTGTACATAATTGCTACCAAAAACACGTTTTTTCAGTTAAAATGTTTGCTATCCAAAGGGTTGTCAAAAGGAGATTTGACCAAGCCATTCAACACTATAGCCAGCGGACACTTTACTTATTTCAAACTGTACCCATACGACTTGATGCCTAATTTTTTGCAACTCTTAAAAGGGAGATAAATTGCTTTGTGTGGGGTGACGAGCAACCCTGGCTGAAACGGTCTACTGATGTCTTCGAAGCAGTCAGGAGTCCTAGGGCTTCCAAACCTGCAACTTTACTACAAAAGCGAAAAATATCTATTACCCAAACAGTACCAAAGTTATGTAGAGATATCAGCCATCATCCCATATGATATATAAAACAAATAGCACAATGCACCCAATTGTCTGACGCCTCGTTTACCCAGAAGCGCAGGCAATTGTAAGCGGGACTATCTTTGGCTTTCACATACTAAACAAATCCGAATATAAGGTAAAAGAAATATGGGGGGATACATTCATATCCCCCAATTTTATTCAGCAAAGAAACAACTGCATTTATAAATCGGAAATAGCCAAGCGAAACAAACATAGTAGAAATCCTATTATTCAGGTCGACGTGTTTCGTGGTTGCCCACTTCTTCAGGAGTCAGGGAATAGGATTCGTGCACTAAGTTAAAAAGATATGAGGGTACAAACTCAGAATACAAAATAAACGTTAGTCAATTCAAGTATCAAAAGTAGAGAGGCAATGTCATACCTCAATTATTTTCTGGATTCATAGAGTTTGATCCGACCCTAACGGGGACACCGCACGTAGAGCAGTAGGAGCGCGAGGGAAAAATAAACTGGGGAATGGGTAGGCTCTCTGTTGGAGGTGTAGGCCACATAGAGGCCAGGGATTTAGGAGTTAAAGGGTACTATTACACTATCACATTCAACCACATCCTAGTTGTTTAACATGATGTCTCCTTCTATCATCACCATGTTTTTCATGAAATGTCAGATATAGTTTCATCAATTGAATGTACTTGTTTAGTAGTTTTGTTTAAGTTGCCCAAAACTACATGAAACATGAACTTAGTGTATGTGCAAAAGTAAGGAAACCCCCAGCTGCAAGTCGAGCAGGTAAAAGACGCAGGTGAACACATTTGGGTGCTTAATCATCACTTAAGCAGACCAATGAATGAGACATCCTTGGAAAATGTTTTGGCCTGCACTAATTACAAAGAGAGAGGAACAACTGAACCACTGTTGTCCCATACAAATCAAAATCCAAGAGCAAAGGAGATATCCGAGGACTGAAGAGAGGTAGTGAGCCCATCAGTCGGGAAAGGCTATAAGACCATCTCCAAAAGATCCAGCTCCATCCATCCACTGTACGACAGATAATTACAAATGGAGGGCTTCAACATGACAGCAACTTGCCCTAGAAGTGGACGCCATCAAAAATATCACCCAGAAGCACCAGCAAACATAATAAACCAGGTAAGGCCAACCCACACATCACCTCTAGAGTTGCAAGGCCTCTCTGGCAGCATCTGGGACAATGTGCATGCGTCTACAATCAGACGAAAATTCAAGATAGCCATGACATTCATGGCAGGGTTGCTGAAGGAACGCCTCTGCTCTCAAAAAAGCACAAAACTTCCCGTTTCAACTTGCCAAAGAAGCACTTGGACAAACCAGAGGCCTTCTATAAGTCCATCTCTGGACAGACGAGTCTAAAATAGAATTATTTGGTCACAATCAAAACCGACATGTTGGAGAAAAATCAACACGGCATATGAAGAAAAGAACCTCCTCCCAACCGTGAAGTCTATATATGGCGTGTGGAATGTGAAAGTCTGGGCCTGCTTTTCTTGCTGCTGGGCCTGGACGACTCCATATTGTCCAAGGAATCATGAAATTCTTTCGGTTATCAACAGATTCTCGACCAGAATCTCCTGCCATCAGTCAGGGAGTTGAAGCTGGGAGGAAGATGGATTATTATGCAACAAGACAATGACCAAAGCATTCCAGCAAGAGTACAAAGGAAGGCTCAGCAGAAAGAGGATTCACACTCTGGATTGCCCAAGTCAAGTCTGGACCTTAACCCAATTGAAATGTTGGGAGAAGACTGAAAAAGTTGGTACATGCCAGATTGTCCCTCAAGTCTCTTCAACTGGCTGAGTCCTGCAAGGAGGAGTGGGCAAAAATACCCATAAGCAGATGTGTAGAGACTGGTTAGTGGTTAAGGAGAACGTTTAGTTGGAGTAATGGCTGCAAAGGGAGGAGCCACAAGCTATAACTACAAGGGTTCACCAACTTATCACCAGTAAGATTTCAGTTTTTGGGACCATAAACCTCCTTTGTTTACTTAACATAATGAACAAATATCTTCACCTTTTTGTGTGGATATCTACTATTGGAAGGTGTGCTTTACACAATATTGGATTAAGATGTAGTCCAATAAGGTTCTTTAAAGTTTTTTGACCACAAAACATACCATGTCTGGAGGGTCACATACTTTCAAGCAGCAACTGTATATACCAGGCATCCCATAATCACCCAAAGGTAGGATGCGGCAAAGCTTAGGCTAAATCAAAACACGTGCCTAACCAGCCTGCTGGGAGTGCCGTGCCGCACGCTCTCACCCAAGTGGTCATTCCAGGAGGAAAGCTTGATCCAGTGGATCAACCTTAACCTGCTCTGCGATTGCACAGGAATCCTACAACATATGCAAAGGAAACAACAGAATGGCCCAGAATATTCTGTAAGATAACATTTTAAGACTTAGCCAAGCGATGGCCAATATCAGTAACGGGCAGATAGGTAGCTACACTTAAGAAACCGGGCAGGCTTTGGCTGACCCTCGGGAACTCCAGCAGCAGCGTGCTTGACACACATTACCAAATTACAGACAAATAATCATGTCATGGCACAGAACCTATGCCCCCCCAATTACATATTTTAACTGAATTCTCCTCCACAAAAGCCTTGAAGATCTACCCCCACACTAAAAATCCTAGGGCCACTCTCTTTCAGCACCCGACATCCTACAGCAGAGACTCGCCAGCGAGTCGTGATCTTCCCTGTGCAACTTCCTGACCCTGGAGAACTAGAAGACGGATGAAGGCTATCCAGAAGAGACTTTAAATGAGGAGAAGTGGCCGCAATCTACCCTTTAAACCATGAAAGTAACTCTCTGCTAGCAGTAGCTGTAGAGGACTCCACTCCTCCCTAAACACAGGGCCTATACATTAGGCACAGTGGCTTTGAAAGGTTTAGAAAGCCTAAAGCTAAAAAGTAGCACACCAAGGGCCAGTCTTGTCCATCTAGCTGCCTTGGCCTAGAGAAAAAGAAAACACAAATACAAACACAACTTGCCAAATATGTAAAGTCACATACTGCCGATTACAAAGAAAGGGAAAAAACTACCAGGCTTGACTAAAAAGAGCCTGATTTTGCCCAATTAGGAACCCAAAAAAAGAGAGGGGCCCAGAAACACAAATTTAATCCAAGGCTCAGTCTCTCCTCCCCCATGGGACACCTAACAGCAAAGGGAGCACACTTAAACTGCAGGCCCCCTATCACCTGAAGCCACGACCAACCCGGGAGATTAAAATTGGTGGGTGTTTGTGTTCCTCCTCTGGGGTTGGCAGCCCTATCTCTCATGTGTGCTGTTCGGAAACAGACGATTGGGGAAAAACTAATGTCCTTTACTTTACTCGGCTAGCCTCTGTGCTTGCAGAGTAGAAAAAGAATTGAAGACCCTGTCTCTGACCAGCCCCTGCCCTCTAGCCCCGATCGTCAGATCTGTGGTGAGGTGGGCAGCTTGTGCCCAACATCGCAATACAGTGAACCCCAACATGGCACGACTCTCCATCTCCACTCGCCATACTGCACTGTGTGTAGTGCTTAAAGCGTCACCAGCCAACAAACAGTAACACAGACCTAGAGAGAAAAGACCACTGACAGGCAGATCTCTCCCTATGTAGTATGTATCCACTAATAGTGTTGCTCTGTCCTGTGTTTGTGTGAACAGCTGGCAGCAATGAGTCCCAGACTTTCACATACAGGAAGAGATGGATGCGAGAAACGCACTCTCTCTGCCACTTCATTGCTTATATCAATGGGGCAACCCCTGAGTAAAAACCATTGCCGTAACAGATGGGAAACTTCGGAAGGTACTACGACGCCCTCGGACTGTGGTGGGAGCTGCAATATAAGATCAGGCATACCCCACACCTTTTTAATTTTTGGGGGGCGCTGTCTTATAGTCCGAAAAATATGGTCAAAGGACACCCATTAAACAATGCTTTCTTTAAACAATTGAGTACATATACTGTAATAATTATTTGTGTTATGTCAAAAATGTACAATAAAACTACAGCAACTGAGAAATTACAAAATAATGATGGTCTCAGAACTCCTCCATTTAACTTTTTTATTATCAGAATTCCACCTATATAATCTGTCAAAATTCACACCCATGAAAATTTCAACTACACTGTATATTTCTAAATATAAGCAAGCACCCCACCACCCAAAACAAAACAATGCCTGTGCGTCTCAATTCAACATTACTAATTCTGGTGGTTGCAGCACCACAATTTACCCCCAACCAGGTCAACCGGTGTGGCTCCGGTTCCCCCGCGGGTGCAGGAGTCTACGCGTGTGCAGCCGCGTTTTCAACCCCAGACGACCCCCTAGACGGACCGATAGCAGGGGCCCCTGTCGGACCTTCTCCTCGCACTGCACACACACAGGTCCCGCTACCCACCCACGTTACCCACCAGCATCACCTGAGGATCGGAGAAGGGATAGCTCCCCTATAGAGGCTTGAATCTCGGGTCGAATACAGAGTAGGGTCAGGCAAAGCAAATAGATGGTCAGGCAAGCAGAAGCTCAGGGCGGAGGCACAGGATCAGAAACTACTTCAGCAACGAGCACGGTCGGCGGGGCAGAGCGCGGCAGACGCTATCGGAAATCGTAGACAGATCGGTCGGGATACGACGAAGTACGGGAAATCGGATAACAGGCAGGGTTCGGTACCACTGTATCATCAGAGACCCTCATAAATTACGAACCACAACCAGAGCTGAAAATCAGACAGACACACTGGACACCACAGGGAAGGTAATCACCTTAAATAGTCAGTGCTGATCAAGTCCCACACCCATGGACGGGAAGCTCACCTCCCTAAATACACCATTTAAAAGCTCTGGTGAGCTACGAGCGCACCCCCTAGGGTTTGGCATGGCAGAGCGGACCTCTCCAAGCTGGCTGGAAGTGGAACATGGAAGGAAACCACCAGCACGGACACCTGCTGAGCAGACCAGAGTGCAGAGGTAACCCCCCGGATAACAAACACCGGGCAGCACGCGGTAAACAGGGCACACCCCCCCTCAAGGGTGGTCTCCGGCCACCCCACAGGACCACGGTTTAGCAAGATGAGCCCCCTGGTGAAACCGAAACCCCCCGAACCCTAGCGACAGGCCGGCCACGATGTGCACCGCAGGTCCCAGGAGGCGTCCTCCAACGGGGTACCCCTCCCAGAGGATAGATAACTGGAAACCCACCCCCCGAAAGAGACGACGAGAATCCATGATTTGCGACCAACATACTCCTACCGAACCCCGCCACCACCTGACACGGGGGGCGGAGCGAGCCCCTGTCACCCGCCCAGGATCGAGTCCGGGCACCACCCGCCGTTTTAGGGCAGAGAAGTGGAAGCACACGGTGCGACACCCGCCATCCCACTGGCAAGCTGCAAGACAGGCAGCACCAGTGAGTCAAACCACATACGGCCTCCAAACAATCTGGCTCCAAGTTTCCATGGAAGGAGCAACAAAGCGCCCAGCAGACAGTCAGAGCCAAGTAAGAGCCAGACTCGACTCGCCCCTGAAACTGAAATGAACTGAGAAGTCCCTTAACTCGGAAGGTACTGACCCCCTGGTAACTTCATATGAACTCCCACCCAACCCTCCAGCGCCACCCGGAACAGACCTCAGTTCCCCATACCCCCGCCGCGGTGATGAATCTTCCAGGTTTCAACTAAAACCTGGCCCTATCAAAGCTGCTGGCACCGGGCGAGAAGCGGCAACGTGTCCTGGAAACATGGATGGATGGTACCTATAGTTGGCCCAAGAAGGACTCCTGTCCCTATGGCAGAATGATACGGTTAGTAAAGGAGAACCTCGGCGAGAGGAAGGAGGTCCAACCAGTTATCCTGGGCCGGCCCCCCACGAAGATAAACACACGAGCATATTGTTCGAGGCCTTTGATTCGTCCGTTCAGTATCGCTCGTTAGTTTGGGGATGAATCCTACGGTGTACTACGGGTTGCACACCCAACCAGCTCTTACACGAAGATCTCCAAAAACTTTGAGAAACGAATGGGGACACCCTACTGTCATGAGTATCCTCGGAAGGACCACACAACACAGGCGCCGGACATACTCCAGCTATAAGGATGTCCGCCGTGGAGGATGCTGAGGTAGACCCGGAGAAGGGAGAACAGTCCTCCCATCTTGAAAAGCGGTCCCACAAACAACAAGAAAATGCGGTATGGCCTTTTGAGGGAGCGGAGGCGGAATAAATCACATAGCGAGGAGGCCAATGCCTGGAAGGTAAGGCGTAGGGGTTGAAGAAACCATATGGTCTTTTTAACAGAAGGCCCTGGCCCACCAGCAGGTTGGGAACACAAGCGACTGTATGCCACCGCAACCCTGACGTAGTGGGCCCACCAGAATTTCTCTTTAAGGAGCAGCAACGTTTCTCCACCCCGAAATGCCACTGCACAAGGGGGAACTCATGACAAGTTACGCAGTACGGTTAACACCTGTGTTCCTGAGGACGATAATACCCGACCTCGTGCCAGACGGTATCACCACAGCAACATGTGTTAAACCCGCGAGGGGGATACAACAACGAAGCGCGTACCTTGAAAGACTGTGGAGGCTGGAAGCAACAGCAAAACAACAAGGAGCGGAGCAACCGACTCTGGCGCCGGTGTGAGGAGTCTGGCATAGCCGCGAGAAGCATCACCTAACGTTCTTCGTTACCGGCCGAAATGTGCGTAAAAGTCAAAAAACGCGAGAAGACTATCAACTCCAACGGACTGACGTGGGTTGAAGTCTCTGCTTTCAGCCGGGAGTCCAGGTGCCCCTGGTAACCCCCGAGTTGCATAGGTTACGGGGGTGGGTATTCGAGGGGTGCGAGAATGAGGGAGCCAGTACGTGGAACGTAGCTCTACTGTACTGGAGGATAGGTAGAGGGACAGACCCAGAGAACCAAAACCTACTGGGTCCGGCGCCTCGTAACGCGGTCCAAACTTGGTGCAGCAAGAGAGTCATGAGACCACATTAGGGTATCAGGCACATCGACCCTTGTGAGCTCATCTTCAAAGCTTCAGATAAACCCTGCCTTGAAGGCATATTCGAGGCCCACCGGCCCGCCTGTCCCCATACGGTGTCCGGGGGCCCCAGAGTGAACTCCACTTAATAAAATTAGTCCCCCCCCCCCCCCCTCGACGGGATCTGCGTCCCTGATTTAGCGACCCCAATGATAGCTGACTTCGGACGTCTCCACCTTGTATGTTCATCAATAATCTCTGCTACCCTATCGAAAAGAACAACAGAGAAGAGAATTCAAGCAGGGATCACCTTGCATCCAATAAGCGGAAGGCCCACCCACCTGCACCTAACCACCTGCAGCAGAGAATAAAGCTACCACCGACCTTGGACTGGTCTTGGGTAAGAGAGAGGAAGACAGGGAGAAGTGCAGGTTGACATGCTGCTTTGAAAACTGGCGAGAAAATTTCTCTCTTTCCCGAAAACTACTCCCTGAAGGGCGACCTTTGGTCCTTGACGAGGCAGCAGTTGCAGGGGCTGAATAACAGGGGCTGTGTTGCTGAGCTGCCATTACCTGTTGCACTCTTGGAAGGAATGCGACATTTCTTCCACTGTGGCACACATGTCAATTCTGGGTCGCCTCTGGGAGCCGTCATCTGGCCTGTTCTGATTTGTACCCACCACCAGGTCACCGGTGTTGGCTCGGTTCCGCGGGTGCAGGGAGTCCATAAGCGTGTGCAGTTTTCACCCCAGAGCCCCCCATAGACGGGAGATAGCAGGACCCTGAGGGGCCCACTGTGGACCTTTCTCCACATGCACACAAAGGTCCCGATACCCACCACTTACCCAACCAGCTCACCTGGAGAATCGGAGAAGAGGAAGCCTCACCCTAGAGGCTTTAAATCTCGGATCAGAAAGTACAGAGTAGGGTTCACAGCAGACAGAATACGGATGGTCAGGCAAAGCAGACAGTCAGGGCTGGAGCACAGGATCAGAACATTAGACGGAAGGAAAGTCGGGAAATAAACAAAAACAGCAGGGTTCGGTACAACACACACGGGTGATCAGTCAGGAATATAGTTCGCACCAACATAACAAGCTGAAATCAGACAGCAACTGCCACAGGGAAGTCACTCCCTAAATAGTCAGGCTGATCACAGTCCACACCCATGACGGGGAAGTCCCTCCCTAAACTACACATTTAAGTTCAGGGAGCCTCGCCACCGAACCCCCCTAGGGTTTGGCATGGCCAGAGCTGGACACTCCAGCTGGCTAAGTGAACATGGAGAACACCAGCCCTGACGCCCTGCTGAGGCCAGAGGCGAGGTAAGGAGACAACACACCTGGGCAGAGGGGTACACCAGCACCTTCTCCTCCACAAGAAAAGATAGCCAAGAGGCGGAAAAGCTTTCAGGTCGGGAGGTCCACCCTCTGTAATCAATGTCCCACGATATAAAACAATGAAGAGGAAAGAGCTGCAACCAGCAGGTTACCATCCAGCTCTGCTTGTTGTGAAAGCGACCACACTGCCAGCTTCATACACAGATAGCTGAGATGTGTGTATCAGCCCTGCGTATAGGAAGATCGCCTGTGGAGACTGGGCCTGCTGAGCCTCAAACTTCACACACATGCAGATACCAGACATTGTAGACCTAGCCATCGCACGTATGTAAGTGGGACACAAAGCTTCCCACCCACACACACAGCTCGCCGTCAGGTACTAGAGGCCAAGGAGGCTTCGCCACCATCTTAACAACTCCTCTCTGCGGTACAGCAAGTAGCTCTGGCCAGCAAGTGATAGGGTGACGCCTTATACATCGGAATGTCCTAAGTCCGAAAAAATACAGTAAAAGTGCCGGAAGTGCATCACTTCAATGGACGATTTTGCTCTTCATACCTTGAGTCCGATTTACGCATTGTTATCTCTCCTTATATTTGGCCAATTATCCCCCCTTTTCTTCTGCCCTAAATAATGTTTCCTCGTGGTCTCTGCTACCCATGTTCGGAGATAAGGTTGCGGTGGTCAAGATGACAATTACCCTCCATTAACCCCCAGCTCTTTTATGTGTTTTCCCACCTTGCACTTTGCACCGGCCTTCCTCCTATTAGCAATGGAAGAAAAACAACTCTACCACTGAGGGAATATATGCGTAAGCATGACTCTATACCTTGTGGGGGATCACACTCAAAGGGTTCTACTCAACAGCATCAATCCACACCAATTAATTTTCCTTAAGGGCTCCTGCCCAGTTTAATTGCCACACAAACATCCCCAAAAACACCAAAACCAAACCTCAACAGGCCCCGTTAAACCACAAAAGCCAAGACGCTGGCACACGATCAAACAATGTTTCACTGTCTCTAAGAAAACCAATGCCTGCCTCCTGCCCAACTATCAGCACTGGGGCCACACACAACTCTGTCCGCACCTGTGTTTACATGCAACCCTAGCAACGAACACTTCTCCACCTCCTTGGGAGCCCGACCTGAATGCACTTCAGTCCTCCTTTGTTGAGACACCACCACCCAAACCACTCACCTGATGTAAACCTAATGTATACGTTCCTGAGGACAAGGAAGCCACACCCAGCTTCCTCCTTCCACTCCACCAGAACCCCAGAACTATCCACAAAAACAAAAAACTAAAAACCAGCAACAGCACCTATCCTATTGTCCACACCAATACTCCTGCACTCCTTATTATTAAACTATTACATGACGTAATTACTCTAACCTTCTGCGAGGACACAAACCTATGATTTGGCTCTAACCACGCTGGGTGACACTGCCTCGTAGCTGCTCCCCACCTAGTTGCGGCCGTCGGCCCACCTCCTGGAGCTCCATCCTTACCTACTTTTACCTTCCATAACTTCTTTCTTTCTTTCTAAATACATTCCTCCCATCCCTACATTTTACTTAAGCTACCTTCATAGGCCATGTCTACCGACATTACCTCTTTTGTGGGACTAAGCCCCACTCATGTTGTCCCCAACATATTCCAATTTATGCGACATTATCATATACATCATACTTCACCATTGTAAGATTTATACATTGTAGTCCTGCTCAGTTGTACCCAACTTTTAGACTTCTCGCTGAACGATGATGCCTGTTTTTGTATATGTTTATTTTCTATGCAAACAATTTTAAACTTTCGCACTTTTGGAGCCACATTTTACCCACTTCATCCTTGTAATTTTATATATTTTTTCATGAACAGCTTGATAAAAGGACCCACACCCAAAACAGATATCACCCTCGGGTGGGACTTTACTTGGATATCCCATAACCTTGACCCACCCATGTTCCTTCCTTTCCCTCCCACCCCTTGGTTTTATACATTTTTAATGCAAGTTGGCAACTAGCACCCCAAGCAATCTCTCTAAACATTTTTTAAATCGTCTCGCTGCTTTATTCACATCACATATGTGTAAGGTACCTATTTCTCTAGATGAGTTTTTCACTCCCATTTTTAGAGCTAAGTTAGTACCCCATCTTTCTTGGGTTATGATGAACCAAGAATATGTATCAATAATTTCTATTTCACTGTCGGACACTTCACATAATACCTTATCATCGACATACAAGTTCCAATAAAATATTCCATTTACCATTAGAACAAACCCCCTTCCCCCTTTTACTATAGTTTTTTCTCCTAGCCAATTGGTTGACATTATGGTTATTCACAGAAAACCTTTCCCCGGTACATTTACGTCAGCCGTTACTCAGCTAGATACATGTTTCTTGTCTCATTTTGGCCTTTCTTTCTAGCCGCCTTGTACGTACGCATCCCCCTTTTTTCTATCTTGTGAGCAACGTGTTGGACCGTTTACTTAAACTATGTAGGTCCGTCTACGGACCTTGACTTGGTTCTATCCCGAGGTATATTTGAGATTTCATAGCATCGAGTTTGACCACTACGCATCACCACCAGCCCGGGATTTTTGTCCCTGGTTGTTTACTTACATAGTTTCTCATCCATCAGTTTACCGGCTGGAGGCTCTGGGGCATCTTCTGTCTATTGCTGTAGTCGGAGTCACCAAGCAAAGACCCCGGGCCGGGCTGTCATAAGCCGTTTGACCGTGTAATATGCCATTTTCTGGTATGTTTTTTCTATAATCGGTGTTATTGGTGTTTTTCCCTCCCCGGGGTCTTCCCTGCTGGCAAACGATGTAGTTCATTCTTTTATATATATGCACTGCCTCGTTTGATGCCTATCCTGCTGACCCATGTGAGGGTTTAATTTTTTTTTACTGGGCATTATCTTATTTACTAGTGGTTTAGGGTGTTTCTGTTTAATACTGTGTATTTTCAGTGCCCTCTATCCAGTACTTACGGGACAATATATGTTGTCCCACTTCATTTCCCTTTACTTACATTTCTAGAAGTACTATATAAGTGAACTAGTTCTTATCCTAAAGGTCACCACATTAGTCGACCGAGCGACATCAATCAACTTACAGATATTTTTATTATCCAATTTGAAAATAGCCATCCCATAACTCAGATAAGTAAAACATTTATACTTCCGGACCTGTATACACAGGCACGTCCTTTTGGTTTTCCAGTCCGAACCCCTCCATATTTACGGGGCCCGCACGGTTATTTTGGTCCCCCCGGTCTGTAGTTGAACCTGGCCATAGTCCCAGACCTGCGTCTTACCATAACACACACAGCTGTTCTATATGGGACTGTTACCACAAACCACCAATCACTCATTGGGAACCCTAGCGCATTCCTTCGATTTCGCTTCATTTTATGGTTAGGCACCTCACGAGTCAGACCGCTTATTAATATTTTTCAATGCGATATCTCTTGGGGGCATTTATGCTCTTTTGTATTCTTTATTAGGTTATTCTACACACTTTGTTAACTATGTGGACTGTATGGTTAAACCCGATTCCTTTTTCTTTTTTTTCTTTCCCCCGGGGTGTATTGCCTGGATTATATTAGGGGCGAGTATCTTGTAGTGATGGCTAATGTTTTGTTTACGTCATCTGAGGCTATGCCCAGGAAATAAACACACAACGGTAGCTGGTAACGCAGACCCGACATTAACTCACATTACCATAAAATTAAAATCCTTGATAACAGCCTAGTGGTGATTTTTTATACTTTATGTCCAATTACTTGGCGTTGTTCCATAGGTGTTTGAAATTCGACACCTTACCCTCGTTTTTTCTTCCACCTCCCCCGCGCCCCTCCCCTCCCCCCCCCGTGGTACTAGTGAAAACCTAATACCAGCCTTTTACTGTACGTCAAGCGTTATCTAACACTATTGATCTATTTAGGGTTTGAGGCCTCTTTTTTGTCAACGATCCCTGATATTCAGCTGTTAGCTTATATCAACCTTTTAATTTTTACAGCTACGATTCACCATTCGTTTCTGCCCGTGATTTTAGTTGCGACCCATCCACCTGATCAGTTATTTTGCTTTTGTCAGTAGAGTTGTTGTATTGGATAACGTTTAGGAGTTTGGGGACGAGTGATATGTGGTGAACTGAGGTGTCTGTCCGGTTTTTTTTTTCCTTTTCTTTCTTCCCCGCCCCTGCTCCAACGAGCCTAGGCCACCTCCCATACATAATAGCAGACCCCATTTGCCGTTGGTTTTCGATTTTTCCAAGACTTTATCCCCTATTTGTTTACTCTCGTGAGCTTGATACCCTTTTCCGTCTTGCCCGCATCTGGGTATGGGTTTCACCATCCCAAGATAAGGACATGTTCGCGTGCATTCTTCATGGGGACTTGTCCGCGGAGGCATTCAACCCGGACCCCATTCTCACTCTGTGCCCTGACAGGGCGGCCGAATAAGGACCCCACCAAGTGTTGTCCAAGGATAGGCTGTCGCTGGATTTGGGCCACGTTCTGACCCCGTCAATCAAGCGCGGCTGGGTGACCCCATTCTCACCACCATTTTTGCCACACACCATGCTACGCATTTTCTTCCCCTTTCTTCCCTTTCCACCGTACTCCTGGTCACCACAGCTGTCGTGCCCCCATTTTGTTGGTTTCTTTCAGTCCGGACACCATTTATTTTTGTCAAACAGACACTCGTGAAACCCCCTTGAGGAAATCACTCCCTTTGGTGGCAACCCATCCACTCTTATAGCGACCAAGCATGGTGGGGGGTCTATATCCGCCCCCCGAGCATGACAAGCTGCGCAAGGGCAAAACTCCCCCACCTAGGCACGACCAGGTAGCTCACTTATCACACATTCTTTTTTGCGCCCCATATCCAAGGATATCCCCTAGATGGTATACACGCCTGTCTCTGTTGATTGCATCTCAGCACCACACGGCAGCATATGCTGTCTTCGAAACAACTACTGAAACAAATTAAAATGGGTCTTCTTGTATGGTTGGGTACATGTTGGAGTATGTACTTGTCCCGGCTCCCCTTTCAGTAATAGTTAGTTTGTGGGGATTGCATTTCTGAACTGTTTTTTTATCGGGTCTAGTTTACGTCAATGTGACGGTATTGTATGTATGTTTGTCTTAGTATTTTATTAACGTATTACATTGTTAACTGATCGAAACTGCTTTCCCGCGTAATCGATATTTATCTGTGTTTGTTTTGAGTTCTTTCTTATTATGTTTACTTTGTTTTGTTGTTTTTTCTTCAATTATATATTTATATTACCACACTAGCCATGTTGAACTCGGGTCTCCTTCGTTCTTATTGTGAAGTAATTAGGTCTCGAGTTGCGTAATCATTTCATAAATTCGGTATATGGGTGTTTTTTTCTCTTGTGTACCACTTTTATTATTAACCGTGGGATCCTTCCCGTCCGGGACCAAGGTGCGCCTGCTGTATACATTATTTTATTAGTCCTGGGTTTGTCTTTTGTCAAAAATATTGACCATTACATCTGTTTAAAATATTATAATTACGTATATTTGACAGAGTGTTTCTTTATCACTGTGGTATTTTATCTCAATTAACTACTGTGCAACTAGGGGTCGTAATTGGGGCTAGTGAATCCGAACAAGTTGAAAATTCACTTATTTTCCAGTTGTCATTGGATCTTTTTTTATTCCAATGAATGCCTTTATATAAAGTGGGCTCGTTCGAATCACTCAATTTATTTTTTTTGGGAGAATCATTTATGATGTATCTCTTATTGGTACACCGTCGCCGGTATCGCTATATACCCATCCTTAAAGTGCTCATGTTGACCGAGGGTGAGATATATCCAACCTTCGAGAATACTATTGAATACCAAAACAGTCACTCAAACCAACTAAAAACATTCAAATACTTATTGTCCCAATAGACTCTAGATATTTACATGTAAATTAGACTCTAGATTCATTTACATTGTGTTTAGGTATTTTATAGTGTTAGTAATACAGATCTTATCGTTATCTAAGTTGGATCTTAGTCCCCTGCTACTAATAATAATGACAATTTATAATTTAGTTTAATTTACACCACGTATAGATTCCAATTTTATGTTCAATAATGTTCAATGTTATATAGAATGGAGATGTTGCACTTATTCACTCTCGATCGTTTATTATTAATCACAATTAGGAGGCTGAAATATAATCTACTACTTTTAACTATCCTCTTACATATATCATATTTTCGATGATATCACATGGTTAATATATAAATTTACATACTTTACCCCGATTAATTGTTGGTCCCAAAGATGATTCTGTATGTGGATTTTTTTTTTTTTTTTCAATTTTTGTTCATCTTGTTGGGAATGGTTTTGGTTTACATTAGTGTTATTATTTTAGTTTGGATCTTTCTAACTCGCGAAACAATGATTTTCTCGGTCTTTATACCCTTAGACTGTTATTCAGGATTCATGACAACCTTATTCCAGATGATTGGCTTCGATGTTTGTATTATCCACTTTCCATACGGGCACAGCCAGTCATTAAGAGCCCTTTATATGATTTGCCTACATTCATTCCCCTAACCCTAAGAAAGATTAGGGCTTGTCGATTTACCGTGTTCGGTTTATAGCCAGGAACATTTGGTGGCTTTTCGGCCGGTATTTGGTATTTCGACCTCCCACCCTTTTAGTCGACTTTTTGACATCAGCTGAATCATTGTTTTTATGTGGCACTCCTCCTTCCATGCGGTTAGCAATGTGTTCCAAAGAATAGACCAGATATTTTATGAAGTGTCACAATCTTATGAATAGTGATCTCACATGAAGTCTTCCATGATTACCTGCGACATATTATTTGTTTGGTTGGACTACAAACAGGGTTCTAAATTCCTTTTTAGTTTTTTGCATATGTAATACATCGGTTGCATTTGTAGAATTTAGCATCAATTACTCCCAACATACAACTCGACTTAGAGCATAAGTCGACTTTATCATGGATAGTTTCCTTTGCCCACTATCGAACGGAGGGGCTAGTTTTTTTTAAGATCTCCTTGTTTTTGCCTTATTTTCCGTTTTCAATCACATGGGCATGTTGTGGACATTATCCCCCACTCCCTTCCATTGCACCCCCTCTTCCGTATGTTATAATTTTGTGTCCTCTTTTTACTTTGGTGTTTCTTGGCCAGTAATGTGGCTCTTTCACTAAAGCGATATAAACACGTTTGTCACTTTAGTGATGCCTACTTTTTTAATGGTGAACGGGCCAGGTTCGGATTTTAGAAATTTACTATATTTGGTCCAGACAGGCGTCAATTGGCTTCAAGTTATACGCAGATATTTTGTTTGGATAGTTGTTGGTTGGGTTTCGAATCCCTGCCCGTCGTCACGACACTATGACACATCTAAATCAATGTATCTCGTAGCAAAGATGTAAGGTTGGGGTTTCTATCATACAACTGAATCTTACGATGTTACTTTAGTTCTCCTCGATTTGTTTATCGATTATTGGCTCTTTTTAGACACATTTGTTCCAAGGTAACATTCTCCGCTACCTCGCGCAACCCCCGCCTCTCCTGTTATTATGCTTCGGTTTGTTTCCAATAATCCGTGATGTCCTAGCAACAGCCCTTGCGTTCAATCTCACAATTTGTCTAGTTAGGGAATACTGTATATTAAACTGTTCTCGGATGGTGCACTATTGACATGATCCACGTAAGGACATTACCTTCAGCCCGTGTTTTGCTCTTTTCCGCTTCCTTTCTCTCGCCGCCCTTGTTTTTCTCCTCTTCCGGGTGTGTTGGGTTCTATCGTCTTCTTACTAAGCAGGATTCATTCTTGTATCACTTGTATTTTAAGCGTGTTAATCTTGTCATCAGAGAAACACCACTCACACTCCCCCCTCCAAACCGCAACCGTCTTAGAAAAGGACCTATGGTTCGACACGCCCGTCAGATGTAGTAAGGAAATACTAAGATGTTCGCAGTCGTTTCTCCAATCGTTTAGCGTCAGACTTGAGAATACCACCCCAAATACCCCTCTTATTTCCCCCGTTCCCACGCCGACCTGAAGAACCCGTCACCATCGCGCCACCGCCTATTTTCCCCTCTCTACAATAATAGCTATCTCTCCGTTGTAGGGTTACGTGGGTTGCCAATTTTTGTGCCAACAAGAGCCCAGTATTCACACGTTTGTCATAATTGAATTTATTGATGTTAGCACTATGCGGGGGCTAATACAAATGGCCTGCCCCCATCGTCGACTGCCTTGCTCC
>CM070038.1:58130602-58141362 GCA_036250615.1 Ptychadena robeensis
TGAAGTGTCACACAGGAAAAAAAAAATAGGCCCACTAAACTAGTTGTGGAGGTGAACCCTATTTTTGGGTGAACAGTCAGATGTTTAAATATTTGATGAAGAACAAACCACAAAAGGGGAGTTCACCCCAAATGTTTTTTTATAAAGTGTCACACAGGAAAAAAAATAGGCCCACTAAACTAGTTGTGGAGGTGAACCCTTTTTTTTTGGGTGAACAGTCAGATGTTTAAATATTTTTATGAAGAACAAACCACAAAAGTGGAGATCACCCCCAAAATATTTTATGAAGTGTCACACAGGAAAAAATTAAATAGGCCCACTAAACTAGTTGTGGAGGTGAACCCTTTTTTTGGGGTGAACAGTCAGATGTTTAAATATTTGATAAAGAACAATCTGTATCTGTAGTGAAAACTTTGTTCTTAGAAGTTTTTTTAAACTTTCTACCTATCTGCAGCAGCCACTGCAAACGTTCCTCTCCCTAGCTACAAACTCTCCCTGCCTAATTGCCACTCTCCCTGCCTAATTAAGTTGGGTGGTTGAACGTTTTTGGAAAATTTTCAACTAGCTTTCCCTATTCAGAAGTACACAGGTGCTTTCCTTATCTACTCCGGTTACAAATGGCGCCGCGCTGGCAGGTTGAAGTTTTTTATAGACTCGGATCACGTGTCATACTGCCCAATAACAGAGGGCAGGACAATGAACCCTGACCAGGTCTGCTTTGTTAAAGGCTTATTGATTGGCTGCATGTGTCCGCACTACGATTTTGATACAATCAATGTAAATTTTCATTGATTTACATCGATTGTATGCTTAAATCGAACCGTGTGTTCCTAGCTTTAAGGTTTTGTTACACAATAACTGAATAAAGTTCTAATAAGTTCTTATGCTGTCACAATTCAGAAATATATATTGTGACAGGAAGCCTGTCAAATCCTCTGGTTGTATCCAGTATGGGATATATGTGTGTCCCAGATACCGGCAATATGCCGAGTACTTTGTAATCTGACCAGCAGAGGGAGCTGGAATTGCTGGGCCTGTTGCAGGGTAGACCAGCTGTGTCCTGTGAACTATTTAGAGTTGGTTTGGCTCTATAAAACCCCCTCACCTGTTCAGTCAAATGGCTCCACCCTGAACCAGTCCTGTGTGTGACTGGGGAGCTGTTGTACCTGTGTGGCAAGATCTCTATGTGTCTGTTTATATGGACTGCTGTTATTCTGGACTTTTCTGCCTTCTTGGATGTACATATTGTATATAGACTTGCACCAATAAACCAACTGTGTGTTTTCACCTGCAAACCTGTTTGCTGTGCCTGCTGGGGACCCATCCAGAGTACCGCACCTTGCCGCTCTACCGCTAATCCCTCACATATGGTGGCGAATCCGGGCATCTTTCAGCATGGAGGAGCTTCTCAGACAGTTGGTGTTGGCAAATGCTAATCAGCAACAGGTAAATGCTGAGCAGAAGCAAATGACCAAGTGCAACAAGCTTTGCAGCAAGCAGAGGGTCGCCAGCAAGCGATGCAGCAACAGTTGGACGCGTTAAGGCAGCAGCTTCAACAGCAACATGCCTCAGATGGAAGGTCCAGCAGTACATCATCTTTCTGGGTAAGCCACTTATTGCCTAAGATGACTGTGGATGATGATGCTGAGGTGTTTCTGACTACTTTTGAAAGAACTGCAGAAAGGGAACAATGGCCTAAGGAGCAGTGGGCTGGACTGGTGGCACCTTTGTTATGTGGAGAGTCCCAAAAAGCCTACTATGACCTGGAGCCTGCTCAGGCAATGGACTATGTTCGCTTAAAGACAGACATACTGGCATGACTTGGAGTAACCCTGGCTGTCCGGGCTCAGCGTGTTCATAACTGGACTTACCAAGGGGGAAAACCCCCCAGATCTCAAATGTATGATCTCATTCACCTGACCAGGAAGTGGCTACAGCCAGAAACATTGTCAGGACCCCAGATGGTGGAACGTGTCGTCATGGACCGATACCTTCGTTCCCTCCCTACTACTGGGCAAAAGTGGGTAAGCCATGGAGACCCAGAAACCGCCGACAGACTCGTGGATCCTGTTGAAAGGTACCTGGCCACGGATAACCTCACCTCCTCTTTCAGAGACTCACGGACTTTCCACCCCAAGACCAGATCGTCCCCAGCTACTGGTAAGATCGTACCAAGGGATGGGGGTGGAGAGAGTGTAAAAGGGGGAGCAAAAGGAACTGATTCTTATACCTGGCGGGAGAGGCTTACAAGGCCTATTCCTCAAGAGATGGCTAAGAGGATAATTTGCTACCGCTATAGAGAAGCAGGACATGTTGCTGCTAATTGTCCTGTGGTGGATGAGCCAATGCAATGTGACTTTTTAAGAGATAGACGGCAATCATTATTTGCGATGGTTACATGTACTTCTGAAAAATGAGAAATATCTGTGTGAAATGGGTATTAATGGGAAAAATGGTGTTGTATTGTTAGATTCTGGCAGTATGGTGACTTTGGTAAAGGCTGAACTGGTACCTGTTGAGGCCCCTCCTACAAAGAAAGTGGCAGTGATTTGTGTCCATGGAGACACTATAGAGTATCCGGTGACAGTTGTTTCCTTTGAGACCGGCCTAGGTAACATTTGTCACCAGGTGGGTGTAGTACCCCACTTACCCCACAATGCCATATTTGGAAGAGACTTTCCAAACTTCTGGGAACTCTGGGATCCCCCAAAAGCAGATGTTTCTGTACATGATGTAGACCCTAGGGGATCCTCTGATGCTGGAGATACCCCGCCTGAGTTTCCTTTGTCTGTATTAGCAGGGGAAGCACTGGGGCCTCCAGAGGAGCCTACCTCTGCAGAAGAGAACCAAGTACCCCTAGAATACCTAGAAAAACTGATGGGAAACTAGTTAATCCAGATGACCGGCTTCCTTCCCAGAAGGTGATCTGTTGTACAGGGTGTCAGAGAAGGCAGGGGAAACGGTTGATCAGCTGGTGGTGCCAAAGCCATACCGGAAAACTGTGTTGGAACTAGCCCATTGTCATATTCTAGGAGGGAATTTGGGAGCAGAGAAAACCCTGGAGAGAATAGTTCAGAGGTTCTATTGGCCTGGTGTTGCTAAGAAAGTGGAGATGTATTGTGCTTCCTGCCCGGTGTGCCAGATTTCGGCATCCATGCCACATTTCCCAAGCCCTTTGGTTCCCCTGTCCATTATGGAGGTCCCTTTTGAGAGGATTGCTATGGATTTTGTCGGCCCTTTGTTGAAGTCAGCTAGGGGACATCAACATATCCTAGTGATAATGGATTACGCCACCTGCTATCCTGAAGCAATTCCTCTACGAAACACCTCCTCCAAAACCGTAGCTAAGGAGCTGTTTCAGGCGTTCAGTTGGGTGGGCCTCTCTAAAGAGATCCTTACAGATCAAGGAACCCCCTTTATGTCTCGGGTTCTGTGCAAGTTGTTTAGCGTGACCCATTTACGCACTTCCGTGTACCATCCCCAAACTGATGGGTTAGTTGACAGGTTTAATAAAACGTTAAAACAGATGTTGTGGAAGGTGGTGGATAAAGATGGGAAGAATTGGGACTGCCTGATACTGTATTTGATGTTTGCCATCAGAGAAGTCCCACAGTCTTCCACTGGGTTTTCTCCCTTTGAGTTGCTTTATGGGAGGCACCCAAGAGGGTTGTTGGGCATTGCTAAAGAAACGTGGGAAAGTGAGAGTTCTCCTCACAGAAGTGTTATTGAGCATGTGGCCCAAATGCAAGATAGAATTGCACAGGTCATGCCCATGGTTAAGGAACATATGGCCCAGGCCCAGTTGGCTCAACAGAGAATTTACAACCGAGCGGCCCGTATCCGTAATTTCTCCCCTGGGGATAGGGTGTTGGTACTGGTTCCCACAGGTGAGAGTAAATTCTTAGCCAAGTGGCAGGGTCCCTATGAAGTCCTGGAGAAAATAGGTGAAGTTAATTACAGGATCAGTCAGCCAGGAAGACGTAAACTACAGCAAATTTATCATGCGAATTTGCTAAAGCAATGGAAGGACAGGAAATCCTTAGTGGCGGACACTACTTTGCCGCTGTCTCGATCTGAACCTTTGATCCCCGAGGTCAAGATAGCCGACACTTTGTCTAAGGTCCAACAACAGGAAGTTAAAGATCTGTTGCTTAGAAATCGTTAATTTTTTTTAGAATTGCCTGGTCAGACAGCCATTACCGAGCATGACATCATTACCGAACCTGGGGACAGGGTTAAACTAAAACCCTATCGCATTCCAGAGGCCAGGAGAAAAGCTGTGTCCCGGGAAGTACAAAAAATGCTTGAATTAGGGGTGATTTAGGAGTCCAGTAGCGATTGGTCCAGTCTCATTGTATTAGTGCCCAAACCCGATGCGAGTTGTCGATTTTGCAATGACTTTCGTAAGTTAAACCAAATCACGAAGTTTGACACCTACTCTATGCCCCGTATAGACGAGCTGATTGATCGCCTGGGAACAGCCAGATATATGACTACCCTTGATTTGACAAAAGGGTATTGGCAGATTCCCCTGTCCAAGTCGGCCAAGAAGAAAACTGCCTTTGTAACTCCAGAGGGAGCTTTTCAGTACAGGAAAATGCCGTTCGGATTACAGAATGCTCCCGCTACATTGCAGCGGGCCATGGATAAGATATTGCGCCCGCATCAGAAGTATGCAGCTGCTTATCTGGATGATGTGTTCATCCATAGTACAGAATGGGATTCTCATTTGTTGAGGGTTCAAGCTGTACTGGATTCCATTCGGGAAGCCGGATTTACAGCAAATACGAAGAAATGTGCAATTGGGCTGGAAGAGGCCAGATATTTGGGGTACACCATTGGGAGGGGTGTGATAAAGCCCCAGGTGAACAAAGTTGAGGCGATCTAAAACTGGCCCCGCCCAGTGAACAAAAAACAAGTGCGGGCCTTTTTAGGGATTGCTGGCTATTACCGACGATTCATTCCCCATTTTGTCTCCCTGGCCAATCCTTTGACGAAGTTGACCAAAGGGAAAGAGTCTGTGATGATAAAATGGTCCCCTGAGGTGGAATCCGCTTTTGAAGCCCTGAAACGAGCTTTGTGCGAACAGCCAGTCCTATACTCACCAGACTTCTCCAAACCGTTTGTGGTACAGACCGATGCCTCGGATGTGGGGTTAGGTGCAGTATTGTCTCAGGTTTGGGATGGGGAAGAACACCCTGTTATCTACCTTAGCAGGCAACTAAAGTCACATTAGGTGAATTATGCCACTATTGAGATGGATGTCACAGAACAAGGAAACCAATAGGAGAATCAATAGGTGGTTTCTGGCCCTGCAGGATTAAAGTTTTACAGTACAGCATCGTCCCGGTGTGCAGATGGGAAATGTGGATGCCTTTGTCCAGGGTTCACTCTTGCCTAGCATCTTGTGTTCCTACCCCAGGGTAAAAACAAGGAGGGGGGGGGGGGGGGGGGGGGTGTGTGACAGGAAGCCTGTCAAATCCTCTGGTTGTATCCAGTATGGGATATATGTGTGTCCCAGATACCGGCAATATGCCGAGTACTTTGTAATCTGACCAGCAGAGGAAGCTGGAATTGCTGGGCCTGTTGCAGGGTAGACCAGCTGTGTCCTGTGAACTAATTAGAGTTGGTTTGGCTATAAAACCCCCTCACCTGTTCAGTCAAATGGCTCCACCCTGAACCCGTCCTGTGTGTGACTGGGGAGCTGTTGTACCTGTGTGGCAAGATCTCTATGTGTCTGTTTATATGGACTGCTGTTATTCTGGACTTTTCTGCCTTCTTGGGCATATTGTATATAGACTTGCACCAAAAAACCAACCGTGCGTTTTCATCTGCAAACCTGTTTGCTGTGCCTCCTTCGCCTGCTGGGGACCCATCCAGAATACCGCACCTTGCCGCTCTACCGCTAATCCCTCACAATATATAGAAGCCCCTAAGTTGTTAAGTTATTTGCAAATATTGTTACTAAAAAGATGGTAGGGAGGGGTTTGGGTGAATGGGTAAAAACGGCGTAAATTATTTATTTAGACCTGTGTGCATAATTTGAGGATACTTATAGTGTTGGTGAAAGATACGGCAGAATGAAGACACACAGCAGAAGCACAGTGGATGTGATGTCTAGAAAAAATAAGCTAGAATAAAAAAATGTTTGTGACAAATATTTTGGCCAAGAATAAAAACGCCAAGGTAAGAAAGGTTGGAATACATTTGAGTTCATAAGGTGCTTGGGGCTAGAATACCGAATACACATCAGACCATTCACAGAGGCTGCCGATGCCTGCAGGGAGACCATCGAACACCCAGACAGGTAAGTGGGACTCTCATTACAGAATAAGCTGAGGGGGGCAGCACAAAGAATAGAATAGTATGAAACAGACCCACAGTTTTTATATTTTATGAAGACACAAACACAGCCATTCTTGTTTAGTTTATTGCTGCTGACATATTTGGGCTCCTCATTGTTGTTCCTAATGCATTTTTGTAGGGATGCTACCAATTCAAAACAGGCAATTGCTTTAACTTAGGTTAAACAGGATCTTTGACTTTGTTTACATACAGATATGTTATTTATGATTTAAGGCCCTATTTTCTATTTTATTTAGGTAGAGTAGTCCATCAGTTCATCCATCTGTCTTAGCAAAGTCAGCAGATCATTTGTGCTAGACAGCGAGGAGGAGAGAGAATCAGAGATTTGCAGGTTGATCTCACTGCTGCGTAGGGATGAGGCACCGGTGCTGTAACTCAGTTCGTGAAGAATTTGCATTGAAATTGGTGTGACCTAAAAATAAAAGAACATTTAAATATGAAATGTATTCTATGCTTTTGGAATCACTCCTCCTCCCTTGCTAACATATAAATGTCTTTTGACCCTAACAGGTAAAGAAGTACAATGCGTTTGGAGCAAGTGCATATTTCAGAGATGTAGATCTATTCATCTTTGGCTGTGTGTTGTTGTGGGAATTTCAATTTACTCTGTGCATATCAGGGGTCCTTAAACGTTGACCACATGACCCCTAATATCATTCTCTCCCCCCTTTTGCCTTACTCTCTGGGCACCCCCCCCCACACACACACACAAGATCCCTTAATAATAAAACATAAAATAACACTGTGCATAAGACTTACATTTATAACTCATTAAATATGATGACAGTCTCTCTGTCCCATCCACTTGGATATATTTGCTTGCTTCTAATTAGGGCACATTTGTAATAAGAACAAACTGCTTTGCGCACTAGTCACTAAATTGTATACTTGATCTCGTAAAGAGTACTCTACTCTGTTCCTCATTGGGGGAGGAACTTGGACTAATGGCCCCCATACATGCACAGATATTAGCGGCCGACAGATTAAAAACGATCAATTTTTAGATCGGTCGACTGAAAATTGGTGCATGTCCACATGGTCCGATCAATTAAATTTGATCGTAATTGTGAAAAAAATTTATCAAAACATGATCGTACATGTCGGAAAATTTTGATCGGTTGAGTACAAATTGAGTACAAATTACGATTCCAAAAAAACCGATCAAAAAAAAAAAAAATCGATCAAAAATTGGTTATTCCATGTGGAGTATATTCTATTTTCCATCAATCAATCTCCAATTGTACGATTGAAAAAAATTATCGTTTTTAGTCTGTCGGATGCTAAAATCTGTGTATGTATGGGGGGCATAAGGCATATCAGAAAGGCATGGTAATCAAGTACACACCAATTTAATACAACACTTCACTCTCTGGCTCTGGCTTTCTGAGCTGGCAATCTGCAAGCATTGTCAGCCTAGTTGATCTCTATATTAATGTGGTCTTCAGCACCTGCAAGATGACTTAAATATGTGCCACGCTGTACAGGCCCAGTTCCTCTCCCTGCCTCTGCATATACCAACCTATTCCACATTTGATTTAATAGTTATATCGTTCTCTACTAAGGGGCTGATATCTGCACTATATATTTTCTACTGTTATTCAAAAGAGAGAGAGAGACTTTCACTCTGTGATGTGTGTGTGTGGGGGAATGATTATTAGGGGGCAGTGTGTGTGTCTGTGTGGGAAGGAGGGGGGAGGAGTGTGTGTTGGGGGGAATGATTAATAAATACCAAGGTGAGAGGTCATTAAGGACATGGACACCAGGAGTAGCTTGGCTCTAGGTAAACCACATATAAAAATATAATTATGTGATATACCTATGGCCAAGCTACTTCTGGTGTCCAGGTCCTTAATGACCACTCACCTTGGGAATATGAAATATGTATGTATGTATCAATAAAATGTATCTATCTTTACCATGCCAATGTTCTCATTCCTATTTTCAGCCACAAAAGACCTCTGAGGCTAGCCTCACCCTAATGTATCAGTATGCTACATCATTTGTGTTTTTCTTCGTTTCTGATATGGGAATTGGCTGGACTATGTTGATCCCCTTTTTTAATATAACTGCCTGACCAGTATTTAATTTGTAATTTTGTATATTTGTTAAATTTATTTGTTGTGATTTAGTTTGAAGTTTGTTGTTGTTATTGTTGTGTTAGGAAAATGTAAAAAAAACTTTCAATTAACAAATTTTGTATATCAAAAAACCCAATGTTAAAGATATATAAGGCAGTGCTAAAAATAATGGTGATCCTTGTTTTTTCACTTAATGTTTTTTGGATAAAGCTAGGCATAGACCTGTTGTTTTGCTGCAGATTTCTCTGTGCCAAGAATACACCAGGCCCCCTTTATGTGCCAGCCATCACTTTGAATGGGGCTTGCGACCTCCGGCCGTTTGACGGGAACATGGCCAGCTTAGGAGATAGCACAATCAACTATATAAACTTTATAGGATACTCACTGAAAATGGCACCTTCTAAAACTTAAGGCCCCCATACACTGGTCCGTTTCCCATCGGATTCCGGGACAATTGATTCCGGGCGCGTGCACGCGAAACGATCGTCCCAGAATCGCGTGAAGCCCACCTTGTCCGATCGATCACGTCCGATCGTTCGGGGGCCCAGAATCGGATCGGACAGAGAACCAACATGTTGGTCTTTCTGATCCGATTCAGCACACATCAGGGGGAGTTGCCATTTGTGAAGTTAGCGATCGGACACGGAATCGTCCAGGAATCCGTGGGCCAAGGTGGTATGTAGCGATCGGACAGACTTAATTGGCCGATCGATCGGACCTCCGATTCCCACTGACATCGCCGGAATCGATCGGATAGGTGATCGATCGGCCATGGAATCCGACAATGTATGGCTAGCTTGAAACATCAGCAGATTGCCCAAGTTCTGCTTATGGTTACACTGTATCCAATATGTTTGTATATATTACAGATGGTTTTGTAACCAAGATACAATTTTATTGATTGTAAGTTGATTATTTATTGTTTACACATGGAACAGTTATTTAACACCTCCTACTGAATACTTGTATTTGTTGAAACAGAAAAAATGTCACATAATGAAATATTTCAGAAGCATTGAAACATCACATTAATGCATAAGAACTTACTTGCACCATAATTAACTTCTTCTTCCACGATTTGTTATCAGGCCACACTTCTCCTAGACAAATCCAAATATCATATTGTGGAGAGTCTGTTCTCTTCTGTTCTATGAAGTCAGTCAGTTCTAATAGGAAAAAAAAGATTCAAAACAGGAAAAAAAATTATTTAGATTGTAGTAATGCAGCATGCAGTAATGCACCAATATGGGCCTGATTTAATATGTTGGCATGTCAATAGAATATATGAGATTAATTTGTAATATTTTATAATTAGTACATATAGCATGTTTAGGTGCACTCACTGTTGGCTGATTCACCATGTCTGCTGGAAGTCTATTTCAGGCATCAACTGCTCAACTACTTCCATTATATTTGCACTTGCACTGATAGATTGAACTGCAGTTTTCAATGTTAAAACCAATTTTTCAGGAACACCAGATTGTGATCCATTGTGTATACCCCCAAAAAATCTTTGTGTCTCCCACCCCGCTGGTGACTGGTCTCTTTTCTAAAAACACTCCATTTATGACCACTCATTGATTATGTAGGGGGTCCTTTGAGACATGTCATGTCAGACATTCCCAAAAGCAGAAATGGCACGGCGTTCCCACCAGATGTGCAACAAAGTGCCTAAGGAGGTGTCACACCACCAAGACATAACACAAAATTTGAGGAAACATTTTATGAAAAGGGAATTAACTCCTGTACCATTTTGTATGTGTGAGTGAGAGAATTCTGCAGGTTCTAGAGAATGTGCAAAGCAAATCCTTCTCACATTTGGTAAGATAATAAAATTCAATGAATTGTTAGGGATGTTGTATCAGCACAATTGTCCAATTGATTATTAAAAAAAGTTAACTTTGCTCAACTTGTTGCACAACTGCACAATTTGATCTTGTTGCACAACAGGGTCAGTTAATAAAGTCTAATTTAGGTGACAATTGGCTGTGCAAGAGAGCAAATAAGAAAATCTGAAAAATAAAATGCTTCTGATTTAAGCAAAATTGTAGGACAATTTGAGCAGATGGTGGCCTAGTAAGAATATGATGTGTAATGAAAAAATAATCAATACTGCTACAGGAGGCATGAGCATTTAAAAATGTATTCTTTGACTCGAGGGTGTCAAATATGGCAAACATCAACTTTTTGAATGACAGTAATAATACCTCCAATCTTTAACAATAAGAAAGTAATATGTAAATTCTGCCAACATCCATATATATATTAACCTCCCTGGCGGTTCACTGAGGTGCAGATTTCTGTACCAAAAGTGAT
>CM070038.1:58162244-58178485 GCA_036250615.1 Ptychadena robeensis
CTTTGGCCCTAGAATAATGGCCAGTGTTCAGAGGCCACTTACCGTCAACGTAAGAAATGCAGGGGACATTGTCATCACCACTTTTCTTCTTGGTATTCTCAATATTCTTGACACTCCACACTGGAGATGTTAGTCCTGTGAAACATTAAAAGCAACAAGTGAGAGAGCTACGCACACAGTATCGCTATGGGAAAGATAGGGAAGCAGCAAGATTACTATACACAAAAGAACCAAGCACCAACGAAACACATTCCTGAGATGTTCCGGCATGCTCACTCAGAAAGATCCCCTAGATCGCCGGGATCAGAGTCTGCGGCATCAGGCCATGACGATTATGAAAGGAGATCCCCCAAATCATCTAAAGATTATGATGACCATGTCACGAGGAGATCTGATCTCAAATCTTTTTCAGATGAAATCAAAGCTGACATTAAGGCGGCGCTATCCTCAGCCATCTCGGATCTAAAAATGGACATTAGAGCTATATCCTCCCGAGTCAATGAAATTGAGACTCGCCAAACTCAGCAAGAACAAGAGATTAACTACCTAAATGAAAGGATGGAGGAGTATGATCTCCATAACATACAAGTCAACAGATACCTGGAAGATCTGGACAATAGGGGACGTAGGCACAATTTGAGAATAAGGGGCGTACCAGAGGCTATTGAGACCCCCCAACTGGCTGAAGCGGTGCAATCCCTCTTCAACGACCTCCTGGACAGACCGAGAGAATCCCCGATTCTTTTTGAGAGAATTCATAGGGCCCTGCGCCCGAAGGGGAAAGAATCTGATCCTCCTAGGGATGTTGTCTGCTGTATTCCTGATTACCAGCTCAAAGAATCCATTATTCAAAAGATGCGAACACAGGAAACTTTGACGCTCAATGGCTCGACAATAACTATATTCCAGGACCTCTCGCCCACAACCCTCAAAAATAGGAGAGCTTTGCGACCCCTTCTGTCAATACTGAGAGAGAGGAATCTGAAATACAGATGGAGATTTCCGTTTGGCCTTTCAGTTCTGAAAGACGACAGACCCATTCTGCTTCGGGTCCCGGCTGATCTGGTCACTTTCTGCGAGCAGCTGCAAATTCCTGTTCCACAACTGCCGGACTGGTACGTCGACTTCCTGCGTCTGAGAAAAGGAGAGCAGCTGCCATCAGCCCAAGGGCGTTCTACGCCGAATGTTCAGCGCATTCCTACTCCTTCATCGTCCAGAGGCAGAAGAGGTCCCGACAGGGTGGTCTCGCCTGGATACCACCGCACCCCAAGGAGAGACTCTAGGCGGGCCATATTGTGAGCGTATTTCCATGGCATTCCAGAGATGGGAGAAGATTCGTCGCTATCTTTGGTCTGGCTAAGTACACACCCTTTACAGATGCATTTCTTTTTCAGGGTTCCTATAACGTAGGTTCCAGAGACAGTTTTCCGTTAGATATAGGTGCATTGAGGTTAGAAGGTTTTGTGTATCATACAGATTGTAATTGATTACTTGGAGATTGGGGGTAGGTGGGCTTTGTTCTACACATTCCTTATGCTATTTACTCGTACACTTTTAGTTAGTCCGTTCCTTCTCCACATCCCCGCATATGGTATCAATATCATTGACCAGCTATGTATTCTGCAGATCGGCACCTGAATTTGTATTCCAATAAGCAACTCTCACTTCTATACTCCTCAGGGTGCCGCATCTTGATCTGGTCACTGAATGCCGTTATTGTGTATAGCTTCATAGCTTCACAGTATTTACTTTAAATTTATCTTTCCCATTATCACACTTTAATCTCTCACTTGGCGCTTTTTTTTTCTTTTTTCTTGCCAAGCCAACCCCCACCACAGTTAAGTAGGCGAAACTTTTCTTGTAGTTACGGTTGTTCCTTCTTATTAGCTTGTTCTACTTAACTGACCAGACCGGATTTGAATAAGTTATTGGGAGTCCCTCCCAATCCGGTTGTTGCTCACTGTATATTAGATTTTTTGCTAGTACATTCCGTTTCTAAAGTGTGGTAGTTTTAATTCACCCCACTTGCTGAATAGTACACATCCGGCGTGCTGTGTCTCCGGATGCATTTACAGTTATGTCTAAATTGAAATTTTTATCCTTAAATGCTAAGGGGCTCAATATACCCGAAAAAAGGTCCCAGGTCTTGCAGCTGGCTCACAGACAGAGGGCAGATATAGTGTACCTGCAAGAGACGCACTTTAAATCAAATGGTGTACAGAAAATGACTGATCGGATGTATCCGGAGATCTATCACGCCACTACAGAATCTAAAAAGATCAAAGGTGTTGCTATACTTTTTTCCAGACACATTCACTTCCTGAAAATTGATGATTTAATAGACCCTGACGGCAGGTTTGTCTTTCTTAAGGGCACTATAAATCATACGCCCATCACGTTGGCTAACATTTATTGCCCAAATAGAAACCAACCGAGATTCCTGTCCAAAATCATCAACTTGTTGCTGGAGTTTTCTTCAGGGATGTTGATCTTGGGGGGAGACTTTAATGTGCCCCTATCCCCCATTATCGACTCCTCCAATGGTACATCGTCCATGACTTATGCTGCCCTTAGGAAAATTAAATCCAAACTACAATCTCTATCATTGCATGATACATGGAGGTTCCTTTACCCGACGACAAAAGACTACACTTTTTATTCCCCCCCACACAAAAAATATACGAGAATTGACTATCTGTTCGTTTCTCAGAAAGACCTCTCATCGGTCTCAGAGGCCGGGATTCTGCCTATTACAATTTCTGATCACGCCCCAATTTGGTTTTCTCTTACTCTTCGGGCGGAGCCCCCTACCAAGAAAATTTGGAGATTGGATACCTCCTTATTGGGAGATCCTGAGATTCTCCAATCTCTCACAAGAGACCTGAGAGAGTTCTTTGATCTTAATGTCACCCCAGACCAGTCTCCGCTTACCGTTTGGGAGGCACACAAATGTGTAATGAGAGGTGTTTTGTTAGCTAATTCCTCCCGCAGGAAAAAACAGCACCAAGCCCGTGTGAACCAGTTACTGTCCCAGATCTCAGGGCTAGAGAGGTCCCATAAAGAGTCCTTGGCGGTTACCACTTTTAGGGAACTAATGGACTTGAGACAACAGCTGAAGGACCTACTAACTGAACGTTCAAAAAGGGCGTATGTCTTATCGCATAAACTTTTTTATGAACATGGAAATAAGAGTGGTAAGTTCCTGGCCAGGGCTCTTAACAATAAAAAAGCGATAAAAACCATTCATCAAATCACTGACACTCAGGGAACCAAACACGTCACTACAGAACAAATAACTAAACAGTTTGCCAGTTACTATAGTAGTCTTTACAACCTACCCAACGATCAGATACAGGACAAAATGGCGCGAATACAAGAGTTTTTGGGGAAATATGCCCCTCCGGCAATTCCTCCCCAAATAGCGGCAGAGTTAGAACTCCCCATCAGTCAAGAGGAGTTTAGACTTGCTCTCAAATCGCTTAGACCAGGTAAAGCCCCGGGGCCTGATGGGTTCCCAGCCCAATATTATAAAACTTTTGTTGACATCCTGGAGCCGCACTTTTTAAGGAATTACAATACTATTCATAATGAGGATGTCTCTGGGACGACAGTCATGGAGGCGCACATTACAGTAATTCCGAAAGAGGGGAAAGACCCATCCTTATGTGGTAACTATAGGCCGATCTCGCTTTTGAACGTTGACCTGAAACTGTACTCCAAGATCTTGGCGACAAGGTTGAACCAATTGTTACCTTCTATAATCCACAGGGACCAGGTTGGATTTGTCCCTGGACGGGAGGCCAGGGACAACACGATTAAGGCTCTGCATATTCTCCACTGGGCGGTTAAGAATCAGAACAATGCTTTTTTTCTATCTACCGATGCCGAAAAAGCATTTGATAGACTTGACTGGGATTATATGCTTGCGGTGTTGAAAAGTGTGGGTATTGGGGAAACGATGCTTGAGAGGATTTCCACATTGTATAAGTGCCCGTTTGCTAGGGTCAGGGCCAATGGTGCTTTGTCTGATCCGTTCCCTATCCGTAACGGCACGAGACAGGGATGTCCACTATCCCCTTTACTCTTCATATTGACGCTAGAGCCATTACTCAGACAAATCAGAGAAAATTCAAGGGTGAGAGGAATTGTTATAAAACGCAAAGAGTATAAGATTGCAGCGTTTGCTGACGACCTTTTATTTACATTGTCACGACCAGACTCGACGCTTCCAGAGTTGCTCTCGATCTTTGGCCACTTCCATGACATTTCCAACTTTAAAATTAATCATACCAAATCATTCGCCCTAAATATTACCATTCCTAGACACAGACAAGAGACTCTTCAAAACCGATATCCCTTCCAATGGGCGGAGCAACAGATCAAATATCTTGGCATTAACTTACCCAATGACCCGAAGGAGGTCTTCAATAGGAACTTCCCTCCCCTACTCAAAGCTATTAAAGAGGACCTAGCCAGATGGCATAGGCCTACATTCTCGTGGTTTGGTCGCATGGCCATAGTCAAAATGAACATTACTCCCAGATTCCTCTATCTGTTCCAAACACTTCCGATTGCTGTCCCCAAACAGTTCTTGAGCTCTCTAAGATCGGTCCTGAGGCAGTTCGTTTGGGGTCACAAGAGACCAAGAATCGCATATGAGACGTTAATTGCCTCAAAAGCGAATGGAGGAGCGGGGTTACCTGATCCTGACTTGTACTATCGAGCATGTCACCTGGCCAGGGCTCTGGACTGGGGGTTACACTCTGAGTCTAAGGCGTGGGTTGCTCTGGAGAATGATCTTGCTAATGTGCCCCTTACTATTCTACCATGGCTTCCACATCCTAAGACAAATGACATTACGGGCCTGCCTCCCTTGACTCATGCCACACTACAGTCGTTCCGTGATTCAGCTGTTAAATACAAACTAACCATGTATCCCAACCCACTTACGACTCTGACATATAATCCAGTGTTCCCCCCGGGAATGGACCTTTTAGCTAAGCAGGCCATTGGTCCTCCAGACCTATTTCGAGCTTATAATTTTTTTGCCAACGGGTCTTTTAAGGATAGGACGGAATTGAACCAAGAGGGTATTTCGTTACCCCAATGGTTGTACCTCCAAACTAGACATTACCTCAACAACCGGACCAATAAAGAGCTGATTTGTAGGGAACCGACGCCCTTAGAGAAAGTTTGGGAGGGGGGTTCGGCGATCAGACATGCAATCTCTATGACCTATAGTCTATTAATAGGTAACACAAATTCTGAAGAATTTGCACATAGAAGAGCTTGGGAAGATGAATTGGATGTGAACTTCACTGACAATCAGTGGAGCAAGATAAACCTGCTTACGATCAAAGGATCTTTGAATGTGAGGATACAAGAAAATTATTTTAAATTACGAGCAAGGTGGTATAAAGTTCCTCATGTCCTGCATAAGATATACCCTTCAACAGACGACAAGTGCTGGAGATGTCAAAGGGCCACAGGCACATATAAACATATTTGGTGGACTTGCCCCTTAATCATACCCTTTTGGAAAGATGTTGCATACATGTTGGAAAGGGTGACTAGACAGGAGGTCTCGTTCACCCCCAAATGCTTCCTCTTACACCACACGCATGTAGGGGTGAAACATTACAAGGGGTCCCTAACATTCCATATGTTGAATGCAGCGAAATTGCTGATCCCTCTCTTGTGGAGGGAATCTAGAACGCCTTCTAGAGCAGAATGGTTCCAACAAATTTGTAAAATTGCTGAAATGGAACAGCTTATCCATACGGCTACTGACTCTCTCACGAGGTATATGTCTACATGGTCGTTATGGCTCCTGTTCCATGAACAGGTTGAATTGGAAGAAGGGAGAGTCTAGTACGTAAATAATATCCCAGTGGCGCTGTCAGCAATTCGCACTTGACCGCTGATAAATGATACAGTGTAGTGGATTCGATAATGTCATGGGGACCTATCATTCAGGGAGTTGTCTGAACTCTACATAATCATTATATTTCACGTTCAGTCATTTAACTGTAGCGTTACCACGCTAGGATGAATATCTTTAACGTTAGCATCTAATATACAGTTGGACTCACACCCCCCCCCCCCTTCCAAATATAAAAGTATTCCCTTCAATGTTACTTGGAGAGGGGATGAGTGTGGGTCATATTTTCGTTTCTGATTGAAATGTTACTGTTTTTTTTTGTTTTATCTTTCTCAAATAAAATACCACATTCTTTGTTTATACGCTACTTACTGAAACTTATTGTAGCATTGTTAAAGCAGAGATAGTTTCTGATGTATTCTGTATGCTTTGTGATAAGGTTGTGACTTGTTGTACTTTCTGCTTCTAATTTGTTTGTTCTCCAAAGCAGACAATGCTTTAACATGTCATGTCATTTTCTTTCAATAAAGCTTGTTTGGAAAAAAATAAAAAATAAAAAGAGTCTCTAATAAAAGAGACAATAGGGAAGGGAAAAGAAACCCGCTGCTGGATACACGGAACCTGCTTTGAAAGGTGGGGATAGAACTGGGAGAGATCTAATGTAACAGGTATCTATGAAAGTGACAGACCTCACAAGGTAACATTGTAACGATTAAGGTGATACTTATATATGTTTTGTATTTGTGTTTAGAGTGCAACATTATTTCCTTAATAAAGCCATTCAGTGAAACATGTCGGAATTTAAAGCACTAGCGGCGAGGGACATGGATGTCTCCTCATAAATTTAATTGTAAAGGAGAAAACGGGGAGCCTCAGTGTGTGGGAGCCCCCTTTTTCGTCCTAGGAAAGAAACTCACTGTATATTGTCCTTTTTAAAGAAGAATGCCCTGGAGCTTTTATGAATCTAAATAAAATGACAAAGTTTTGTTTTTTATATATTTTGGCCCATGAAGGTTTTTAATTCATTAAGTGAATAAGTCTTTAACTTGGCTACTTTCCCTTGGAAAACCCTGGCTGACCTTTGAAAAGCAGCCTTTTTTCATTTCCGATTTTGTGTCTGTTTACCCCTAACACAAACAACATACGATCTTTACAGCACAGCAGAGAGGGAGGGGAGCAAAAGGGGTCACTAATGCAACGTATGCAAATATTGAAAATCCTGAAATACTTGTAACAAACGTGGACAAGTAAATCACTCTTCTATCACTGTCTTCTTGACTAACTAGGTTATAAATGTAAATATGTTTAAAGCCCCCCATACACGTTCCGATTTTTCGTACGAATTTTGCCCGACCAACCAATGTGGTCGGGAGATTAATCGATCGGGAGATTAATCGGAATCGGAATTATGTACCCGCTTCGGATTTGTCTGTAAATTTTTTGTCAATCTGCTGTTAATAAATAGGGTCGGGCTGATGGATCGGTGATAATTCGAATTCCGATTTTTCGTGCCAGCCGACCGACCGACCATAACATTTTAGGTGAAAATGGGGTGACAGGATCGGACGAAAAATCGGTCGGGAGAATAATCGGAATGTGTATGGGGGGCTTTAGATTGAGTTACAATCTCACCTGTGAATTTACAGTGGCTTGAACTTTTCCACATTTTGTCACATAACAGCCCCAAACATGAATCAATTTTATTGGAATTCAACGTGAAAGAACAATACAAAGTGGTGTGCACGTGAGAAATGGAACAAAAATCATACATGATTCCAAACATTTTTTACAAATAAATAACTGCAAAGTGGGGTGTGCATAATTATTTAGCCCCCTTTGGTCTGAGTGCAGTCAGTTGCCCATAGACATTGCCTGATTAGTGCTAATGACTAAGTAGAGTGCACCTGTGCGTAATCTGAAGTCAGTACAAATTCAGCTGCTCTGTGACAGCCTAAAAGGTTGTCTAAAGCTGGCCATACACCTTCAGATTTCTCTGTCAGGTTTCCTTCAGATCTACCAACAACCATGTAGTATAGTGTCCTCCCTGATAGAATACATAGTGATTGGAAGGTGTAGAAAGGTCCTCATATTACATGGTTTTGGTAAAACAAAATCTGATCTGAAGGAAATCTGACAGAGAAATCTGAAGGTGTATGGCCAGCTTAAGAGAATATTGGGAGCAACAACACCATGAAGTCCACAGGGATAAAGTTATTGAGAAATGTAAAGCAGGTTTAGGCTACAAAAAGATTTCCAAAACCTTGAACATCCCATGGAGCACTGTTCAAGAATTCATTGAGAATGAGTATGGCACAACTGTAAACCTACCAAGACAAGGCCGTTGTTAAGGAAGAGATTCCTAACATCAGCTGTTGGAGTTAAAATATGTATTATTGCAATCCATATTGGTATCGCAAGGGAACAGACACACTCAAGACACCCATGTATGATCTTACATACTGGCCCATCTTTTTTTTTTATGTAACAATTTTTTATTGGGAAATTTACACAGAAATACAAAAATACAATACACAACACAGAATCAGGGAAGGGGGGGATGTAATTGTAAACAGGCCAAAGCGGGTGCGAACACCGAGGAGTCAAAAGACGACATTACTCATAGCAGGGCAAAATAGGGGGCGCAGCTATTAGCATAGTGAACAGTACAGTAAATAACCATAACTATAATGATAAGTACAGTAGTCCGGCACCAAGAGCAATAACGGATTTGTCTGGGCAGAGCTCCAAAGGTACGGTGCAACAGAAGGCAGGAGAAACATGTTCCTAGAACCTATGGACCAGGTGCATACCTGGGTCGCCGGTACAAAGGTTGGCCAAAACAGTCACAAGAAAGAGACGAAAAGGAGGGGAACGGGACCTGAAGGTGAGGAAACACACACAAAATAACAAAAACAGTAGACTGGGAACAGAGGAGGGAACAAGATGGGGTAACAGGGGAGGGTCAACGAACGGGGACAACAAGTGGTGCAGGGGGGGGGAGAGAAAGTACAAGAGACACAGGTAAAAAGCCAGCAGGGCAAAAGGTAGGGGTATAAAGGGGAAGGGAAGAAAAGAGGAGGGGAGGCACGTCACTCCAGCCGTTACTCTAAAGAACCTGCAAGCGATAAACCAGTGGTCTTAGTAAAGGATCATTGGTACTGAGCCACCAAGCTAGCGCAGTCTGTGGACTCCAAAAAGTCCGTCCATGGAGACCAAATTTTGCAGTACTTTTGGTGCGCCAATTGTGCATGTGCAAGCAAACCTTCCATCCTCCTGAGTTGTTCGAGTTCAGACAGCCAGTCCGTGATAGTGGGTGGTTCAGCCGATTTCCACAACCTAGGTATCACTGTTCTGGCAGCAATCAGAAAGAATTTCAGAAGCTTAGTCGCTACGGTCCCCTTAGGAAAGAGGGACAACATTGCGACCACTGGTGTTTTAGGAACCGAAGATTTTGTGGCCGTGTTGAAGAAGGCAAAAATCGCTTCCCAGAAACGAGTAATCTTCGGACAGCTCCACCATATGTGAATCATAGACCCTGTGTCCGACTCACAACGCCAACACGTAGGAGAGGATTGTGGGTACATGTGATGTAGGCGCTGCGGATATCTGTACCACCTAGTCAGTACCTTGTAGCTTTTCTCTTGGCAGTGCGCTGCCACGCAAATTTTATGAATGTTAGTGTAGATTTGCAGAAGATCCTGTTCAGACAGTGAGAGGTGTAATTCCTTTTCCCATGAAGCTATAAAGTGAGGTTTGTGTTTACAGAAATGAGCTATAAGGATGCGGTAAATGAGCGAAAGAACACGCTGGGGTCGCGAGTCTTGCAGGCAAAGTAAGTCAAAGGGCGTAGGGGTGCTGAAGTAAGTCTTGTCTTTCGTCAAGGAGTCTAGAAAGTTGGGGTGGGGGGAAGCAGGGTTGCCCATAATAGGTGTCATGGGACCCACATAAGAGGAAAGTGAAGCGTTAATTAAAACCTTGTCCCATACAGACAGGTCAGACACTAACGGGAACAGGGTGTCGGCCACGGGAGGGCGATTGGAAGGTAACAACCATGGAGAGGAAAACGGGAGGCTTTGGAGTAGGTGGTGTTCCAGCTGTACCCACAGTTTTTGCGGCGCAGAAAGCTTACGGTCAAGATAATGCGTGAGGAGTGCCGCCTGATAATAACGTTCCGGATGAGGCAGGCAGAGCCTGGCAATGTGAGGATATTAAAACTCAAGCGGCGGGGGGGGGGGGGGGGGGGGGGGGGGGGGGGGGTGTATGTGCCCATATGTATATGGGGAGCATAGTCTTGAGAGAAGTAAAAAAGGCGCGTGAAACTAGCACCGGGGCCGTTTGGAAAAGGTAGAGGAGTCTGGGGAGTATATCCTTCTTGCACACTGCCACCCTGCCTAGCCAAGAGTGTTGCATGGCGTGACGTCGGTCTAGCAGAAGGTGAAGGGAGGATAACAAGGGGACGTAGTTGAGGGCATACAGATGAGAGGAGTCTGCCAAGATGTTGACACCCAGGTATTTAATGGCCGATTTTTGCCAGCGGAAGGGAAAAAATGTTGTAGGGAGAGGGCTTGAGAGTCTGGAAGTGTGACATTTAAGACTTCTGATTTAGAATAATTTATTTTGAAGTTACTGAGACGGGCATATATTTCAAATTCATGAGTTAAGGAGGGAAAAGCGACAAGCGGGTTTGAGACATATACCAGCAGGTCATCAGCATAGATGCCCAGTTTGTGATGCAGAGGGCCAATCTGGAGACCCTGTATAGACTGGTTGAGCCGAATCGCTGTTGCCAGATGTTCCATTGCAATGATGTATAAGTAGGGGGACAACCGACACCCCTGCCTAGTGCCATTGTTTATGCGAACCGTGGGGACAGTGTCCCATTCACTCTAATTTGAGCCGATGGTTGATCATGGAGCACCCATATTTTATCTACAAACGGAGGGGGCTGTCCCATATTTTCTAAAGCTCCAAATAGGAATGACCAGCCAAGACGATCAAAGGTTTTTTCTGCGTCAAGTGTAAGAAGACACAACGGTTTGTTGTACCTCTTGGCATAATCAATAAGGCTAATCGTCTTGATCGTGCCATCCCTGGCCTCTCGGCCTGGGACGAACCCCACCTGCTCCGGATGTATGACCTGGGAGATAAAAGGAGTAAGTCTACTGGCTAGAAGTTTAGCGTAAATTTTAACATCTACATTAATCAGCGATATGGGGCGATAACTGGCGCACAAAGATGGATCTTTACCCTCTTTAGGTATAAGGGAAATGTGTGCAAGTTGAGACTGTCTGGGTAGCTTCGTGGTAGCGGAAAGTGAATTTAAAAAGTCCAGGAGGATAGGGTGTGTGTGTCAACAAAATGTTTGTAAAAGCCGTTCGTATAACCGTCCGGTCCCGGGCTCTTCCCATTGGGAAGGTCCGATAGGGTCGATTGCAGTTCTGCAGAAGAAAAAAGAGTCTGCAAGGAGATGCCCAGGGATAGTGGGTAATGCTGTGCGTCGTAGGTACTCTGACAGAGAAGGGGCACTGGGAACCGCCGACTGGGAGGGAGGAGGCAGATTGTACAGTTCGGTATAATAGCTGCAGAATGCCTGCGCAATTTTAGATGTCTCATGTGCCAACCTACCGTCAGGCATTTGAGTTTTAGAGATAAAAGTTTTTGCTCGCTGAGCCCTGAGTGAGCGCGCCAGCATCTTACCACACTTATTACCATGCACGTACATTGTCTTACGCAGAACCTCTCTATGTTTAAGGTACGCTTGGTTCAATAGAGCTTGGAGTCTAGCGCGTATGGAGATCAGTTCCTGATATATCGCTGAGTCTCTGGTCCGCTTATGGACACACTCATGTGTGGCAATCTCATACAAGAGGGTGGTGATCTCAAGGGAACGTGCTTTCTTCAGTCTGGAGCTGTTAGCTATTAAGCGTCCTCTAATGACACACTTGAGTGCTTCCCACCGCAATGGGAGGGAGGTGGTATCAGATGCGTGGTCAGAAATAAAATCAGCGATGACCTGTTTAACATCTCGGCAGACAGAATCATCAGCCATGAGATACTCATTTAAGCGCCATGTGTTGGTGGCCTTAGGGGCGTCCGGTAATGAGAGCGTCAGCAGTACGGGACAGTGGTCCGATAATGTCTGCGGGAGGATAGAAGCTGTCGGGTGCCAAGAAAGCAGGTGGTGGTCGGTCAAGAACATGTCAATTCTGGTATAGGTGGCATGCAGGGGTGAGAAAAACGTATAGTCTTTGGTAGACGGGTGTAGAACACGCCATACGTCGACCAACTGGAGTCCGTGGAGTCGCTTTTTAAGAGCAGTCAGGGACGATAAGGAATGAAAGGACTTCCCAGAAGAGGAGTCCAATGTCGGATCAAAAGTAAAGTTGAAGTCGCCACCCAATACCACCTTACCCTCCCCGAATACTTCCAACTTAGAGAGAATAGAGAGGAGGAAAGGAATAGGTTTAATGTTAGGAAGGTAGACATTGGCGAGAGTGAAGGCATGGTCAAAGATCTTACACCGCACAAACAGGAAACAACCCTCAGGGTCTTCAAGTTCTGCCAATTTGACAAACGGCACAGTATGATGGACAGATATTGCAAGACTTTCGTCTTTTGGGACGGGTTGCTGCACATCAAAGCAATCGGGTAATGCTTGGTGGTGAGCCTAGGGGCTGAGTCCCTCAGGAAGTGAGTTTCTTGTGTGAACAACACATGCACACGTACATCTGATCTATGGGGGGGGAGGTAAAAGAATGCGAGCCAGGAGTCATGCCTACCCTCCTCCAGAGACAGGGGGAAAGAGAACGAAGGGACAGAGGATAGGGGACACAGGGAAACACAAGACAAAAACAAACACGTCCACAAATGACCAACTAACATTGTGGAGAAGTCTCTCCACCACGGGAGCAGCGTTACCGAAGTAAACTGCTCACAGGCCTAGGGTGGGGAAGGTGTCGGGCAGGAGCCCCCGCCACCACCCCGGCCAGGGAACACAATAACAAATCGTCATTAAATAAAACAGTATAATGCAATCGCCTACAGGGCAAAAAACCAAAGGGAAACCAAGGGAATACAGGGTAGAACACCCACTGTACGTGCAAAGCCAAAACAAGGCAGCCTGAACTGAGACATCGGCAACGGTACATCAGAAGTTTACTCTGCTACTAGCCATATACCACCCGAGAGGGACAGAGAAGCAAAGCCACGTCCAAAATCTAACAGACCCCGATCCCAAAGCCATGTCGATAGAAATTAACTAGACCCAGGCGTAGTCCCCCGCCCCCCGCCACAAACCACCACTAGGCAGCTGAGGCGGATGTGCGCGGGACCACACCCGAGTGCGTCCCACAGCTGAACACACGTGTTGCACCCGTGCCACGCATGGAGATTCACGAGACAGCAGAAGCTAGGGGCACAAAACATATACCTGGACAGTATCCATGACAAAATAATAATAAATGAAGCATAGCATACAGTAGGAGAGAAAAAAATAAATAAAAAACATATAAAAATTCGGCACTTAAACATAGGAAACACCAAGTGGAAACAAATGGGGGGTACGGGAGACTGCCAAGTCAGTTGAGTGGGGCCGGTTACCGCGGCATGTACTAAAACCGCAGTCCACCTCGTAAGAGCCAGCCCAAGGGATATAGAAATGATGAAGCAATACCATCAGCGGGGAACATATAGGGCATGGGATACGGGGCTGGGGGGAAAACATGTCCTCTCAGCATGGGTAGCTAGCGAGCCAAGTCATACAACGTTATACTTGCCAACGATGGTGTCTCACAGCGGTGTGGATAGCCCACTCCTACGGGAGCGCGCAGGGGTGCCGATCCTGGTCCACGCCACCATGGGAGCTAGGTTGGTCAGTTTGGGTGGAGCGGCGTCTGGCCACGGGTCGAGATGGATGCCAGAGAGCCCGTGGCTTTCAGGAAGGATGGCAGGTCCGCTGGGTTCCGGAAGATGGCTGTTTTCCTGTCACGACGCACACAAAGGTGAAATGGGAAACCCCATTGGTACCTGATCTCCGCCTCACGCAGGGTTGTGGTCAGCGGTCGAAGAGCCCTGCGACGTGCTAGGGTGCGAGCAGATAGATCCGGGAATAATAAAATAGCAGCGCCGTGGAAGTCGATCTTCAATTTTTCTCTGTACTTCCGCAGAATCTTGTCTTTCTGCCTAAAATAGTGTACCCTACACAGCACATCCCTGGGGGCCGTTGCTAAGGCGATCCTGGCGCCAGGGACCCTGTGTACCCTGTCGAGTTCCAGGGGGTGTCCATTGGTTTGTTTCTGGCCAGATTGAGTATGGCAACCACTGTGTCATATAGGTCAGCAGGGCCAGTGGCCTCAGGGATACCGCGGACACGGATATTATTCCTCGTTGATCCCTATCCTTCTGGCTCTCCATGTGCAGCCGCATCTCCTTGTTCTCATCAGATAGGGTGCGCACAGCTTGCTGCAGTTCCAAGGTAGTAGTGTGAAGCTGTGTTATGGCCTCATCCTGCACATCCATGCGGCGGGCGACATCTTTCACAGTGCCCCTCAGCTCAGCCATTTCCTCTTTATGATTCTTTTCCAGACACAGTACAATAGCATCCAAGTCCCTTTTGGTGGGCAGCAGGGATAAGAAGGAGCATAACGCTGTCGGGATCTCAGCATAGTCCGATTCATCTGCCAATACAGAGAATTCTCTGTGGGATGGAGAGTCCCGGTCCAGCGTGTCCCTGCTGGCTGATGGTGACCTGGAGCGCGGGAGCGCAATCTTGGCTGCATGAGCCTCCGGCGGTTCAGACCTTCCTCGGTGAAAATAGGCTCTTATCTCCCATCTTGAGCTGCTGGCAGAGGACCGTTGGGAGGCCGTGGGGTTCCTCTTGCCACTGCACCCCATCATGCAGTTAAAAGTAGGCGATTAGTGCTTAAGGGGAGGAAGGGGGGGGGACTCAACCCCTAGGGATGGCCAGGCCCTTGGTGGACTTTTACGGTGAGTATAATACAATGAGTTCTGGTCAAGAGATCAACGTTTTTACCGTTTATTTCACATCAGAACATAGTCACAGTACATAACAATGGTGTTCCATCTCACTCAAAATACACAATTGATTGTCGCCCCTTGAGGGATCAATAGAGTGTTTGGTTCACCATATATACACACAATTTACAAAAAATTTAAAAATACATCACATATCCTGGTAAGCCAGGGACTGAGAGTCCAAATAGTAAACTCCAAGCATTCCAATGCGTTTCTTCCCGTTAATGGGACTTCCTCAGGGATTTGTTGGAGGTAATTGTCTAAAAAGTCATCAAAGTGAAGTATTAGTATTCTTATAATATATCAGTCAGTTGTGATCAATAGGATTTTTCCATGGCTCAATTTTTCAAGGGTAACACAATCTACTTGTCATTAAAATCTTTACTTTTCTGCATTATTACAATTTTAATACATTTCTAATGGTCCAGTTATATGGGTATCAGCACTAACCATGTACAAGATGTGATCCATTTCCCTGGTCAATTGTTGTCATTCCCTTAAATTTATAGTGTAAATTAAGTTGTTTAAATGTGGCTTACCAGTACATTCTTGGTTCCATATATGCAGGTCGATGAGCGGATCGTGGCCGTTTCCCAGCTATCCTTCCTTGGAGGACAGAGATCAGCCTACTGGGTCTCCAAACACTTGGTGTGGAGAATCTGTAATAGGGACAATGTCATGGGGGGAAGGAGCAACTATATAGTTGGTTGAAGGAAGGGGAACAGTCGTTTTAGTGAGGGTCAATATATTTAAGTGATACAAATCAATAATAAACGAAAAACGAAGATAGAGCGAGAGGGGGGGTCCACCTACTTGTGTATTTTCTATGTAGATACGTGCTCCTGATTTAGTTGGGTCCGTTTGTCTAGAGTCAGAGTCCTATAAGGTTGGAGCAACATGCAACATATGGTTTGCCATCTCATGTTTAAGTATGCTGTTGAGGTATAGTGTGATCCAAGTAGAGGACCTACCTTGTCAGTCCTGTCCTAGTCCTGTCCTGTTTCCTGTCTATCTGGTTCACTGTCATTGTTGGTCTGAAGTCATTTTATATAGTATGTGCTTCCCGCCATGGGGCAGGCCAGGTGGGTTCCGTCCCGGGCGGCCAGTACTTCCGGCGCGCTCCAGGGTGTCATTACCCACTGGCCTGGCGCAATGCGCCTCACTGAGGCACATTTCCGCCCTGTTACCTGCATCACTTCCTGTCTGGCGCTGCCCAGACTGGCGTGATGTGTCTAGCGTCTCTGGTTGTCTAGGCAACATGGAGACGTTTTCCTGCCCAATCACAGCTCACAGTTGGACTCCTAATGGGCCCCGCCCCTCCCTGCTG
>CM070038.1:58195316-58208600 GCA_036250615.1 Ptychadena robeensis
CAAATGGACCTATGACCTAAAGGCTACTCATTACCCTGGACTCAATGAAGCATTTAGCTTTAAATGTTTCCTATAATGACTTAAGTTCTTTTTCTTTCATCCATTCACAACCTTGTATGTCACCCAATCAAGGGAACTATTGACAACTAAATCGAAGTATAGCCTATGTGATTCATAAAACTACATTTCCTTGTCTTCTATTCTTTCTATGCATTTGTACTCATGTTAGTTGCGTCTGGGCCAACTGTTGGCCTTCACTTGGCAACTTTAACTTGTACCACACACTACTATGTATTTTTTACCTGATGCATTAACACTGTTATATCCATTGCATTGTGGCTTATGTAATGTACGGTCAGCAATTTTTTTCATGTCGAATTCTTTGATTATTATTGTTAAGTCTGCTTTTTAGAAAACAACATGTACAAGCCACCATGAGCAGAAGTTATGGGTATCTCTCTAACATAGTCTTCTTGATACCATCTTCACAATATGAACGATTTTTAGGTACTAGCCATTGGGCCCCCCCGGTCTGAAACACTGAGGATTTAACAGTAATGTATTTGTGGACGCGTTCCCAACCACACCCCCTTCCTCTGGGTGCCACCACCGGGGAAATCCCTCACCGCTGGGAGATGTCCGTGAATTTCACGCCCACTCCCCTAGGTGAAGTGGACCTGCCATATGCTTCTGATGGATATCTCCATCACAGCATGCAGCGCGTCCACAAAAGATGGGTGGAAACCGAGAAGTGATGAGATATCTCTCTCGCCACTCCCAGCGAAACTTGATTGACAGTAACTAGGTTCCTAGTAACCAATGTTTGCCCTTCTCGTTTCGAGGCTGTCCACCCCGCCCCTCTGATTACGTGCGCTCTTAAACAGATGCACTGTTGACGTCAGAACGTCACGGACACCACGCCAGGATTCACTACAACTACCCGACAGGACAGCCATGTCGGCTGCGCCGACCTGAGACCACCTACCACCCTTTTACCGATTGGAACACAAGGTATGTGTCTCGGACCCAACCGCTCTTGCTGTCATTTGCTGGCTGACCCGCATTCAGCTCCATATACACGTATCTTTTCTCCTAGGGGATCGGCCATCTGCACCAACAGCGCGCCTTTCCCCCTCCTCCACCAAAGTTCTGTCACACTGGATCATAAAGATATCGTGATCTCAACGCAGACGTATCCATCTCTGACATCTGCCTACTCTCAGGTACTAGTGATGACTAAACCTCCAAACACTTACGTTGTGGGTTCTTTTGAAATTGCTCTTTACAGCCCAGATCCTAATGCTAGCTACCATATATCCTGCAGCATTTAATTTCACAAGTATTGTTTATTTAGCAACTAAACCATTAATATTTGTAATTAGCATATTAGATCAAATGGGCTCTTACATACTGTTAAATCCTTGATGGCTACAACCATTTACAATTTCCTCAAAAATTACCTTTTTACTCACAGGCTTAGGAACAACCACTGAATCCGGTGTAACCGTTTTCTGCTTAACCTAAACAGACTGACTTACGACCGATCATACGGTACGTAAGTACTTGAGTTCTGCTTGACCCTTTCTGCTATACATGGTGGCTTACTTTGCTTTGTTTTGATATTCAGATATCCAGATATTACTCTGCATTGTTTTGATATTTAGATATTATGTTGTGTCACACTCACTGATATATTTCCATTATCATTAGAAGTACACTCCACCCTGATGAAGCCCCTCACCTAAAGGGGTGAAACGCGTTGGATTGGCGCTTTGCACCCGGAGTGATGTTCATCTTCCTGGTTTTTTTAAGTATTTGACTTATGAGAACACTGACTTATTTTCGTGATATTAACTTGCCTCCTAGTGTGTGACTGACCGTGACGATATGCTGACCAAACATCAGCCTATTTTATCATTTTTGTTTGATTATGTTAAATAAAAAATCATGCTATTTTACATTCTAAAACAATCGGCTTTCCTCTTTTCCTAATTTGTCCATTCCTGTGCCCTTTAAAAGTACAGGGGTATCGGATTCCCTTTCACAGCACCTCAACTGAGTGGTTAGGTCTCATGACATACCCTCCCCTTATCTTTTGTTGTACCACAGGTTACGATTGATAGAATCTTTCATATGACTCCATTTCCAGATCAATTAACCCAACCTCTCTTCGTCATTAGATGCGTCATTATGTTATCCGAGCCTTACAATGCCAAATATCAATTCTGGTTTCAAAGACCCAGGAAATTATACGAAACATCTTTACACTTAGTAGCATTAGTAGCGTTACAATTCTCTGGATCCGTTTTAAACCAAACAATGGTACAAACTGGTGAGCCTGCCATTAGAGGTAGATTTGTCCTGTTCACAGTAGTTGCGCGTCCTGTGTTGTCAATCAAAAAATTGAATTTCTTGTCCTCCATTATTTAGCTTCACAAACGGACGCCCAAATTATTAGGAAAAAAGTGGAGTACAAACTTAGATTGTGTGGGACTTATTTCTTGCTTTTAGGTCTAGTTGGGAAGTAATCCTTCTGTGAATCACATTTTGGACTGTAAGTTTGCAAAGTTTCATGCCATACTAAAGCCATTCCTGATCTCTTTATCAGTGGTGTGCTAAGGCGGAGATGATTGACTTTGTTCATTTGGACAAGGAGGGGCAGATGAGAGGTCTCAAAGGAAACAATTGCCATTCTCCTTTCCCAAATTCTCATTCTCAATGTCTCTCAGAAACTTCTTACACTGCCACTTTAAATGACATGGTTTCTGACAATAATAAACCAGGGACGGGTTCTCTTAATTTCACTTGCTTCTTATCTTCCTACAGGGGGCGGGCCGATCGGGGCGCTAGTGTCCTGATCTGAAACTTAGCCTGATATTCCTTTTGACATTTTTCATTTTGAATCGCAGAAGAAATTTTGGATTTAGGTATTTGCTAATTCTGTCTTCTAACTTTATCAGATCCCGCTGCATCATCTAAGGTTTGCTTCGCTAAACCAATCGCTAGAGACGGGCATCAAGATATATGAACTTCTTAAACAAAAAGCTTTCACCATGATAATTTTCCTCATCAACACACATTCCATCTCGATAACGCTTTGAAATTTAATGCTTAAAATCAAATGGATCATCACTGAGCGTGGTCTTAAGAATCCAAAATTTCTATTGTTGGAGTTTCCTCCCCAGTTGTTATACAAACAAAACAACTGACGCAATCTATTCAGATTAATTGCTATGAACTCTTTGTCATCATCACACTAGCCGGAGATCTTTAATACGCCGTGAATATGTTGATTGGGCAACCCAAAGAACAAAACAATTACAGTGCTGCTTGAAAGTAGTGAAACCCTCAAGACATGCGTCACTGTTTTGCAAAACAACATTTAAAGAAACCTTATGACATTACATCTAAATCCCAATTTGTAAAGCACACATTCATTCATTTTATTTATTTAAGTAAAACAATAGGAGGTTTATGTCCCAACACTAAAATTCATTACATGTGCATAAGTAGTGAACCTTGTAATTAGTAGCTTGTGGCTCACTCCCTTGGCAGCCCATTACTCCAACAAACGTCTCTGTAACCACTACACCAGTCTCTTCACATCTGGCTTAATGGGGATTTTTGCCCACTCCTCCTTGCAGAACTCAGCCGTTGAGAGACGTTGAGGGACATATTGGCATGTACCAACTTTTCAGGTCCTCCCAAAACATTCAATGGGTTAAGGTCCGGGACTTTGACTGGGCCAATCCAGAGTGCGAATCCTCTTGCTATAAGCAATTCCTTTGTAATCTTGTGGAATGCTGGGGTCATTGTCCTTGTTGCATAATCCATCTTCGTCCCGCTTCAACTCCCTGACTGGATGGCAGGACGATTTCTGTCGAGAATTGTTGATAACCCGAAGAATTCATGATTCCTTGACAATATGGAGTCGTACAGAGGCCAGCAGCAGAAAAGCAGCCCCAGCTCTTCACATTTCCCCGCCATTACTTCACGGTTGGGAGGAGGTTCTTTTTCATATTGCCGTGTGGATTTTCTCCAAACATGCGGGTTTGTGATTGTGACCAAATAATTCTATTTTAGATCGTCTCTGTCAGAGAATGGTTCCAGAAGGCATCTGGTTGTCCACCAAGTGCTCGTTGGCAAAGTTGAAGCGGGCAGTTTTGTGCTTTTTGGACAGAGGCGTCCTTCTAGCAACCTCCTGAATGTCATGCTATTCAATTTTTTCGTCTGTTGTAGACGCATGAACATTTGTCCCAGATGCTGCCCGGAGAGGCCTGCACTCTCTAGAGGTGACTGTGTGGTTGCCTTTAATAGTTTATTATTTGTCTGGTGACTTATGGGTGCTTTTTTGATAGGCGTTCCACTCTAGGCAAAGTGCTGTCAGTTGAAGGCCTCCATTTGTAAATATCTGTCGGACAGTGGATGGATGGAGATGAAATCTTTGGAGGATGGTCTTATAGCCTTTCCCAGACTGATGGGCTGTCACTACACTCTTTTCATGTCCTCGGATATCTCTTGCTCTGGCATGGTGATTATGTATGGGAACACGCAGTGGTTTAGTGGTTTCCATCTCTCTGTGTAATTGGTTGTAGGCCAAAAACATTTTCCAAAGGATGTCTCATTTCATTGGTCGGGCTTAAGTATGATTAAGCACCCAAATGTGTTTCCACCTGGTCTTTTTACTGCTCACTTAACCAATGCAGCTGGGGGTTTTATACTTTTGCACATACCACTAAGTCCAGTTTCAAGTAGTTTTTGGGCTCTTAAACAAAACCTACTAAACAAGTACATGCAATTGATAGAACATATATCTGACATTTCATGAATAAACAATGGTGATGATTAGAATGAGATAAATCATGGTTAACAACAGGAAACATCTACACCACTTGAGGGGTTCACATACTTTCAAGCGGCACTGTATTACGTTGCTCATCGTCAGATTAAATCTGTTCAGTGTATGCTCAAAACCTGTCAGATTATGGGAATGATTCAGCTTTTGATCATAAGCTTGGAATCTCCTTCAGAAAGCTCATCTTTGATCACTGAATACGAAAGCTGTAGCTTTGCAGCACGAGCTAATAATTTCTTACGTCCAATGCATCTCATTCATCTAAATCATTCCTCTTCCACATAGGAAGAGTTCCAGGAATAGATGAAGATTCATCACCTCCCTTAGAAAGGCTGTAGCCTTTCTTAATATCATTCAGCATTTGTGTGACAATAACTGTGTCCTAGTCTGAAATTCTCTCCTCCACATCGTCCATATATAAGTCCTAGGATCTCACAAGTTTGTACATTATCGACTTGAGAGAATCATCAGCAAGTCTCACAAGGGACATGCACTGTCTCAGGCAATTATTTTTTTTTAACAAAAGAATGATACTATGAGTAGGGCAATTTCACATCAATAATCATTCTATGAAAAACTTCACTAACTTTCACACATTTCTAGCTTTTTCTTGAAACTTATTCAAGAAACCTGGATTTGTCTGAGCTTAGCTTGCCATGCAATGGACATACATTGCACACATAACGAAAGCATCAAAGAAACATAGCCTAGCCAAAATCCTTTAAATTCCAAATCTGTCACTAGCTAGTGAGTAAGAATGAACTCATTACTCAACGAATTGTAGAAGATTTTCTCTTATAGTGGCTTTGTCAGTATTGACTGGACTCGTCTGGTTCACTTCACCATCGCATTACTCTGATTCCGGTCCACGATCGCCTCACGAAGCTTGGTCAGTCAGTTAGCAGACTTCTGCAGGACTTTCCCCCCTTTTATGAACAAGTGAGGGAGGCACCCAAAAAAACTCGGGAACAAACGGAAAAAAAAAAAACGCTAGGCAAGTCGCCATGAAAAATATTAAAATTAAGTATGTCTGTAAACCGGGCCAGCCCAGTGTCTGGCTGCTTCCAACCGATATACAATACTGAGGCGATTGTATTAAATATTAAATACAATTAAGCCAGCAGCTGAAACGAAGTGTGTGACTTATTGTATCACACAAAAGCCTCAATGAATACAAAATATAATTACAAAAACAAAAGTAAATAAAAGTACAAAAGTTAAGTTAAGAGAGTGTGAATTTAGCTAAGACAAAATGCAATTGTGTGATCATCCGTCTGTTCCTGTGTCTATCAGTCTTTGTGTTAATGCGACCCTCGGTCTTCAGTGAAAGGGGGGTGGGTATAGAAGAATGTGTGTAGAGAGCGTGTGTAAGATTTCGAATAGGATAAGTGTGAGTCCGTTGTCAATATTCCATGTGTCTTATATACCACAAAAATCGTGTGGAAGATGCTGATTTTCAGAACAAAGACATTACTCAAAATACATAAATGAACATAAACATTTCTAGGTTCTCAAGTATACTTTACATATAGATGATTACATAATACGAGATATAAACACGAACATCGGTCCAATATATTCAATCCTGAATGGACTCTGAACATTTCGTGCTTCTCATGACCTGGCTAGGCCCTCAGGTTTCAAAACCAGGACACCCTATGAACCAATTAAAGCCCAACTTTCAAACAACTTCTGTGGGAATCTGATGGGAAACATGAATTGTCCGTGAAAATTCATATAATGGGGCCCAAACCGATTATTAATATCAGAATATGAATAAATTAAATGATCACTATTTCCAACATGTGTAGGCCTATTTTTATGTGTGGGGGCTGTATCCTGGCAAGAAGGAAATGACCACCCGAACTCTCCATACACCCCATTTGATAGGCCAAAGATTAGGCATTGAGTTATGTTCAAAACCTGTTTATTTTCTGTACAAATAACATATTCTGTTACGTAACAGTTGTGCTGTGTGTTCATACAACCAAAAAGTTACAAATAACCAATGCACTTACCTCATGGCCAAAAGCTCACCCAGTACAGGGTGCTTCGATGTGTTTGGATTGTTTTTGTTAACCACCTCCTCGGTCACTGTCTGTGTCCATAGGTGTATGGGGGTGAGTGTGAGTGGGTCTGACACAGGCACCACAGTTATGTGTCAGAGCCGACCAGGGGTTTGCAGTGTCCAGTTGGCCCCTGATGCCCTGCACGCCATCTCCGTCAGCAAGAGCCTGTGCTACGTGCCGCTGGTCCTTGATGCCCTGAGCAGCTTGGCAGCAAGGGAACAGAACGTAGCTTTCACATTCGTAGCCCCCTTGCTGACAAGATCTGTGCAGGTCTGGTTCGGACTGTTCCTCAGGCCCATGACTAGGTCTCTCATTGCGGCCACGTGAGAAGGCGGGGAGGGGACAGGGTGGCGGACGGCTCCTCCTCATACGAGACCAGGGCTCTCTGATCGAGGGACACCGGTCTGTCCTGGAGGGTGAGAAAAATGGTAGTGACAAGCATACACATGGCAACATGGCATACAGACAAATCAAACAGTATCAACTCACACACTGCCAGAGAGCTCAGGAGTAGAGATGGTTCGAAGAAACCATTTAGACGGTTTTTCGACTTAATTCAAGCCTCTAAGCCGGTATCATCACCATACTTCTGGAGATGTAAAGAAGGGTTGGAGGGTATAACAACAAAAAAGAAAGTATGTCTCTAACACAAAAGTTTTTCAACAAATTAAGTTCAAATCAAGTGGAAATTTCAAAAATCGATTTTGAATTAATTTATGCAAAAAGGACATGTGCTAGAAGCCAAAGCTTTTCTATTTTCAAATGTTTCTCCAACCCTTCTCTACATCTCCAGCAAGTTGGGATGATTGATACCAGGTTAAGGGCTTTGCATCAGCTCACAAAGTTAGGCAAGTCGAAAAAATTCGACCATCTTATCAGAGTGGATGGAACCTCTCCTGGGCAGGGCCATTTCCCCTGGGCCCTTCAGCCCCCCCCACCCTCAGATCCCGGCCTCATCGAGGAGGTCGACGCCCTCGGCTGGTCCTGGGTTCCTGCAACAAGGACAGCGAGGTAGTCTCAGAGTACCAGACCCAGGCCCAACGCATCAACCACACTGCCCTGAATGCCTGCATCTACACCACCTTCTTCTGAGCCCTCTTAATACAACCTCAGATGTAATTTGTTCGTGAAAGGTCAGTCATGGTGGCGAGGTGGAACTAAAGGCATTGAAGAAGCTAAGCAGTGCGATACGCCTGGTGTTGACGGCTTGTTGCGACATACTGTGGGTCTTCACCTGCAACAGGCATGGCAGTTGACCGGTACGCTCAACTGAACGCCGTCAAACTGGTCGGTGTCCATCTCCAGTGTAGGTCCTCCTCACTCTTGGGGACTTGGCCCCCTGCGCAAAAAGGACACAATGTCAGCAATGTGATACAATTCTCAGTAGGTGCAAAGTCAAATAGCAACCACAGATGGTCATGAGGAAATCCCTGCCTCTCTCACACTTACCCATGCTACAGGGATCCCTGAGTCCAGGGGGCATGCCGGGCCCCCAAAATGGTGGAATGATACACATACTGGAAGCATTACAGTGGCCAGGTACATGACAATAGAGCACCCCTAACCTCATCAATTAAAAAAACAATCAGTCAAGTTCTACTATGACGTCTACAAGACATGCATTGCTGTCACATGTTTACCATGCACCATTTGATGAGTATGTGCGGGCTACTGTTGAGACCCAGGATGCACCTTGCCCACCCACCCCCTTCCACAACTCAAAGTGACCCCCACTGCCTCCACCAATACAAAAACATCTCTGCAACATCACATGGTTCAAGGGAAGCACATATACAAAGGATATGAATTGAAAGTAAAAGTACATATGTCCCAGGCAACCAACGACCATGTATATCACCAACATAACAACCTGTGATGCACCAAGACTTGATCCACACCACAACAGCTATGGCAAAGGTCACTCACACGATGGTCAAGAGTGAGCCATTACTGAAGCAGCAAGAACAGGCGTATCAAACAACCGAGAGGGCGCAACAAGACTAGGGGAGCAAGAAGGAAACGGCAGTTAACTACAGATCACACACTGCGGTGTGGTGCTCCATGACGTCGAAAAAAAGGGCATGTTTGCTACTCACGTGTGGATGGTGATGTTTGGGGAAATCGACGACGGTACAGGGAATCGCACGAGAGCCAACGGCAATCGTCGAGGTGTGTGGAATTGGCGACAACAAACACGCGCAATCTGCAAACAAACGGGGACATGAATCAGGCGAAAACACATAGCAACACGAGAGGCCTCAGCACCATTGGGCGAAAGTCGGCAAACACATGACTGTGATACTCAACATAGATTAAGATATGAGGGGAATCGGCGAGGCCTCAAGAATCGGCATGGTCCACGGAAACGGCCGAGGCTCATAGGAAATCGGAATCGACGGACCCGGGCGCGAATGGGACGCAGCAAAAACAGCAAAATCTGCAAAACAAACAGGACATGAATCGGGCGAAAAATGACTAGCACGCGGGAGGCAAGAGCACATGGGGAGAAGATGGGCAAACACATAGCTGGCTACTCACAGGTCAGTAGATTGGAGGGAATGTGAGCACGGATAGCGCATCGCAGGGGGTCGTACAGGAATCGTCGACGTCCGGGGGAACGGCGATGTAGTGGACCTCGTAACTTGGGGGTCTTGTATAGCAAACCGAAACACGCCCCCAGAGAATTCGCGGACGGAATGAAGCGAAACACGGGGGACCGCCCAGGGAGCAGGTACGATCTCGCCATATGACTGGAAAGCGCAGGGGAGACAGAGCAGAGGAACATCCAGGTGACAAGTGGAGAAGAGATGCGCGGATTCGGGCGCGAGAGACGGAGAAGGTAGTGTGGGTGATCGCTGAGGGCCCAGGGTTAGGTCATGATGCAAGTCAGGACAGTTCTGTGGACATGGGGTCATATGTGTTTCCAGGGAGGAAGAAGAAGGAGAAGGCCCGATCCGCCACCGACGGTCACAGGAGCCCCGACTGCGAGCAGCTGGTCCATCGAGTGAGAGTAGGTGACTGTGCAGGCCTCCGACATGCTTGTGTTGCTCATGGTGCTTCAGCCCGGGTTGCAGCTCATGCTTGGGGGGCAGGAGTGTGGGTGATCGCAGAGGGCACAGGCGGTGATGCACGGTGTGGACAGTTCTGTGACATGAGTCTGATGTGTTTTCCAGGGAAGAAGAAGGAGAAGGCCCGATCCGCACACGACGGTCCAGGAGGCCCAGACGGCGAGGCATGGTACTCTGCAGGTAGGCGACTGGGGGTCTGTGAGGCCTACACCACTGGTGTTTTGGTTATTGAGGGTCAGGCTGGGGTTGCAGTTAATGATTAGTAGGGCAGGAATGTGGATGATCAGAACAGTGACATCTATGTTCATTTATGGTAATGGATTCTTTGACCGCCTAGATGTGTATTGTAGAGGCCTATCTGAACCAGATGTAGTGAAATTTCCCAATTCCCAATTAGTGGCCAGGGTTATGTGTGACACTGCTTTGTACAGTCCAGAAGTGTTGCGGCCAGGAATCGAGGCGGGCCATCAGCTGACCTCTTCGGGGGGGCTCAGAGTGACCCCCAAGGCCACCCCGAAGAGGAGAAGCACCACCACCACCACAGGAGGGCTGAGGGGGCCAGGGACCCAGCAGAGACCGAGGAGGAGCGGGTGCCAACACCACCGCCATCCTGGAGGAAGGAGGACCGGTGGAGCCAGCTGGCCACACCCCCACCCAACCGAGAAGAGTGACCCCTGCTGCACCTCAGGGACCTGGGGGGCCGATGCCCTGGAGCAGGTCTGCATCCTGGTGCGGACCTTCGAGGCCGGGGACTATGATGGGAGGCAGACTACTGGGGGATTGGCCAGGCGAAAGCGGGACTCATTGCCAGGGTCCGGCTGAGATGCAGGCGATGTGTTGTGAGGTCGTACCGTGACGGCTGGTCAAAATGGTATGACCTGAAGAACCGCCAGACGACCACCTCGCCGATGCACGGGCCCTCATCAGGCAGTGTATGTTGACATTGTGACATGGTGCCACCACGAATGCTGGGAACATGTCTAAGGAAGGGTTTATTGTTTTCTTCTTCAACAGCAGCCCCACCCATCAGAACGTCCCCCGTGTCGAAGGCCAGGGCAGCACCAGGAGCAGCACCAGAGCAGCACCAGGAGCAGGCCCAAGGTAAGCAGTCACCTTGCACAGACCCCCTCCAAACGTGGTGGCCTACGATGGGGGACTGAGCTTATGGGAACTGTTTGATGGGACTACCAGTGCCCAGCAGTTAGTAAGGGGTCTGAGGTGAGGCACAGGGGCTATTTGAGCAGGAATACGGAAGTCCTCCTGTTTGTTCCGGCCTATTTTTCCGTATGTGATTGGTGTGACCCACAAGAGAAACCATTGCCAGCATCCCTAGGCCACTGTTGCTGCTACATGCCGTAATTGTTTTGTAGTTCAACTGGGTGTTTCTTTTCATGACCACTAGCACGGGATTGCTGTGTTTGCCACTGTTCTGAGGTGGTGGGCTCCCTGTGAAGACTGTGGACCTGGGCCAGACGAACCCCTCTGTGCCCCCCTGGGAGCTTTCCTACCACTAATGGCAACTAGAGACCATAGCAAAGCCCAGGGTTGGCCGTGAAGAGGAAAATATCATCGCAAACATCGCCAGGCGTAGGGCCGAACCCGCGCATCGGGGATGCCTTGAAAGTCATCATGCCGGAGGAGTGCCTCGACATGGTTTCAGGGCCAGGTTGAAGAGCAATGGCCAAAAGGGGCAGCCCTGCCGAGTACCCTTCTCAAGAGGAAAGGAAGGAGAAAGCAGACCCGCAGTTCCAATCCTGGCAGATGGCCTGGCGTACATTTGGTGGAGGAAATGAAGACACAGGCCCCCCAACTCCATTGCCCCCAGTACCTGAAACAACCACTGGAGGTTAACATTGTCGAAGGCCTTCTCTGCGTCAAGCGACAAGATAGCCATTTCCTGGCTACCCAATAACTTTTCTGATATTGGAAACTGCCGATCTCCCATTCACAAACCCAGCCTGGGCAGGGTTAATCACCTCTGGGAGTATACACGCCAGCCTGTCCGCTATGATTTTAGAGAATACTTTGGCGTCCACATTAATAAGGGAGATTGGCCTGTAAGAGCCGGGATCTAAACGGTCCTTGTTCTTTTTAGGGATTACCTTGATGTGGGCCTCGCATGCTGTGGGAGGGTAGGCGCCACCTTCCCATACTGAGGTAAATACACTGCGCAAAGGTTCCCCTAGCTGCGGGAGTAAGCATTTGTAGAGTTCTCCAGGCAGACCATCTGGTCCGGGTGACTTGCCACCCGGCAGGGATTTTACCACTCTGGATATGTCCTCCACAGTGACAGGGGCGTTTAACATTTCAAGCTGTTCTGGAGACAACGTAGGCATTTAAACCAAGGAAAGAAACTCCTGTCCCAGCTGTTTTTTCCTGGCCGCATATGCGAGGATCCTGCCCCTCAGGAACGCTTTCCTCGCTTCCCAGTACAGTGTGGGGGTATCTTTGTGTTGACCATTGTGATATTCATAGTCCGACCATGCCTCCTGTAGAACCTGGGGGAATTTGGTATCCGCCCACAGATGTGATGGGCATCTCCAAACGGGAGGATGTGATGGTTTGGGAGGGCCTTGCACGTCCAGGGACACAGGGGCATGGTCAGAAATCACAATATCATGTATAGTGGGGTTCTTTACGGAAGGCAACCATGACGGGGACAACAGAAAGTAGTCAAGCCTGGCTAGGGAGCCGTGAGCCATGGACACGAAGGAGTATTCCCGGTCTTTGGGGTGGAACACCCTCCAGGCATCAATCAAATTGTTAGCATGAAGGAACGTGGCCAGCGGGGTGGAGGTGGGAGAAGAAGTGGGGGAGCGGGTAGAAGCAGTGGCCTTTTCAGACCTGCGATCCATATGTGGGTCCAGAACCGAGTTAAAGTCCCCTCCTAGCAGGACCTTAGAGTCCCCATCTATCTTGATCCAACCCGTTAATTCCTGAAAAAACAACATGGTGGGAGAATTTGGGGCATGTACGTTAACTATTAAGAACAGGCCAGCGGCCGTCTGAATGTCCACACGGATACCTCTGCGCCAGGCAGTGGAGCTGAGGCCAGAACCTTGTATTGTAGCGAAGAGCGGAATAGGATCAGGACCCCCGCTTTCCTACCTGCCGCAGAGGAGCCAAAGACCTCCCCCACCCACAATTTCTTCATTCTCACAAAATCATGCTCATGGAGATGGGTCTCCTGGAGGAGCGCGATGTCCGCCTTAAGGCGCTGGAGGTGTCGCAGCACCTGATATCGCTTGCATGGGGTACGAAGCCCCTTAACATTCCAAGAAACAACCTTCAT
>CM070038.1:58208700-58234980 GCA_036250615.1 Ptychadena robeensis
ACCTGATATCGCTTGCATGGGGTACGAAGCCCCTTAACATTCCAAGAAACAACCTTCATACAAGGGCCAGGTGGACCATGCGTGAGAACACAGGTTTATAGGGAACCCACCCCCTAGGCACACAGAAAAATACATTTAGGAAAAAAACTAGATGTACAAATACAAAAGCCTGAATGTGGAGCTGCGGTGCCCCCTAGCATGCATAAGGCACCTAAATAGCCGACCCTGAACAAAACTGCTCCAGCGGCACTGGAGAAACAACAAAAAAAAACCAAACAGAGAAAACCAGACAAAAACATAAAATCAGTAGTTACATATCCTGAAGAAAGTAGAAACGCTTTGTGGACTTCGCTTCTTCCTCCATGCAGACACATCAAAAGTGCAGCCGCAGTGAGGGATAGTCCCCCGGAGATTCGGTGCAGGAATAGTCTGAACATCCGACAGGGGTAGACCTTATAAGAAAAGAGAAGAGCGCCCCAGTAAACTGCGGCCCTCGGCGGAGACACTGACGAGGTGAAAAAAGGAGTTTGGAGATGGGGGAACAGCATAGCGTCCACTGGGCAAAGCAGGCAGATGGTCTCGGCAGAGACATCCTCGTCAGCACTCAGTCAGGGTCTTTGTCAGCAACAGCGTCAGTTGATTGTAGCAAGGTCAGCGCTGCATCAGGGTCCGAGAAGGCATGCTGGGCACCATCCGCGGTCTGGAACCGAAGCATCGCCTACTCAGCGGAGGTTTCCCGCAAACGCAGAGTTTGTGGGAAACCTCCGCTGAGTAATCAGCGAAGATTAACAGGTTATGCCCCTTGAAACCCAGCGGCTTCTGCTGGCGGTATGCCCTCAAAATCGCCATCTTGTGGGTGTAGTCCAGAAACGTAACTATAACTGGACGCGGATTCTTGCGCTGTGGCTGGGGGGGCCCCAGACGGTGGGCCTTTTTCGACTTTGCAGATCTCAGAGATGCCAAGTTCCCCAGGGATGACTTGAGCGCAGATGTGCGCCAGGCGGGACGGCTTAACTGACTCTGGGATCCCAAGTATTCTTAAGTTGCTGCGCCTGGATCTATTCTCTATGTCATCGATTTTAGCGGTCACTGCGGCTAACAGGCGGTCAGTGTCAGCTGCCTGGTCAGTTTTGGCTTTAAGCTTGTCTTCTAAATCTGAGATCCTGGCCTCAGCCTCAGTCAAGCGGGTAGCTTGGACATGCAGCTCGTGCTTCAGGGACTTAATGGCTTTAGTGACAGCCCCCTCCACTGCCTGCTGAATCGTAGGTTTAAGAAGCCTAGCGTCTGCCTGGGCAATCTTGTGGTGGCCAGCATCTTCTGACTCACCGTCCGACAGATCGTCCTGTTCAGGCTGTGCCGCTATCTTGAGCTTCCTGCCGCGCGGTGTGGACGGGCTGTTCCGGGCCAACACACGTCCCCTGAACTTCGGGGAAGCCAGGTAACGATCCATGGCCGTGTCCCCACTCATCAGCTGTATGGATTGCGGGTCCCTGCGGGCGGATGCGTGATTTAATAAGCCGGTTTGTCCTCCGTGGGAGAGAGCTCCCTGTGCGCGCTACTGCTGCACGGAGCACCGGAACCGGAAGTCCTAAGTGGTAGATTTTTAAGGTCCCTGGGGTGGGGTGCATGAATTTTGGGGTGTTTTAAGGATCTGTTTTAAGGATCTAGTCATCACTGTTTTAAAGCAGCACTTCCTCAAGTGAAACCGTAAGAGCTAGACCCCCAAAACTTGGCAGGCATTTAGACCAAGCCTAGCCCTACAGGGGAAAAAGTTTCAGCCACCAAACTCAGTAAATATCATCTCCCCCATTCCACAAGCATGCTGCCTTGGTGTCACCTTCGGCTCTCTCATTTACTTTCCACATACAAAACATTGCCAGATCCTGCCACTTCCATCTCCGCAACATCTCCAATATCCACCCCTTCCTCTCCCCAGAGACCACCAAAGTCCTGGTACACGCTCTCATTATCTCTCGTCTGGACTACTGTTACATCATCTGTCACGCACCCCCCTAGTGGCCGGACCGCTCAGAGGCCTCCCAATCGATTTTAACACACTGAGAGTCCAACTAGGTTGGTACAATCAGTGCGCTGAAATCGCCGGAATTGGGCCGCAGTCAGTCAATAAAGGGGAGCGTGCAAATTACAGGACCAGAAATATTTTGATATCACTGCCACCATCCCATTTAATTCAGGAAAAGGGAAACCCGTTCTGATAAACACTATAAACGTCTAGGTAGCGACTGTTCAGAAAGCTAGGGAAGCGCTCTGTGGTATTCAAAACAGGTATAAGGCTGAGAGAAATTAGTCATTTATTTTATGCAATACAAGTTATTAAAATATACAATAATTATTAAAATCAACAATTAAAGAGAGGGTAGCCCAGTATATAAAAATAAAAAGGGAAAAAAACAGAAGAAATTATACTTTAGGTTTGCTGAGGAAGGATGTCCGTTTTAGGGGAAAGTCCAAGCCTAATAAGTCCAAAATGGCCACCAGCACTGTGGTTCTCTGCTGGTGCTCTTCCGATGATGGTAAATAGAGAACTCCTTATAGCATGCTTTCTTTGGATTTTAAGGGTGAAAATCCTGGGCGGGTTTTGAGATCCAGCCCCCATGGGCGTTATTACATTTCTGGAGGGAAACGACGTCCCGAAATATGACATGAATCATATTTTTGCCCATGGACGTGGTACACAGATGATAATGGCATATCCAAACTCCCCAGAAATTATCGGTCACATTAATACCAAATAATAATGTAATGGCATATACAGTCATGGAGAAAGGTTATAACTTAGAGCCAGTTCATGCCAGAAGTACATATTCCATATCAGGGTATCCGGCTGGGGCAGACAAATACGCTGATATAGGTTTCATAACTCTATCAGGTATGATGTCCACTGGACGGGCCAAAATTATAACAGACATTAATAGTCTGGTCAGCGCCGTCTGACATATGAGGGCGATTCTACCTTTCTTTGTAAGATCAAATCTTACTACCTTATCTCATCTATCCCATAGACAATACGGCAACAGCACCGCAGGGGTTGACTTGGGCCTTTGAAGCTTACGACCCTCATAGATGAAAGACCCCACTCTATTTACATATAAGAGGCTTCAATGTCAATACAGGGAAATATATCATATTCCTACAGATTTAATACAAATATGATGTATTAACACATGGAGGCTGGGTGACCTCACGGTTCATCCGTTACATCATCCTCCCTTGTCTTCCTCTCACTAGACTTTCACCTCTTCAGTCCATCATGAATGGGGCTGCTAGACTTATCTACTCCTCTAACCGCTCCTCATCTGCTACTCCTCTCTGCAAATCTATACACTGGCTTCCAATTGTCCAGAGAATCAAATTCAAAGTTCTGTGCCTTGCTTTTAAATCACTTCACACCTCCTGTGCTCCTTACATCTCCAACCTAATACACAAATACACACTTAACCACCCCCTCCGCTCCTCAAGTGACCTTCTAATAAAATCCCTGCTAATAACCTCATTGCACGTAAGGCTTTAGGACTTCTCTAGGGTCGCTCCACTCTCTGGAACTCTCTCCCTCATCCCATTAGACTTGCTCCTACTTTTGGCACTTTTAAAAAAGCCCTTAAAACCCACCTTTTCAGTCTGGCCTATCCATCTTCTCATTCCTAACATCACCACCATGCCAGTCCCCCCCCCCCACCTATTGTATACCTTGTTCCCCAACCTATTAGATTGTAAGCCCGTCTGGGCAGGGTCCTCTACTCCTATGTCATACCTGTACCTGTGTGTTATTGTGTGTTTATATCTCCACTCTAATGCTTTGTACAGCGCTGCTTAATATGTTGGCATGGTCCCCCACAAAGACCCCAAATTTTTCGGCCACCAACCTCAAGGGGTCGATATTTGAGGTCCCCGGGGTGGGGTACATGAATTTTGGGGCAAGGGTAGCCTTCCATCTCCCCCACAAAGATCCCAAGTTTTAAGGATCTAGTCCTCACTGTTTTAGAGCAGCACTTCCTCAAAAAGGCTACATTTTCCCATAGGAATTATGTTTTTCACTTTCCCATCTTTGATCGAGTTCTCGGAAACCGTAAGAGCTAGACCCCCCAAACTTGGCACGCATTTAGACCAAGCCTAGCCCTACAGAGGAAAAAATTTCCGCCACCAACCTCAAGGGGTCGATTTTTGAGGTCCCCGGGGTGGGGTGCATGAATTTTGGGGTGTTTTAATGATCTGTTTTAATAATCTAGTCCTCACTGTTTAAAAGCAGCACTTCCTCAAAAAAGGCAAAATTTACCCATAGGAATGATGTTTTTTGCTTGCCCATCTTTGATTTAGAACAAGCCTAGCCCTACAGGGGAAAAATTTTCGGCCACCAACCTGAAGGGGTCGATTTTTAAAGTCCCCGGGGTGGGGTGCATGAATTTTGGGGTGTTTTAAGGATCTGTTTTAAGGATCTAGTCCTCACTGTTTAAAAGCAGCACTTCCTCAAAAAAAGACCACATTTTCCCATAGGAATGATGTTTTTCGCTTGCCCATCTTTGATCGCATTTTTCCCAGAAACCGTAAGAGCTAGACCCCCAAACTTGGCACGCATTTAGACCAAGCCTAGCCCTTCGGGGGAAAATGTTTCGGCCACCAACCTGAAGGGGTCGATTTTTGAGGTAACCGGGGTGGGGTGCATGAATTTTGGGGTGTTTTAAGGATCTTTTTTTTTAAACAATATTTTATTGATTTTTTGAGACATACAGAAAAGAAATTCATCGACTCGATGCTCGATCTTATTGTACATCAGAAACATTGCACAAGAAACAAAAGAAAAAACTGGTAAATTGTGCTTATTACAAGCTGGCCATCAACTGGACGGCTCTTTCGAACAACAGAACAAAAACCAAACAAAACATGGTAGAGAGTCATTCATATATTGAGAATATACAGGGAATTTAAAAACTTAATACACATTTCAGGGCCCTGCTGAGAAGTGGAGATTTGTGTCTCATGCCTGAGGCACCTGTCAGTCCATAATGTGCAGATAGTCTTTAATTTGTTTACTTTCTGCAGGCGTTAACACATTGTTTATATAGGGTTTCCAGCGTTTGTAATAGGCCTTTTCACGCTTGATATTACCCTTAGGGATACCCAGTAGTTCAGTATGCAATAAGTCCTGCAATCGTGATAGGACATGTGACAGGAGGGGAGGTTCTTTATCAATCCATTCATGCATAACTGCTCGTCTGCCAGACATAAGGGCTACTTGGACCCAGGCCCAATTCCTTTGCAAAATTGGCTTAATTTCGTCTGAGAGATAACTAAATAAGAAAAGCCTTGGGTCCAGAGGTAGTTATACAGACACTGTTTTGTTTATGAAAGATAAGACTGAATGCCAGAATCCGTTCAAAGAAGGGCAACTCCACAAACAGTGTAGCAATGAGGGCTCAGCAGCAGCGCATTTCGGGCTTTCTTGGCCGGTTTTTGTCTACCCCCTCCGTGGGTCGAGGGCAAAGCCTTTAATGCTCTGTGCATTATTTTAAACTGGGTTTCACGCCAGGCTTCTGCCACAATACATTTCCGCACCGATTGATATCCCACATTAATCTGGTCCACTATATCCTCATGGGGGAAATCTATACCCCAGCTCTGAACACTGGACATGTCCAGAGACGTGAGGTGTACATAAACACAGAGGGTGGATAATCCATGGTCTGCGGAAGCCATGATAGTATCGAATCTAGAATGTGAGAACAAAAAGGATCGGTCCCTGGGTAATGTCTTAATATAACAAGAGATCTGATGATAACATAGAGGATGTGAGGCAGCGGGAGGTAGTTTGAATTTGTCACATAGAAGCGGCCAGGGGAGCACCTCACTGGTGGTTGGGTCTATCAAGTACTTGATAAATATGAGCTTCTGCTGGCTCCATACCCGGTAGGTTGCCTGGTAGGTACCCGCTACAAAGAGTGGACTGCCCACTATCGGTAGGTGTTTGGATGCCATGGCAGGCAGTTGTAGGGCTTTGCGGACTTCCCTAAACGCAAGCACTGTGTCTCGTACTAGAATATTCTGTTTTAAATCACTGGGAGCTTGACTATCGGGCAGTGCAACAGCCCAGAGAGCGACCAGGGGTAGACCATCGCCGTCTCCATGTGGAAATTAGAATAATGGGAGGAATGTTTAAGCCAATCAATGGCATGTCGTAGGAAACTGGCCAAATTATACACACGGATATTGGGTAGCCCTGCTCCTCCGTCCTCCTTGCGGAGATATAATGTTTTGAGTGCAATGCATGCCCGTTTGCCTTGCCAGAGAAATTTGGAGAGGGCTTTGTTGAGAAGTGAGACATCCTTATGCTTTAATAACAGGGGTATGGTTTGAAGCGGGTACAATAATTAAGCAAAGGGGATCATTTTGAATAAATGGATCCTGCCAAACAGGGATAGGGGTAAGTTTTGCCATGTGTGTAGTTTAGTGATGACCTTTGCCAGCACTGGCGCAAAATTAAGTTGGTATAACGAGGCTGGTGTCTTCCCTATTTTAATGCCCAAGTAAGTGATATGACATTCGGCTACCGCAAAAGCCGAGGCAGACAACCATGGTCTGCTTGGCACTGAGGTAAGTAGCAGTAGCTCACTTTTTGCATCATTTATTTTAAAGCCGGCATGACTCCGAAATGTTTTTATGAGGGTTGTGTAAATTGACATGTCTTGGCTAGGGTGGGATGAAAACAGGAGGAGGTCCTCTGCAAAAAATGCTGATCGTAGTAAGTGATTGTGGAAGGGTATACCAGTAATGCCCAGATGAGATTCCAGAAGTCGGGTGAGGGGCTCCAGGGCCATATTAAATAACAAAGGGGAGATTGGACAACCTTGTCTGGTGCCCCTAAACAACTGGAAAGGTTTAGATATAAAACCAGGTGTGTATACCCTTGCGGACGGTCGGTCATACATAGCCTTCATTAGGTGCACGAAATGCCCAGAGAAGCCCATTTTATGAAATACCAGAAACAACCATTGAATGTCAATATTATCAAAGGCCTTTTCTGCATCAACGGCCAGGAGCGCAGCGTCAGTGCAGGGGTGAACTCGTGCATAGTCCAGAGCCATCAGGGTCTTCCTAATGTTTGTGACCGCGCTCCTGCCCTTGGTAAAGCCCACCTGAGATGGGTGTATAATCGTTGGGAGGATCAGAGCGAGTCTATCCGCTAGAATTTTTGACAGGATCTTGGCATCCAAATTGATCAGGGAGATTGGATGGTAAGATCCTGGTGACAGGGGATCTTTACCCGGTTTGAGGATCAATTTGATGTAGGCTTTATCTGCAGTGGGAAAATACTGCCCTGAGGCCCACAGATGGCGATACATATTATACAGCGGATCCACAATCTCCTTTTTAAGGAGCTTGTAAAATTCTGGGGTGAACCCATCTGGGCCCGGGGCTTTATTATCTTGGAGGTTGGAGATGGCGTGTTTAATATCAGCAATTGTAATAGTGGCATTTAGATGAGGCATCTGTATGGTATCTAAAAACGATGCTTGGGCCGATGGATCTCTAGGGGTAGGAGCGTACAGCAGCGAATTTACTTCTCGCGGGTCAGTAACCACTGCATTTTGGTTATTACGTAGTGTCGTAATATGAGAGGAAGCATAAGAGGATTTGACTAGATTCGCCATGAGTTTACCCACTTTATTGCCATGAGAATGGAAGTGAGAGGCCCAATAGGATCTGGTAATTGCTTCTTTATTCTCCAGCCATTGATCAAACTCCTGTTTTGCTGTCAATACCTCCTTCTGTTGGGTGGGGGTAGGATTGCGGGCCATCTCAGTTTGCTCCGCCCTGAGGGTGGATAAGGCCTGTTCATAATACTTCTGAGTCTGCCTACACTTTGCGGCGAGATACGAAATCGCCACCCCTCTAAGGTGCGCCTTTGCAGCTTCCCTGAACAGTATCAGGGTTGAACAGTGTTGAATATTGTCATGGGTATAGTCACGCGCCTGGGTCAGAGCAGAGTAGAAGTCAGGGTCTTTGCATAATTGGCTAGGAAAGCGCCAAAGGATGTCAGTGCCCATCGGTATACGGTCAATCAATGTCATGCTGATGGGTGTGTGATCCGAGATCACTAGATCATGTATAGTAGGGGCGTCAGTCAATGGTAGCAAAGATGTTGAAGCGAGTAAATAGTCAATGCGTGATAGGGAGGCATGAGGGTGGGAAAGGAAAGTAAACTGCGCTTCCAGGGGGTGATGATTCCTCCACACATCATGTAGGGACATGGAAGTAGTAACCTCCTCCAAGAGGGAGCTACGGTGAGGGGCGGGAGAATAAGCAGGGGTCCTTGCCCTTAACGTTGATCCAGGAGATTTCCTGTCATAGTAATCTAGCATAGGGGTATTAAAATCTCCCCCTACAAGTTTATTGTCAGTGGCATCTTGGGCTATGAGGCCAGCTAGGTCCAAAAAAACTGTTGTGTGGGCATGTTAGGGGCATACACATTAGAGATGCTCAAGTCCGTGGTCCCCACTGAGAGTGACAAATGGATTAGCCTCCCCATCTGGTCCACTGAGTAAGTGTGCACCTTGTATGAGAGATGTTTGTATAAAAGGACCGCCACCCCCCCTTTCTACCCACCGCTGGGGATGCAAAAATCTCCCCCACCCACAGTTTCAACCGTGTGACATCCTCTACCCCAAGATGGGTTTCCTGTAGCAGTGCAACGTCTGCTTTTTATTTCCTCAAATGTTTGAGCACCATGTTGCGTTTAGTGGGAGCTCTCAGGCCATTAACATTCCACGACATAATTTTTATAGGCATGGGACATGTCCGGGGGCTGCTAGCAGGTGTAAAACATGTGATACAGAGTCCCAGTAATAAATTACCTGGGTAAGAAGCAGGGAAAGGGCTATATCCCTCAGAGCTTGCATGAAAATCATTAGTTGTTTTAAGGGGCGGTAGTGCTGTGTTCCCGGCGAGTGCTCGCCGGGGGTAACATTACCTTATATATTCAAGAATACGTCTAAACAGCGAAAACACACAGCTAGACCCCCCAAACTTGGCACGCATTTAGACCAAGCGACCAAAGATGGGCAGGCGAAAAAAATTTCGCCCACCAACCTCAAGGGGTCTATTTTTGAGGTCCCCGGAGTGGGGTGCATGAATTTTGGGATATGGGTAGCCCTTGATCTCCCACACAAAGACCCCAAGTTTTAAGGATCTAGTCCTCACTTTTTTAGAGCAGCACTTCCTCAAAAAAGGCACCATTTTCCCATAGGAATAATGTTTTTTGCTTGCCCATCTTTGATCGCGTTTTTCTCGGAAACCATAGGAGCTAGACCACCCAAACTTGGCATGCATTTAGACCAAGCCTATCCCTGCAGGGAAAAATTTTTGGCCACCAACCTCAAGGGGTCTATTTTTGAGGTCCCCGGAGTGGGGTGCATGAATTTTGGGGTATGGGTAGCCCTTGATCTCCCACACAAAGACCCCAAGTTTTAAGGATCAAGTCCTCACTGTTTTAGAGCAGCACTTCCTCAAGAAAGGCCACATTTTCCTATAGGTATGATGTTTTTTTCTTGCCCATCTTTGATCGCGTTTTTCTCGGAAACCATAGGAGCTAGACCCCCCAAACTTGGCGTGCATTTAGACCAAGCCTAGCCCTACAGGGGAAAATATTTCGGCCACCAACCTCAAGGGATTGATTTTTGAGGTCCCCGGGGTGGGATGCATGACTTTTGGGGAGTGAGTAGCCCTCAATCTCCCCCACAAAGACCCCAAGTTTTATGGATCTAGTCCTTACTGTTTTAGAGCAGCACTTCCTCAAATAAGGCCACATTTTCCCATCGGAATGATGTTTTCCTCGGAAACCGTAAGAGATAGACCGCCCAAACTTGGCAAGCTTTTAGAGCAAGTCTAGCCCTAAAGGTAAAACATTTTCGGCCACCAACCTCAAGGGGTCAATTTTTGAGGTCCCCAGGGTGGGGTGCATGAATTTTTGGGTGTTTTCTCCCCCACAAACACCCCAAGTTTTAAGGATCCAGCCCTCACTGTTTTAGAGTAGAACTTTCTCAAAAAATGCCTAATTTTCCCATAGGAATTATGTTTTTCGCTTGCCCATCTTTGATCTAGTTTTTCTCGGACACGGTAAGAGCTAGACCCCCCAAAATTGGCACGTATTTAGACCAAGCCTAGCCGTAGAGGTGAAAATGTTCCGCCCACCAACCTCAAGGGGTCGACCATTTGTTGGATCAAAAATCCAAGGCCAGCCCTTTTTCCACTGCTGCAGAGCTCCACAAGACCTGGTCTCATGAAGTCCCTGTGTCACCCTGTACAGTTTGTTAGATTCTGTCTCGAAATGGCCTCCATGATTGAATCCATAAGCCAGCACCAAAGAAAAGACCATTGAAAAACCATGTGGCATTTGCCAAGGCTCACAGCCTGCTAAAAGGATGGATGCTGGAAAAGCAGCAGATGGTGGATTTTTCCGATGAATCTTCTGTTGCATCTTCTGTTTAATCCGCAAATATTGCAGGAGACCTACTGGAACCTGCATGGAGCCGAGATTTACCCAGAAAACAGTGAAGTTTGGTGGAGGAAAAATCATGGTCTGGGGTAACATCCAGCATGGGGGTGTGCAAGAGATCTGCAGGGTGGAAGGCAACATCATTAGTCTAAAATACCAATAAATCTTAGCTACCTTATATATTCCCAACCATAAAAAGGCCAAATTCTGCAGCAGGATGGTGCTCCATTGCATTCTTCCATCTCCACATCACAGTTCCTTAAGGCGAAGAAGATCAGGATTGCCCAGGATTGGTCAGCCCAGTCACCAGACATGAACATCATTGAGCATATGTGGGGTAGGATGAAAGAGGAAGCATGGAAGACGAAACCAAGGAATATTGAACTCTGGGAGGCATGCAAGACATGTTTATTGTGCTATTCCTGATGAATTCATCAATTAATTGTATGAATCCTTGCCAAACCACATGGATGCTGTCCTTCAAGCTCATGGAAGTCATACAAGATATTACATTTGGATTACCACTACTTTATTTGCTGACATATTTTTGTATTTGCAGTAAAGTTGTTCATTTGACCTTTCTGTCTTGATTAAAAGATAACTCTTTTTTCAGTGAAACACATTTATTTCAGTGCATTAAACATCATTTGGGAGGACTTTAGCTTTTCATATGAGCTATTTCTAACATTAAAAATACCAAAAACACCCATAAAGGAGGGGCAGAGGTTCGGGTTGCGTGGGTAGGGGGTCACTATCCCTATAAAATTCAGTGGAATTTTAAGAAAATTAATCATTGATTTCTAGGCAATCACTTGGAATCATGGGGGTGGCCCTACCCCAAAGCTAGGGGATTTTGCGTAACCCTGGATCAGAGAAGTCAACCAAAAGGATGAACAATATCAATGGTGGAAAAAGTTTAACAATTGTTTTTCTTACAAAATTATATTGGAGGTTAAAAAGACTTAATTGTGGGGTTACCAGCCAGGCATAGATATAATGATCCCTGCCATGCAGTCACACATCAAACCATATCATTCAAAAAAAGTCATTACATAGTATGCAATAAGAAATAATTAAAAACATGAGTGGAATCCTTAGCTATATAGGCCTCTACATATGTCCTTGGCCCCTCAACATGTTTCAGCCCCTACTCGGCCTCATCAGGAGGGGATAACGTAAAGTTGAGATAAGGATTCAATCACATTGTATAGATCCCGCCTAGGTAGTGACTTATTCAAAATACAGTTTCACATAAAGTCCAGCATAAATTTCATCAAAGGAAACTTATATGGTTACGTCTCAGATTTTAGCCCTAAAAAATAAATAAGTAAGATTGATTAACTGTATTTCTATTGTTGAACATCCATCTTAAGGGTTAACAAAACGCATTCCAGATACATATCAGAGAAATAAATCCTCCTAAGGTTACATAAATAAACATTCTAGATTGCACATACATACAATGTGGTTAGTAGATCACCGCATCAAACAAAGGGACACCTGTGGCTGGGGCTATGAGGTAATACATCAGGATGGATGTTAATCAGTCCAAAACCAAGCTAAAATAAATATGTAATAAATAAAGGTAGAAAAGTAAGGTATAATAGCTTAAATGGTTGATGATAAAGCACCCATGAATTGTATAACTGCAATGACCCCTAATGTCAGGGTAACGCTGCAGGGGCTGAATGGTATGATGTGATCACGTAACATATCCTCCGATACAGTACCCCATTACGTATCCCCAGGCGGTCCTACTCTTTGAGCAGCTGCATGCTCTCCCTGGGCCACCGGTTCTGCTCTCTCACAGAGGGCCATACCCCTGTCAGCACTGGGCCTAAGAGGGGCTGGATTACGGGGTCCCCATTCTGCGTCCCCTTCCAGTCCCGCCCACTTAAGACTAAGGAGGCACACTGTACCGCCTCGACCGGGGGCCTAGCCACGGGCCGTTGGCTCTGTCCTAGACATGCCAAATTTGGGATCTCTATCTCCTCCCACCCCTCATCAGTGGTCCCCCCGGGGTCGCTTCTGGGTAGCGGGACAGATCATTAGCTTGTTGGTTACTCTTGCCCAGCCGATAATGCAAAGTGAACTCAAACTTTGAAAGCCGGGCCACCCACCTTTGTTCTAACGCCCCTAGCCTAGCTTTCTGCAAATGCACCAAGGGGTTGTTGTCAGTCCACACCTCAAAACGAGTGCCCATCAGGTACTCCGCAAACCTTTCCGTCACGGCCCACACCAAAGCCAACAGCTCCAGCTTGAAGGAGCTGTAATTCGATGGGTTCTTTTCTGAAACATATACAAGGTGAGTGAGGGATAAGTAGCGAGTATAAGTCATTGGTCTACAGACCATAGGAATCCGAGTGTCTGATCCTATAAATCATTTAATCAGAATTAAGAATGAAGGAGTTAGAGAAACACCTCCAATGGTGTTCATTCAAACATCATTGTACAAGTATAGGATTTGAGTTCAGACACATCGGATAGTTAAAAAGTCATTACATTTTATTTACAGCTCATCATAAAAAACAGCCTATGAAAAAAATCACAGGAAGTCGCAGCAAATACATATTACATTTCAAAATTTTCCATACAACCAGCATAAAGTGTGCAAATTGTGATGAATACACAGTACATTTGTTCTTTAGCTCTACGCATGAGGGGCTTCCTCAGAAGCTTACACCAGGACATCTAAGTGAGGTTCACAGACAGATTATCCAAAATGTCCCTGAGAAGACATATGCCCCACTAATTAGTATGAGGGCAAAAGATCGAAACAAGCAGAGCTCATATGAGACTCATGCTAGATAGATGGCTTACCCCTTTCACTTAAGTGTCAGTTTCCATGTGGCCCAAACATACTGTCCATGGTCCCACCATCAGTGGTATTGGGTGTACAGTTCAGTCGTCTGTCCGTTGTAGCCTTCTCAGTTCAGTGTACATTGGTGGATCAGCAGTCAACCATCACTTAAATATACCAGGATGGTCTGATCTGTTCGCACCAAGCGGCGCCAGACCATGCCCATCGCGGGTTGTCTTAATGACATCACCACCTGCAGGGCCATCTGCGCCACTTCCAGGGGACGGAGTACACCCAGAGTGAGCTTCCGGGTGTAGTCCGTACATCCATTGTGCGCCCAATAGCCCCGCCCAATCGGCGTAAGAGGCAGGGGCATGTAGAGAGATGTTACCACTCTTGAAAGCCACATGTGCGTGTATGTATGGCTCGTTAGACCGTCTATGTGGGCGGGGGACCGCCATAATAGCGGCTCAGGTGGCCCCAACCCCAAGGTGGCAGCCACTTAAGGCTCCCCCCTTGTCTATCATCGAGGGAGCGTCTCCCCCGCCCACACATGAGCATCCAAATTATCCTTGGTGTTAAAGAGGATCATTCTAAAAGAAGCCACATATCGATAAAAAGATTTTTACTGTAAGAACCGTGTGATGACCTGTCTATTGCCAATCCTGTTACAACATATCACATGGCCATAACATACATGTCTATACATATGCAATCAAAGTTTTATACCAAAGTGATCAATTGGTTACACAGTCACTAGTATAACTAAATATATCCAGAAATTCCTGGATGTATATTCATTATGTTGTTCGAGCCCTTTGGCTCAAACGGATATGCCAACTAATCATATCGTGTTTATTTGATATTATGATCTTGAATAGCAGTATGAAGTAATTACAGGAATTGATAACATAGCTGCTCGAACCACATATTGCAGAGCCATGGGGATGTCCCCTTACTTGGTCTACTGACAATAAGGTCCAAATTGTGCCGATATGTTATCTTGATACCCCTGAAGAAAGAGCTTTCACCCCTGTGCTTGTCCTGTAACTAACACTCCCCTCTACCCTCCCCATCTAACCAATCCCCCATCATCAGCAAAAGAAAATACAATGAAGAAAGAAAGGAGATAGAAGAAAAACACAAAGAAAACCAAATTATAAAAACGGTTTATAGCTCAACATTTCATTGAGACCAGGATAAGTGCATGCTTTCAAAGTTTTTATCCATCTGGTCTCCCTTTGCAAGATCCTATTGTCGTAATCACCCCCTCTAGATTTTTCCTGAATGTGTTCAAGTGCATAGAAAGTTACTACCGATAGATCGAAGTTGTGATTGAGACCCACATGCCTTACAATAGGATTAGTGATTTTCCCATTTGATATGTATCGGGTATGGTCTTGGATTCGCAATCTCCGCTCCCTCTTTGTTTTCCCAATGTAAAAACAGGGGCATTGGCATTTGAATAAATATTCAATGCCTTTCGTCCGGCAATTGATCACATTCTTGCATTTGAGTGTGGTCCCGTTGGGTAATGTGAAGCTAGTTCACTCTTGTATCCAGGGGCACTGGCTGCACCTGCCACATCTTTTGATCCCTGGGGTTTGCGTTATTGGATCTGATGAGGAAAAATGGCTATGCACTAGCCTATCTTTCAAGGACCTGGGTCTCCGGTAGGTGATCTTGGGATAAGGGTTGACATATTTTGACACAATTTCATCACCTAACAAGAGGTACCAATATTTAGAAATAACCTTCTGGACTTCCTTGGATTGATTGTGATATAGCAAAATCAGCCTAACACTATCAGCAATTACATCTTTCAGTTTTGTTTATACAGTAAATCCTGCCTATCTTTCAGACAGGTCTTCTGGCTCTTTTAAGGACGTTTTTACTATAGCCCCTCCTACGTAGTCGGGCCTGTAGTTCTTTGGCCTGTAGTATGAAATCCTCCTCACTTGAGCAGTTACGCTTTAATCTTAAATATTTAGAGTACGGGATACTCTGCACTAAGGGCCCAGGATGGAAACTGTCGGCCCTTAGTATGGAGTTCCCTGCTGTCTTCTTTCTGTACAAAGTGGTGCCCAATCCACCATCTTGTTGTTTGAAAATTTCTATGTCCAAGAATAAGATATTCACTTCGGAGATCTCCCATGTAAAACGTAAATTATATTCATTAATGTTGAGTCTATGTAAAAATTGTTCGAGTTCCTGAGTTTGTCCCACCCACAAGACAAAGATGTCGTTGATATACCTCTTCCATAAAAGTATGTTGTCACAAGAGGCCTTATTCAGGGGGTCGCTAAAGATCTTTTCCCAGCCCCCTAAATAAAGGTTGGCATAAGTGGGTGCACACTTGGTGCCCATGGCGACCCCCTGAACTTGTAGATAGTACATATGCATTGTGGGTGAGAACAAACTCAAGCATCTGTAACACAAATTCATTGAATAATAGTTGGGTATAGTCGGACTGTCTCAGAAATTTGCGTATTACTTGTAGCCCCTTAGTATGAGGTATACTACAATATAACGCTTCTACATCAATTGTAGCTAAAATGGTGTTAGGGGGCAAGTATAGACCCTCAATGCCTTTTAAGAGGTCCAAAGTATCCCTTGTATAGGATGGAAGTGATACAACGTATGGTCTCAATATTTTATCAACCATTTTGCTGACATTTTCAGTCAAACATCCTACTCCAGAGACTATGGGTCTACCAGGAGGTGGTAACGTTTGTGTATTTTTGGTAGGGCGTAGAATGTCGGAACCCTCGGGTGGAGACTGAACAATAACTCAAATAGATCCTTTTCTTTGGTACCTTTGTCCCAGGCTTTTTGTAGTATTCTTTTGAAATCTAACTGAAAATTGTCTAACACTGTTCTGGTTATCGGGCGATACCAGCTTTTGTTTTTAAGGATCTTTAAACACATCTGTTTGTATTGTTCTTTATCCAACACTACCATCTTCCCGCCCTTGTTGGCGGCTTTAATTACTGTTTTTTTTCAAGTTTTTTGAGGGCTAATGTTTGTTTAATAGTTAGGTTGGTATGTTTGTTCCGTTTGTCCATCTTTGCAGCTTCTAATTCCTTTGTAACCTGTTCCATGAAATCAAATATATTCAGGTTTTTTGAAAGACCCAACACCATTCAAAGACCAGGGGAAGGAGATCTGCGACTCCAACTCTTTATTTGTGAAGAACGAGGTACCGTGTACCCAGTCTTTCACATGCTGAAAGATACAGGCCAAATTGTACTGACGCACTTTTGGTAAATTCGCTCCAATGTCTGTTATAGAGCGTTGCAGTTTGGATAAGGAAATTCTTGATTTCTTCCCCCTCCATAGAAAAGTAGTGAAAGCAGAGTTAAGCTAATTGACATCGTTGTGTTTCAACAACAGAGGGATGTGCTGTAGGGGATATAGTAATTAGTGATGGCCGAACTGCCCGCAAGGCGGACAGTTCGGCCGCGAACCAGCATGTTCGCCCTCCTTCTCGCCGGCGGACAGTACGGGTGTTCTTTCAGTGAAAAAACGGCTTGTAAACCCGGATGTGACGTCAGTGACGTCACATCCGGTTAGCACAACCAGGAACTATGCGTTCCAGGTGCCGGATGTGACGTCACTGACGTCACATCCGGGTTTTCAGATTCAAATTCCCCGGCGGGGAATTTGAATCTGTCCGCGAGTGGGCGGACGGCGGACTTTTTTAAAAGTTCGGCCATCACTAATGGTAATCTGGCAAAGCTCACCTTCTTAAGAAGATGACAGCGCCCCATTAGGGAAATGGGGAGGTTCTGCCACTGTTACAATTTGAATAACTGGATGGAAATTAGCACCATAGAGATCCTGTGTACGTTTGGGGACCACTATACCCAAATATTTAACTCCAGATTCCTGAATTTTAAAAGGACACATCTCCTTCCACAGTTTGTCAGGGGTCTGCAGATTGTCTCCCAAAAACATCAGTTCACTCTTATGGTAATTGATTTTAAGGCCGGAGAACGACCCAAACATGTCAAGCAGCTCCATAAGGGGAGGTACCTGTTCCCTAGGGTTGGCCAAAAACAACAATATGTCGTCTGCAAATAAGGCGAGTTGAACCGTCTGGTAGCCAACCCGCCATCCCCGAAACAAAGCAGTCTGCAAACCAGTGGTTCAATGGATAGGTTAACTAGCATGGGGGAGAGGGGACATCCCTGTCTCGTGCCCCTAAACAGTTTTATAGGGTTGTATTGAGCTTCCGGCAGGAGAAGTGTTGCCTCAGGTGTCGAGTACATAGCCTGTAAATAACTTATAAAAGTACCATCAAAGCCCATTCGCTTCAGAACTAGCTGCATCCAGGACCAGTTCACGTTGTCGAACGCCTTTTCGGCATCCAACGTCAAAAGGGCCTGGGAAGACACCTGCTGCGGGTGTAACCGATAATACTCCATGCAAAGCAGCAGTTTCCTCGTATGTGTGACCCCTGACCTCCCAGGAACAAATCCATTCTGCACCATAGATATCAGCTTGGGAAGTAACAAAGCCAGGTGATTGGCGAAAACTTTGGACAATATCTTCATATCTATGTTAAGCAAAGAGATGGGTCGGTAGGAGCCAGAAAGCAAAGGATCCCTGCCTGGTTTAGCAAGTAGTTTAATGAATGCCCGATCGCCCGTGGGGGGATATAGCCTATCCTCAAGGATGCGATCATAGAGACTTTTTAGAGTAGGTGTACCCTCCTCCCCCAGGAGTTTGTAGAATTTCACGGAGAACCCATCGGGACCCAGGGCCTTATGGTTGGACATATGTTTGATGACCGATTGTATTTCCTTGATGGACACCGGGGCATTTAGGGACTGTCTGTCCTCCTCGGAGAGGGAGGGCAGGGTGACTCGGGACAGAAACTCAGAGGCCCTCTCCTCATCAAATTGTTGTGGGGCATAAAGGTCAGAGTAAAATGCATGCAACTCTTTAGCAATAGAAATTTGGTTGGAAGGGTAGGAACTATACCCAAGGGGTGGCCAGCCCCTGTGGATTTTTAAGGTGAGTACCTGATATAAAAGTAGTTCCAGTCGAGAGATGTGTATACTTTAATTGTCACAACATTAATACACAGAAGATTGAGGTAGCGAACAATTTCACCATAAAAGTTTTACAGTCTGTGGGGTTACCTCTATGGGAGGTTTAACCTCCCTAGAGCACTGCTGAGGTCCAGATTTCTGTACCAAAGACTTCTGTACCATAGACTTTTTGTGTTGTAGGCTTGTAACTTTCAAAAATCTGTCCGTACAAGGGTCTAATAGACATCCTGAATATCATATCATATGTTTGAAACACACAATTATTATTAAAAAAGTACATAAAAAATGATGAAATGTATCATTTGAATGCTTAAATCTCTTGAATACTTATTTCGTATGAAAGATTTCAAAACAGTTTTTATTGATTTTAAAACAGTATTTATGTTTGTTTATCATTACATTTTTATTTTGTTTTTGTTTTGAATTGTATTGGATACAGTTATCACTGTATCCAATACAATGGCATTCTCTGAAAGGGTTAACTTCAAAGATCACATCTGGAATGACAATGGGGGTGATATTCCAGGTGAAGATATCCCAATTTGCATATGAATATCCCTATTTGCACATGAATGTCCCGCGGCACGGGGGGACCATACTTTGCATCAATATTTAATTGTACATGATTTCAAATTAATTGCATTATATATGGTTTAACCAATGCTCGAGTTATTATTATATTATTATATATATATTATATTATATTATATAATATACCTTACCCATTCATTGCACCCCATCATTTATGTCTAATATCTGTCCGATATAGTGAGATTGCAACCCTATTCCCAAATCTCCATCTTGGCAGTATCTGTTTGTCTATGCATTCTTTTCATTCCTATTACGGTATCTCAACAACCATCCATATATTTATTATATACAGGTGGTTAATCTCTCAAAACAATAGTAAATAAATGATGTCATGGCTTACCGACAGTGTTTATGATTCATGTGCTGAGGATGGTCTCCACGGGCCCATGCCACCTGGGTCTCCCACCTCCTTTAGCAATAGATGCGCTATCTGTCACCACTGACCCAATTCCCGCCACAAGTTTAGTTCTGTGCGTGGGAGGGTTGCGGACCCTAACTTAATTTGCGAGGAATAGTTAACACTTTGTTCAAAAGAGATGTGTAAAAAGACGCATTTTTGTGTTAGGGCCATAAAAATTCAGCAACGTCATGGTTATGCCCCGAATCTCTAGGGTAATACTCAGCCACCTGCCTTCTTCTACATCACGGGAGACACTAGTGATCTTATATGGCAAGAGTTTGTGGAACAACACTATAACCCCCGCTTTGTTATACTTGGCTGGGGCGCCTATCACCTGTCCAACCCAGTCCCTTTGGAGGAATTTAAGTTCAGTATCAGTGAGATGGGTCGCTTGTAGATGGGCTATTTCCGCCTTAAGCTTCTTTAAGTGCCGTACTACTTTGGAGCGTTTTATAGGGGACAGCAGCCCTTTTAAATTCCCTGAAATTATTTTGAAACTTCGGATATCAGTGGGTAAAACCGAATAATGACATTATGCAGAATAACCAAAACTGAAATAGCGTTGGGAGGACGACTGTCCCAGCCGAGCAGCACCCCCAATCATCACTGGGCCACTATGATAGAACACATTGATACAGGAAGCGGGCAATACCTTGTAATATAAAATAGAGGAGAAGAGACCTGTACTCCCACAGAGTACAGTGGTAGCGCATGGGAAGAACATAAACAAAAAATAAAACCTAAACAAAACAGCAACCATAGAACTGACCCTAATAATTGCGGGTCCAAGAAAACAAATAAGTGCATGTGACCTCCCTATTTCCCCCTGGAGGAGCGCATGAGATGGGAACAGGGTCCAAACCATGAACCCGTGTTGAGCAAGATAGTCATGACACAGGAGCAACCAGGGACATACACATTCCCTAATGCCCCCCCCCCCCCCCCCCCCCCCCCCCCCCGCTAAGCAAAAATAGTGTGATAAGATAGATAACGTGAGAAAGTAAAGCTACATATTGTGACCCTCACAGATAAATGCAACATCTTAGGACGCACAGTCCCGGCAATCCCCCTACCCAAGAAAGATCGCACGGTGACATATCATGTCATCAACGAGGTGGGGTCGATTCACGTGGAGGGTAGGGGAGGAAGAATTCTTTGATAGCGGGTGGTCAGTCAGGATGTCAGTCAGTTGAGACTTTGCCTCCTCCAGGGTATGAAAAAGCTTTGAAGTGCCATCTGGGTGGTGTACTCTTAAGATCGCTGGGTACTGTAAAGCGAAGCATATTTTCATTCCAACCAATTCCTGGCATATGGGATTAAAAGCCTTTCTCTTTTTGGTGACTTCCACCGAATAATTCACGAACAAGAGCAACTTGTTGCCATCCACTTGCAGCTTGCGTCACGCTCGGTAGGCTCTCAGAATGGTGGAACGGTCATTAAAATCAAGATAGTGCGCTATGACCGGTCACGGTGACTTCATGTTAGGTGTAGGAGGCCCAATCCTGTGCGCTCTTTCCACTTTTCAGGGAACTGGGATACCGAAGGTATATGTTGTTACAGACGTATAGGAGATCCTGCGCTTTGTAATTCTCCGGCAGCCGATGATGTGCAGATTGTTATGTCGCGATCCGTTTTCCAGATCTTCCACTTTGCCGCGGAAAAAGGCAACCTCCTGCACCACAGCCTAAGAAGTAGCTTGGGCAGAGTCCACTGTGTCAGTCATATTGCAGATGACCTGTTCAATCTGGTCTAGTCTGGCTGCATGGTCGTCCAGCTCCCCCTGCATGGGTGCCACACGAGTAGTGATAGCCTCAGAGATGAGCTGGGCCAGCTCCTGCTTCAGATGGCCAGCTACCTGCTTTGCCAGCAGTTTATAATCCAAACGGGGGGGCTCAGGATCGCCTACCCCTTCAGAGCCATCCCTGTGTCATCGGCTGACCATGTGCTCGCCGCCAGCGCAATCCGCCATTTTGACCCGCACCAGGTAGCGATCACGCTGCTTCTGGGGGGTAAGTCGCGGTCTGCATCTGGCCAGAAACCAGTCCATGTGCTTCCAGGCACCGTCCGAGAGGAGTTCAGCTGGGTTTGGGTGGGTGGTATGCGGGCAGAGTAAGGGTACACGCCGATGCAGGAGGGGGCTGTGCACAGCTGTTACTCCTCCATGAGGCGCCGGAACCGGAAGTTAGAATCCCTTTTAAATTTGCAATGTTGTTTAGGGGTTGCAGTTGCTCCTGCCTCCTCCCACTCTTCCTCGTCATCACTGACAACCTCATCCTCTAATTCTTCCTGTTCATTTAGTAATTCAAGTAAGACTTTTAAAGCCCTAAAGTCCATGGTATTGAAGTCTTTTAGTATCTAATTTTCCTCTTTTCTTTCTACTTTTGATTTATCATACATAATTTTAAGTAAGAGCCTTCTGGAGAAAAGGTTTATATCTTTTATCACATCAAACCCATCAATGTTTTCAGAGGGACAAAAACCCAATCCCAAGGTAAGTACTTCAATTTATTCTGCCGATAATTCATAGCTAAATAAATTATTCTTGTTCCTCTGGCTTGTTCCGGTACATGTATTGTTCTATACAACTGTTTCGACTCTGAATCGGGGGTACCCCTTGAAAAACCCTCCAGTTTCAGAGAATCACACCTAGTGTCATCCTGTTTCATATTTTTTGTCCTGTCCTTGTTTTTTTGGGGATGGTCATTGGGACATTCCTGTCTGATATTATCATTGTAACAGCTGCTGCGCTGTTGCCCCTGGACCAGCTGCCCGTGTGCCTACCAACCCTCTAGAGGTAGTGACCTGGTGTTCCCCTCTGGAAAGTCTATCTCCACCTTCAGGAGTATTGTGAAGAACGAGTGGGTTCACTTAGACAACGCCCTCACAGGAGGTAACATTAGTGGCACAGTGGGTCCACACCCGCTGGTTCATGACAATCATTAGGCATATTCCCTTCCTAATCCTCTCCTATTCTTCTTCGGTCACTTAGGGAAGTCCCTTTTCCCTGTTTATTTGGGCCTGTGGGTCTCTCGTCTTTCCTCCCTTGGTACCTAGTGAACTTGCCTCTTTTTGGACTTCCTCAATTCAAGGGTTTCCCTTTCCATTCTGAATTTAGAGGGGGGAGGGGGGAAACCAACCCTCAGGGGTGGACAGCCCCGATGGACTTTTAAGATGAATATATTTAAAAGAGGTTCCAGTCGAGGGATTGACGTTTTTTTCACACTTTATTGATACAGCTTTGCAATACATAATATTAGTGTTCCAGGACAACACCATCCACAATACAAAATGGTTACCAATAAGTCGCATATAATCCAGGAGCGTTTGGGTTCTCCATACCCTTCAATACACAGTTAAAATTCATAAAACATCTAGATGATTCAGAGGTCTGATTCTATAATTATGTATGTGGGAGTTGGAGAGGGGGGGTGTTAACCACCCTCAGCAACTGGGGGATTCCCTCTGTGTAACACAGAGGCTAGGGGACTTTAAAGACCATCCAAACCTAATAACAATGCTAGATCTAAGCAAGAAGCTTAACCATGTAAAACAAACAATGTTTGAAAATAAGTAGTGTCTGTATAGCAATACACACTAGAAAACATCAATAGTGGTTTAATAGTCCATAAATGTTTTTATAAAACGTATATCCAAGCAGTTGTATATTCCATACAATTATTGCACGTTCAAATCATCCACTGCCGTACGTCTCATACATTGGCCCCAATATGCCATAAGCCAGAAGATGGTGACCAAACCCCAAAAGGTTTGCTGATTTCAGTACGTATTTGACTTAGAAACCCATCCCAGGTATTACCTGCTGTTGCCATTTTAGAATATCTGTTAATACAGTTATCAGAATAACACAGGAGTACTGATCACATTTATGTATGGTCTACGGTATATGTATGACAACTTATGCACATTCAATGCAATCTCAAGGTAGAGGGGTCCCCAATAGGTTCAAACAAGTATCCGTCAATCTCTCAACTGGATCTTCTTTGGGGCCCAATACTAGTAACATGGTGTGTGGGGGGATCACTGGTAGCCAGATTCACCACATCCAAACTTACACTATGAATTTAGAGGGGGGAGGGGGGAACCAACCCTCAGGGATGGCCACCCCGATGGACTTTTAAGGTGAATATATTTAAAAGTGGTTCCAGTCGAGGGATTGACGTTCATTTGTCACACCACATCACCATTAGGGCATACACACACTTCACTTCACATCACTAGGATCCACAAATACCCCACACTATCCCCCCAGCCCAACACGCTTTCTTCACTACCAACACTAACAATCACACACACTGATCACTCACCGGACATCCCAAATCTTCATCACCAACCACCAGCCCACTCACCTACACATCACAACATCCCTTTCCAAATCACTCATCCCAGTACCCCATCACTGCAATTAGATTGCTGGGGGGAGCAAGCAATCTCCCCAGCACTACCCAGACACACCCAAATCACACTGGCCTCACATCATCACACCCTCACTAATTTCGGCACTTAATTTCACAAAGTACAGGGGGGGGGGGGCATGCGAGGGGCGAGCAGGGAGAGCCGGCGTTCTGCAACATGAGTGGGCGTGGCCACATGGAGGGTAGAACAGCCAGCTGGCTATTGAGCGGTGGCGACGTCTGCGCGTTGCCTCGGCTTTGCTTAAATACCTGACGTTTTTCTGACCCCTAACAGGAAAGTGGGACCCTATTTAATTAATGGTTTTGACAAGTTTTGGACCTGACAGAAATAGATAAGACAGATGGTAATACAGTGGTATCGGGCACCCCCCCCCCCAAAAAGGTGGGTGAAAACCAAATGATATGGTCTCGTCCTATCAACTATCGCTAAAGAGTCTTTTGCTTACATATAGCCCACTAGTGATAGCCGAAAAGTTCGCCCGGCGGACAGTTCGAGGCGAACATAGCATGTTCGCAATGCCGGCGAACATTATGGGTGTTCGACCCGCCCCCTATACCTTAACATGGAAACAAAGTGTGACCCCTCACCCTACAGTCAGGGTGTACAGTACAGCCAATAACAAATTTTTTTGTTTTTTTGTTTCTGGAGGATACCCCCCTTATAAAAGAAGCAGCCCAGTGGCCATTTTACATTTACCCTGTGTCTGCAGTACTAGATAGATAGGGAGAGCTGTTGCTGATTGAGGGATGGCTTAGCTACTTTGCTATTATACTCCATCCAGTGATCTGTAGCTATAGCTAAGGTATTCTGTTACATGTAGTTCATCATTACTGAGCCACAAAAGTCCTTCTCTGGGGGTGGGGTATGCTGTTTTATGCTTTGCAGAGATCTGACTGAATGCGATGCTCTGCAGATGGTACTGTCAGGTAACTTTTGGCAAAATCTTTCATCTAGATGTGATTTGCTGAAGAAAACAGCATTTTAAAAAATCCATATTTTGGGGGAAGTTTAGCCATTGATCCCCTTCTGGCATGACACTATCCAGGTGGCTGCACCCTTTTTGACTTTTTTTTATTGGTATTTTAGCTACAAATATGACCTGGAGGTTTGAGAAGTTCACCATCCATTAAAGTCAATAGAGGTTCGCCGTTCGCATGTTCGCAGAAGGTTGATTCTCCTGTTCGCGAACAGCGGCAGCTGATGTTCGGCCATCAGACATAAGGTGACGGCACATATCAAAAACGACATTTTGTAACACATAGATACATATATTTTCCGCCCATGTCAGTGCCCCTTGTGGGTGAGCCACACACCAGGTGCTGGACATATTGGTGCAGCCTCGGCAACCGTGGAGTGGAGGTCTGGAGGACACCGGCCTGGAGCCTACCTACCCGCCTACAATGAGGAATAAAGCAGCACGCTGGTAAGATACTTATTGACCTATTGATTTAAGATGTATTCCCGTTAGGGAACAACTAGGGAAAGACAAATAGACTCTGGCAAACAGGACAGTATATGACAATGCATGGTTAAATGTTCAGTTTTAGGGCAACAATACACGTAAAAGACAGATAATATAGAATCGATAATTAACAAAACAATGAGAAAAATGTATATGTTTTATTGACCATGAATATATGGGAACCTTAAAGAAAGTAATGAGCGTAGGCATAACCCATGCCTTTTTTGTGGATGGAATAAGTTACTGATATATGATTATCTTGATGGCTTTCAGAAATATCTCCAAAGATCCCTGATAAAGTCCCAAAGATAAGGGGACGAAATGCGTAGGACTACATTGGAACATAATTATAGAATCTGACCTCTGAATCATCTAGATGTTTTATGAATTTTAACTGTGTATTGAAGGGTATGGAGAACCTAAACGCTCCTGGATTATATGCGACTTATTGGTAACCATTTTGTATTGTGGATGGTGTTGTCCTGGAACACTAATATTATGTATTGCAAAGCTGTATCAATAAAGTGTGAAAAAAGCCTCAATCCCTCGACTGGAACCTCTTTTAAATATATTCACCTTAAAAGTCCATCGGGGCTGGCCACCCCTGAGGGTTGGTTCCCCCCTCCCCCCTCTAAATTCATAGTGTAAGTTTGGATGTGGTGAATCTGGCTACCAGTGGTCCCCCCACAAACAGTGTTACTAGTTTCCCTTTCCATTGTCTGCTTGTACTTTTAGTAGAAGTGGTTGAAGTGGACGAATTGTCCGACTCCTCCTCTTCCCCCCTCGAAAAACCTCTCTTTTTTGAACCTCTTCTTTTCTTTTTGTAGTTGTAAAGTTGCCAGTTATCGGCTCTTCCGGTTTGGAAGGCTGCTCTATCTTTTTGAAAATTTTCTTCCTTATTGATCCAAATTCGTTTTTTATAGTTGTCAAGATGTTCCCTAATCTTTTTCTCTTTTGTTATAAACATAGGGGGGCGTGGCTTGGACACCAATGGAGCAGCAGCAAGCTGAGTGAGCTCCAGGGTAATAA
>CM070038.1:58249783-58269285 GCA_036250615.1 Ptychadena robeensis
ATTCACCCCCTGGTAATATCAGACCATGCTCCTATCTCAATAGATCTTCAGACTCTGACCACTACTTCTTCCCCGTTGACTTAGCGTTGCCCAACTTTTTTGCTTTCCGATAAAGACTTCCCGACGATGTTGCTGACTGCGTGGGGGGAATATTCGGTTGCTAATGCCCAACACACCTCCAACCCTACCCTGTTTTGGGAGGCCGGCAAGGCGTTTATGAGGGGCAAAATTATTGCGTTCGCCTCACATAAACGCAGGGAGGCACGTAAGCGCTATCTGGAGGCAAGTAGGCAGCTTAGCCAGGCACATGTCCTCTTGAGGCAGATGCCGTCAAGGGAGAACAGGGAACTCTAGTACTCCCACAAGCAATCGTTTGATAAGTGGGCGGCGCAGTTGGAATCTTTTAAGGATGCCCATTTTAGATTGCATATGCACCGTTTCGGCAATAAAATGGGTCGTATGTTGGCCAATCTCACAAGGGATAGGGGTACGCAGTCATACATTGCGGGTCTGAGGAACCGATTGGGGGTGACTTGTCACTCTCCCAAGGATATCAGTGCAGTGCTCTTGGACTATTTCCAGGACCTGTATAGGGAACGCTCACCTGCCCCTACTGGGGGGGCTGACTTCCTGGCCTCTCTTCAATTACCTCGTATTTCCTCCCAATTTCTGGATATGTTGAATGCCCCTATCCAGCTAGATGATGTGCACGCGGCGGTTAAGTTGCTCTCAAATAACAAGGCGCCTGGTCCTGATGGATTGCCTTCTGAATTTTTTAAGTTGCTGCTCCCACAAATAGGGGACTCGCTCACTGCACTTTATGGTTCGGTATGGGGAGAGGGGCCCTACTTTCCGACTGCACACAAAGCCTGCATTAAACTAATTCCTAAAAAAGATAAAGACCCCTTGGATCCTGGGTCGTATAGGCCCATTTCATTAATAAATGTGGATGCAAAAATCCTCTCCAAGATTATTGCTAATCGATTGGCTACTATACTTCCTGCTTTGATTGATTCCACTCAGACGGGATTTGTACGTGGTAGATCGTCAGTGGCCAACATTCGCAAAGTCCTACTTGCCATGGACTATGCCAAAACACACAGTGACGAGGAAGTCGTCCTGTTGTCACTTGATGCGGCCAAGGCCTTTGACAACATCAACTGGCATTGGTTGTTTTTGGTGCTCCAGCATATGGGCTTTGCGGGACCGTTCCTCCACTTCCTGCGACAAATGTATTCTGCTCCCAGAGCTAGGATTGGGACTGGAGGCACGGTCTCCGTTGCTTTCCCTCTGCAGAAGGGCACACGCCAGGGCTGCCCACTTTCCCCTCTCCTTTTCAATTTGGCATTGGAACCCCTCTCCAAGCATCTGCTGTCTACGGCCCAGTTGCACAGAATCCCTATTGGAGATGTCCCCCTACGCACCGCATTTTTTGTGGATGATATTTTGGTGTTCACAGCTGCCCCGTCTAGAGACATTCCAATTATTTTGGATTCCCTCGCTACTTTTGGCTCGTTCTCTGGCCTCCAAATTAATTATCCTAAAAGTGAAATTTTGCCCTTATCCACGGGTCCCTTGGGGTCGTGGGCTACCACTTCTCCCTTTTCTATTGCCACTACTCATATTACATACTTGGGTATATGGGTGGGGAGGGTCCCCTCCTCGCTCTACTCTCTCAACTATGATCCCCTTATAGCCAGCATTTGTAAGCAGTTGGATGTGTGGGCCTCCCTTCCCCTATCGTTGTTTGGCAGGGCACATCTGCTGAAGATGTCCTGTTTTCCCAGACTTTTATACCCAATGCAGACGTTGCCCCTGCTGTTGAAGCATGTGTCAGGAAGCTCCGGAGTGCCTTTGCACGGTTTTTGTGGAACAAAAGGAAGGCTAGGGTACAAAAAATTTACTCTTTCTAAGCTGGAGGGGGGGCTGGGTCTGCCAGATATACGTCTTTATAATGTGGCTAGTTTGCTGCGTCATGCTGTTGACTGGCTGAAAGGCACATCTTGTTTCTCCAACACGGCTATGGAGCAAGCCATCGCTGCCCCGTGGGCATTAGGAGCTCTACTACACTGCCCCCCTGCCCGACTTCCCCCTCCCCTGAAGAGCTCTGTGTTGTTTAGGGATACTGTGGTGGCGTGGAGGGAAGCGAGGCGAACTCTGAACCTACCGTTCAGAGCTTCCAAGAGACTGCCAATTGTCGGTAACCCAGCCATGCCACATTGTTGTGATTCTGGGGCGTACAGACTGTGGACGGCTCATGGACTCACTATGTTAGCTCAACTGTTTCATAAGTCTAGGTTCACGTCGTTATCCTTTTCCCAGCTGGCGGAGAGATTTGCATTGCCCCCCTCGCATGTCTTCTACCACAATCAGGTTGTTAGCTTCTGGCGTTCTTTACGCCTGTCGCCGGACTTGGTGTTTCAAGCCCACTCCTTTGACCCCTTTCTACAACAACAGCCGACTTCACTTTACCGACTCTACCACTACTTACTGACAGCGACCAATGACAAATACGGGTGCGGGACTCACTCTAATTGGACGAAAGACTTTGACATACCGGACCTTCCAGACAAGGTGTTACAAGGTTACGTTTCGGTACGTAAGCTTATCACGAGCTAGCAATGGAGGGAAACTCAATTCAAAATTATGCATAGGGCATACTTGGGTTTTTACCCTATTGCCAACTCGTCTCTGCCACACATCATCACCTCAGGTACTTGTCCTAAATGTGGGCAGTTCAAGGCCCCTCTAACCCACTGTCTGTGGTCCTGCCCTGCTATCTCGACGTTTTGGGAGGCGGTTCTTCAGTACATTCATGATATTACCCGGGAGCGAGTTTGCTTAGATCCACTGCTACTATTGTTCGGTTTCTTAGACAACTCTGTCCAGACAGATATCCCTTCTTCACTCTCCCAGTGGGCTAAACTATGTCTCCTCACTGCTAGGCGTTGTGTCATGCAGATGTGGTTGCATCCAACCCCACCGTCTATACCACTGCTCCAACGCTCGCTCAAGGACCTGTTCTATATGGAGCGTTTACTGGCTGAGACAGCCCCAGACAAGTCAGTAACCCAATTCTTTAGAAGGTGGCTCAAATATATTGGTAAAATACTCTCCCCTGAGGAAATTGAACAATTGATGTATCGCCACCGGTATTCCACGTGGTATGCCACCAATGATCTGCGCAATACCCTGGGGGTTTTGAAACTGGTGGGGAGGGAAGAGGATGAGAGTGTCGCCTCGTCTCCTTAGTGAGGGGGTTCTTTGATAGTACACCTTGCTGCCACCGTTCCAGGGTCGGTTCTTTAGTTCCTTAGCTAGTTTCGGTGCATATGCCCGGCAGGGACTTCCTTGTGTGCCGGTTTATTGCGAAATGTGTGGTGGAAGTAGGGGGGAACAGCATTGTGTATCTGTTTATTTGTTTAAATGTGTATCTGTCCACTGGTTTTTTGGTTAATCTGTCTGTTTGTTATGTGTTGATATCGACGTTATATCATTGCTTGTTTGCTGCTGTTCGGGCTTTCTATTTTTACTGTTGTTATTTCTATGTTGCTACTTTTAGGTCCGATGAACTCTGGGTGTCGAACCACCCCTTCTGTTAAGGTCTCCATACACAGGTCCGTTTCCCATCGGATTCTGGGACGATCGATTCCGGGCGCGTGCACGCGAAACGATCGTCCCGGAATCGCGTGAAGCCCACCTTGTCCGTCCGATCACGTCCGATGGTTCGGGGGCCCAGAATCGGATCGGACAGAGAACCAACATGTTGGTCTTTCTGATCCGATTCTGCACACATCAGGGGGAGTTGCCATTTGTGGAGTAAGCGATCGGACACGGAATCGTCCAGGAATCCGTGGGACAAGGTGTGTAGCGATCGGACAGACTTAATTGGCCAATCGATCGGACCTCCGATTCCCGCTGAGATCGCCGGAATCGATCGGATAGGTGATCGATCGGCCATGGAATCCGACTGTGTATGGCTAGCTTTATATCGTCAATTTTGTTTGTTTTTGTTAGTACTACAGCATTGTTTTTATCATCTTATGCGGACGCCCCGTCTGCTGCATTACTGCTTGTACTGTTTCTCATGGCTGTATTGCTAAATTTGTTTGGAAAATTTTTGAAAATCTAATAAAAAATATAAAAATAAAAAATGGATGTACAATAGAAATGCAGTTAATCAATCTTACTATTTTTTAGGGCTAAAATCTGAAGGTCCCCATACACGGGTCCGATTCCCAACGGATTCCGGGACGATCAATTTCGGGCGTGTGCACGCCAATCGATCGTCCCGGAATTGTGTGAAGCCCACCTTGATCGGACGTGATTGATCGGAGGCCCAGAATCGGATCTGCCAGAGAACCATCATGTTGGTCTTTCTGATCCGATTCAGCACACATCAGGGGGAGTTGCCATTTGTGAAGTAAGCGATCGGACACAGAATCGTCCAGGAATCCGTGGGCCAAGGTGGTATGGCGCGATCGGACGGACTTAATTGGCCGATCGATCGGACAGACTTAATTGGCCGATCGATCGGAAATCCGATTCCCGCTGACATCGCCGGAATCGATCGGATGGGTGATCGATCGGCCATGGAATCGGAACATGTATGGCTAGCTTGAGATGTAACCATATAAGTTTCCTTTGATGACATTTATGCTGGACTTTATGTGCAACTGTATTTTGAATAAGTCACTTTTATCTGCCTAGGCGGGATCTATACAATGTGATTGAATCCTTATGTCAACTCTACATTATCCCCTCCAGATGAGGCCGAGTAGGGGCTTGGAGGGGCCAAGGACATATGTAGAGGCCTGAATAGCTAAGGATTCCACCCATGATTTTCATTTTTTCTAATTGTATACTATGTAATTTACTTTTTTTAAATGATATGGTTTGATGTGGGACCGCATGGCAGGGATCATTATATCTATGCCTGGCTGGTAAACCCACAATTAAGTCTTTTTAACCTCCAATATAACTTTGTAAGAAATAAAATTGTTAAACTTTTTCCACCATTGATGTTGTTCATCCTTTTGGTTGACTTCTCTGATCCAGGGTCACACAAAATCCCCTAGCTTTGGGGGTAGGGCCACCCCCATGATTCCAAGTGATTGCCTAGGAATCAATGATTAATAGTTATTATTATTATTAACATTTATTTATATAGCACCAGCATATTACGAAGCGCTGTACAATACATTAGACTGGAGATACAACACAGTATAACACACAGGTAATGACAAGGGGAAGAGTAGAGGACCCTGCCCGGACGGGCTTCAATCTATAGGTTGGGGAACATACAATAGGTGGGGGGGAGGATGGGACGGGTATGGTCGTGAGGTTAGGAAGAAGATGGGTAGGAGAGGTGAAGAGGTGGGTTTTTAGAGATTTTTTAAAGGTGGCAAAGGTAGGAGCAAGTCTGAGGGGAGGGAGGGAGTCAAGAGAGTAGGAGCGGCCCAAAGGGAAGTCTTGGAGCAGTGCATGTGATGAGTTATGAGTGGGGATGTCATTAGTAGGTCACTGGCAGGAGGAAGGGACGGGGGCGGTTGGTTGGGTTTAGGGGTTTGTATTTGTGTACCAGGTTGGAGATGTAAAGTTCAACACCAATTGATTAATTAAAAGTCAGGAATAGAAGGAGTTATTACAAAAGATAGAAGCGACAAGACTTTGTTTTTACGTGATCACTGTCTTCGATCCACTGTATCAAATTCCCTTGGCCACCAGCTCAGAAAGGGTTACTGGCAAAGGGGGCACATAGGGGAATCAACTCAATAGAAAACAGTCCGTGCGATTTACTTTTGAATCTCCTGCAGACCACCCCGATGTAATGTCACTGGGGGGGGGGGGTTGGGTCCGCCCTCTGCATCACTAAAGGGCAGCACATAACATTTTCAGTCTATATTGACTTGCACAAGCATTTTTAATGACTACATGACAGCAAGCAGAGCTAGAAGACATTATTTTCATTTTTAAATAACAGAACTTGTTTTAAGTTATACTTTAAGCATTAGGGGAACACTGTAGTGTGGTAATGCATATTTTGTGTCATCAAAGGTTATGTGCCTCATAGATATGATCAAAGCCTCTGATCATTTCTATGGGGCACATAACCTTTGATTGAAAGGTTATGTGTCCCTCTTCTGAGGTCATATGCCACAATATATATTATACAATCATTCCCCGTTCGTTGGTGAAATAGTGGGAGCATAGGCACTCACCTGTCTGCTGACTGCTCAAACTGAGCTGGCTAATTGGCGTACGTGAAAGCCAATCAGGGACCCAGATGGCACCTGAGCAAGCCCCTCGCCTCCTCTTCCGGTTGTAAGAAGATTCCGAGTAAAGGCCCCTCTGCTGGCATCGGCGAACAGGTTGGTTCCTATGCCCTATGCACTAACAGTTTTTGGGGGACGCTAAAGAACACCAAAAGGGCCTTACGTTGGGTACCTGGGGATTAGGGCATCTTTGCTCACCTATAGCAAAAAGCAGGTGCTGGTGATAAGGAGATTAGCTGGTGCAACAATATAAATGAAAGAACTCAATTGGTCATGTAACATAAACGCAGCTAGTGTGAAATGGCTCTCAAAGACTTTAAAACAGGCTGGGGAAATGGTTTGGCTTAGTAGTGTTGTCCACGGTGTGGAAAGAGGGCTACACCTGACAACCAAAGTTCAGTTGGCGCTACCTACATCCAAAAATTTAAATAGAAAAAAGATGATATGTGGCACCCTGCTAAATTAAATAGCATAGTCTTTACTTCTAGCCATGGTGGACTTTCATGGTAGCATAAACAAAACAAATATATAATAAATTTTTCATGATGAAGTACAGAAAAAAAATTTAAGTTATGAATTATTCATGATAAACATGGTAAATTTTTTACATAACTGGTAAACAATGAGCTGGTCATAAATTTTTGACGCGTTTCACAACTTCAGGAATTAACCAGTGTAAGTGTTGTAAGAGAAATCAATCAGTTTATATAGGCAATATAATGTCTAAGTAATTTAGGTATGTAAAAGGTAGGTATATTCACCCTTCACTTTGCTTATATGGGGACCATATGGCCATATGGCCACTCCCCTTGGGGGGAGAGGAAGGGGGTCTGCCTCACCTGGTTCGGGGAATGGGGGGCCTTAGCAGATTCGTCTTGACACCCAATTAATAAATGTATCTGCTGGTATATGTGCATCACAGAAACCAAGCATTAAAATCATGCTAGGTCAAGTTAAAGTAATGCTGATAAGCCCAGTGCTGTACCTATATATCCAATGCGACATGTTGGAAAGACTAAACGCCCCTTTTGGCAACGTCTAAAAGAACATGTACGTGCAGCAGAAATTGGCCGCCATATAGCCCAAATCCATGGATACCATAATACCGAATTCAAATTTGTAATATTAGACAGAATACATGAATCTATCAGGGGTGGAAAGGGGGGTGTGTGTCTTTATCCAGTGTGTATCTTTATCCAGATATAAGATGTTCTGTAGTCCAGTAAGAAAGCATCACAGAAAAAAAGGGGGAGGGGGTAGTGAAAAATCATACAAGATATAAAAGAATGTCAGATTTAAAGGAGATTATCATTGTGAAATATAGGTTCAATCATGTTACTCACGGCTGGATAGTCCGTGCGTTTTAGTGAGACCAAACGGCCAAGAGGCTGATCCCAAATGGGATGGCCACAGGGTAGAGAACGAGGGGCCCGTTAGTAGCCAGCAGAGAAATCTTCAGGGCAATCTGCACATAGAGAGTGGAAAGAGTGGAGAAGTACTTGACACCCCATCATACTCAGTAATATTACATGTATGTTGAACCATGTTTTGCTGAAATTGTCTCAACACATTCTGCCACTCTGTCAAAAAACATTAGTGACAAAAATCAACTCAGTCACTCTGGAATGCTCACCGGTTCCAGGAAAACCCATAATAGCATTCCACAGAAACGGCCTTCTCATCTCTTCTCACTGGATCCACCTACCTGATGTCATGTCTCCTCAGTCTTCATCTCCTTAATATATTTGCAACAGTATTTTGGGAAAGTGGAAGCACTGAGGACCAACAGGTACAGTCACAAAGTAACAGGCCATGGAAAGTTGCAGAAAGGGGTCACTAGGGGATGAGGAAAAAAATGTAAACACTTTGTTGACTCAATAACTGCAGCCAAACTTCCTCAGCATTAACTATAGCATCAGATGTGATGGTGATGCCACATTACTCTGGGTCACTGGAAATATATGGAAATATATTCTGTTTAATGCTGAATCAAATTGTGTCACTTCCCCCTTGTTACAGGGCTATTAAGGCTACAAATAGTAGCAAGCAATTCCATGGTGGCAAGCAATTCCATTATGATGCCTATAAGTTTAAAAAGGTATGTCATAAAACTTTCTGTAGGTTTAATCAACATGTGCACCATTGGTACTGACTGCTGTCATTTTTGTCTTCCTCTTTTAGCTAATTTTATAATGCATAACATTAACAGTGAGTACACATACATATTTCCCAGTTTAGTAAAGTTTAGTACCAATATGTTTTAGATTGCAGAGAATTAACAAAAACAGAAACATGCAACTTTTACAAAAAAAGAAACATAGGATTTCATTGTTCCTAGATGAGAGTTATACCATTAGATAGAACTTGAACTGATTTTACACTTTGACCATATTAATCATACTAGTTTAAAATAGTTTCATAACATATTATATCCAATTTAAACAGAAGTGTGTAAATTTGTGATTTGTGTTGAGTATTTTTATGCATGACATACTTGCTAGTGCTACTTGCCAATTGCTTGGCTTTATACTGATTAAATTAACTGGCATGATTTTCAGGTTTATGTACTATATATCACTGTGCCTAGAATACAGGCAATCCCTTATTATTTTAGACACTGCAATCTAAAATATCAAACATTTTTACATTTTGGATCATATCCAGTAAATTACATTATATAATCATATGGTACAGAGGTTATCATCCATCATCACCCTTATGAAGACAAACCTATTTTTTACTCTCAACTCACAATGACATAACACTGTTGCACCTTGTAAAATAGCGTGTTCGATAAGGAACCACCATTTATCAAAAGAACAGAAATTGGTTGCTTAAACAAGAGATTTGTTTATTATCTAAAAAAGTTACAATACAAAGAATTTACATACAAAGATCTCACCCTAGCTAGCCTAACAGCATGGTGGTCCTTCTCCTTCCTTCTGTCTGTCCTTCCTTCTGTCCCCAACACACGTGGTGAACAGTTTATATAACTTCTCCTATTACATATAAGGTATACGTTCACAGAAATAGCCATGTCACACCCACATCTCATTGAGCATGCTCAGCAATACATTCAAGCTACGTGGTAAGGCTATCTGATTGACATCTAACAACTGGTCTATTACACAAGCTATTCCACTTGATACAATGTGATACAATGTTAATATATCTCATAGATTAAAGACCACAATACATATACTTCTATATCATGTGATACCTCATAAAACACAGAAAATTATGATTTTTGAGAATAATTTCTTACACACCTTATGCCCCCTCCACGTGTGTGTTAATGGGCAGTTTACGGTGCCTTGTGCTTTTTATAGCAGACATTTGAGCTTAAACTGGTGTGTTCCAAAGACAGCAGTATCTGGCTCACTTTCATGATGTATATGCTTACCATCAAGGCCTGCAATAGCTAAAATCTTTATAGCTATTTTTATTAAGGATACTGAAACGATAGATAAAATCATATTCCTATTCTATTAATAGGTTAGTCAGAACACAAACTAAAGCAAAATGTTCCTAAAAAGCAGCTGGACATTTGTTGCATACAGTACTGAATGCTAAAGTACTCAAATATATAAACTACATTGGCTACCCACTGCATTGCTCATGGAGATTCCACCCTTAGAACTGTACTTTACATCAATGATTCCAAATACCAATGCTCACTCTCATAACATACTTTCCAGGGGCACCATTATAAGAATGCATTAGATATGTATTACTTACAAATGATTAGGACTATTGTCTTTCAATTATATTAGCATTAGTATGTGTCTGAATTACTATGCTAAGCATATTAGATAACAAGCTTCACTACTATAATGTAATGCTTCCCTTCTGCACAGCTGTGAATAAAGAGTAGGGACAATGATTCTATGTCATATTATGCCATAAAAGGGTGAAGTGATCCCTGGTCTTGGTATGCTGGAGATGATATATCCTCCATTAAACAAAAAGCCTACCCTAACCCTTGATAAAAAAAACCTTCTATTACCATCCCTCCTCCACTTTAACATTTGGAAAAATTCAGAAGTGAACTGTTCTTTTGGTCAAACCCAGACTCCATCATCCATCCATCATTTCCAGACACAAAAGATACATTTTTCACTTCACAGTATATATTTCTACTGGTAAAGAGTCCAGTAATGGCATGTTTTACACCATTCCATGGGACCCACAGCATCAAGCTTCGTCATCCAAGGTGTGCAAGCAGTTGTCCACCCCATTTAGTGAAGCTCCCAATCAAAGTAAGCATAAATTTTGCTGAGTCAACAACACATTGGTGACTTTTACACACTTTTACAGCCCTCAAATTACCTAAGATCTTCAAAAGGAAGTAAACAAACGAAACGCGCGTTGGGGTGAAGTGGACCCTGTTCTGATGGGTCCCATATCCTGGCATTTTTTACAATCTTGATATACAAATTTATCTTTCTTTTTCTTTTTTTTTGTTTATATACTATATGGACTACTTATTGCACCTATGTGATGTATTAATGTCTGCCAACCCAGCCTTGCCATGCTATATGTTTTTTATGACCATACAATAAACTTACAAATATGTTATTTTAATATATACTTCATTCTCCTATTTTCTCCTTCTTTTGGAGATTGGTGGCCATTAAAGTCCCCTTGCCCCTGAATTTTTCGGGGGGAATCCCTGCTGCTGTTGGATGTTTATGACACCAACTGCAGTCTCCATATATATAAGATCTTCAAAACAACCTGTTCTTCCAAATGGTTTGTAAATGCATATTGCATGGGAACGCACCACTAAGACATGCTCAAACAGGATCTCTGCATATTTACCAGACCGCCAAGGCACACAAGCTGCAGCCATGCCAGGCAAGATGGCTCTGCAGCCAGCCCAATACACTATGCATTGGGTGAGTTCACACTACCCTCACCCCACTTGTCAGCTCTGGACCCGAGGAGGGTGTTAGTGCGGGGACTCCTGCTGTGAGGGCAGTGATTGAGGACAGGGACATTAGAGCACACTATGAGAGACATGTCGTCCCTGATGTTGAAAGTAGAGGCCTACCTTAATCAAATCTGAAGGACATGCAGGGGGAAACAGTTAAACTAGAAAACCAGGTAGCTGTCCACACAAGAGACTGCCATGGGGGCCTTGTCCACTGTAACTCAGCTCTAGTGGTGGCTTCAGTAGGCTCGATCACCATTTCTGACCATGCCCCGGTTTCAATCACCTTAAATCTGGATATACCTCAATGAGAATCTATTGGAAAACTGGGAGGTTGCTTTGGAAGTCAGCCGCATGCTGTATAATTGTTTTAGAGAAAATTATTCACACTGGTTGTCCACTGGATCTGTATGGTAGGGTCATAAAGCTGGTCCGTGGTAAGCGAGGTTGAAGAGAGAGAGAGGAATCGGATATTCTCCAACCTCCTTTCAACTATTCAACTTGGTACTCCTGAACTAGCCCAACAACTAGCATCCTAGACACTAAAATCATTTAAAGGACTAGATATGTCGTGCAAAAATTCCACAAATACTGGGACAAATGCCATACCATGTTAGCTAGGGAATTGTAAGCCAAGGCCCACTTGTCCCCAAACTGCATGACCCTAATCTTTTCCCAAAACACCATCCACAAACTGAGGTGGTTTTTCAAGCATATTTTCAGGATCTGTAGAATGTTAAAGGAAACAACCTCACAGTGTCCTAAACTGACAAGATCTAGTCCCCACTATTTGCAGGAGGCAGGGCTTCCAACCTTACCAGAAGGTGTCCATCTGGAGTTTGATGGTGACATTTCCTATTTGAAAATAGAACGCACCCTTACATCTATGCCTTATAGGAAAAGCCTGAGCCCAGATGGGTATACCAAAAGGTATTACCTTAAATACTTGACTTGGTTCTTATATGGCCCAATACTTTAATTCCCTCAAAGCTGTAAGTTTTCCCCCAAAAGATGCCCTGAGAGCCCACATCCTAGTAATTCCAAAAGAGGGTTAGACCATACCAGGTGCCCCAAATATAGGCCTATCTCTCTGCTAAATGTCATTGAGGTCCGTGCTAAGTTTTTGGAGGACCACCTTCAGTCCTACATCCCCGGAATAGTTAACGATTACCAGACTGGCTTTGTGGCAGGCAGGGAGGCCAGAGATAACTCCATCAGAGCTTTACACATTATACACTGGATGAAACTTAGAGTGAAACCCTGTCTTCTTCTTTCCAACAATGATGAAAAGGCTTTTGCCAGGGTGGACTGGATGGTCCTGATGGTTGTGTTACGGAGAATAGGCCAGGAAGGTGACATGCTGAAGTGAAACTTTGCCCTGTAACACTCTCCCTCCATACAAGTAAAGGCCGCCTCTCTGCCCCCTTTGATGTAAGCAATGGCACAAGACAGGACTGCCCTTTCTCGCTCATCATATTTATACTTACTGCATATACTCAAATATAAGCCAAGTTTTTCATTACATGAGCTGATAAAGCTCCCCTTGGCTTATACTGAAGTCAGGGTCAGAGTCAGGGTCCCACTTACCTGTACAGGTGCTGGCTGGTCTCCCTGCGGGCGCCGGCACTCACTGTGAGTGGTCCGATGACCTTTCTTCTGTGTTTGGTATTTTATCTGCTGCATTCCGGAGCTGGACATGGCTGGTGAAATGTAAACTTGGGCAGCAGTGCCATCTTGTGGTCATTTTGTAAATTTTTACTGGTTTCTGACTAATATCTATAGTAGCTGCTGCATTTCACACCCTAGGCTTATACTTGAGTCGATACGTTTTCCCAGTTTCTGTAGATAAAATTGGGTACCTGGATATTCTGGTCGGCCTATACTCGAGTATATGCAGAAGCACTATTGCAGCAGATAAGTTCTAACCCTGACAAGCAGCGATCCGCAATCCACCTGTCACCCTTCCTAACTTGATGAAAGAACTGGACAGGTATCTCCAACTTTAAAATTAATTTGTAAACCCACACACTTGTCTACTGTATATAAGGTCTCACCTCAGCTCTTTATAGAGCTGGCAGGCCATCTAAACTGACAGAGAACCGGGGTCTCTCCAAATTTAAAATGAATTGGACTACTCAACATTACTAAATATTACTAGGCGACCCTGCTCTGTATTGTCAACTGGCATACTAGAACTCTGGAATGTGTTTTGGCACTCTGTGTGGATGTACAAAGGCCATCGTGGCCTTATAGTGAACTTATCACCCCTAAAGTGTCATACCCTTTCACTTTGGGCACCTTGAATGCCCGATGGAAACTTGCCCCTTCTGTCACCTCTGACCCCTTTAGTGGGATCCCCATGGTTGCTCCCAGGAGAGAGGAGAGCTTTTTCAGAACCTGGGGATAGTGTCCAACACACAGGGGATCATGCAGCACCTCTCTAGCTCTAACAGGTTGGATGGGAAGCATCAGTGCATAGCCATTTTAAGATCTTACCAAAGATGTTAAATCAGAGTTGTCCTGAAAGCCTCTTGGCTGTGTGCTTAGGGTCCTGCTGAAAATTTTGCATTAACGTTGTTAACCCTGAAGGGGGCGGGGAGCAGCGCCATAGACCTCCCTGTTATTGGAGGGGGAGAGAGCAGGGAATCACAGCGGAGTACAGTGTAAAAAGAAAAATGCCATGAAAAGCCTGTAATGACCAGGAGGTTGAACCCCCTGGCAGTCTGATTCAGTCCAGTTTTCTGCACCTAAAGCGGTACATTTTTGCCATGAATTTTATTTTATGTTGTAGGCCTGTAAATTTAAATCCAATTTTAAGTTAAAAAAAAAAAAATATTAAAGTTTGAAACACGCAATTATGAAAAAATTATAATTGCCAATTAAAAAATTTATACATGCACTAGTACAACTTCTCACAAACCTCCATAGATTTGCTGTGTTCATCGTTATATCTGTTCAGAAGAAAAAACTTCCACAATTGTAGAATTGTGTGTTTTCAAAAAATATGTTTATAAAAATATAAAACAATGTTGTCCAAATTTTATATTTTGCATAAACTGAATTCAAATGAGAAAAAAAGTGGAAAGTTCAACTCAAACATAAAAGCTTGACTTTGAACTTTATTTACGAAAAAACTACAAGTGATAAAGCAATACTTTCTTTTCTATAATATTCAGGGCCGTCATCAGAAATTTCAGGGCCCCATACTAGGTAATTGTTCAAGGCCCCCTACCACTAGCACCTCCTCACCCCCTGGTCTGAGGCTATGTATTGTGTTTCAGCTTTAATCTCAATGTCCCTTCAATACCAATTTCAGCCACGATGTCACTACAGATCACTTGCCGTAAAAGTACCAGCGCATAATCAGCTACTTTCACACACACACACACACACACACACACACACACACACACACACACACACACACACACACACACACACACACACACACACACACACACACACACACACACACACACAAGGCTGCTGTCTGCCAGCACACAGTGAGGGGATCACAGGTCAGGGCAGTAGACCTCTAGGCCCCCCTAGATGGTCACCTGATGATGGCCCTGGTAATATTCCTCTAATCCCTTGCTACATCTACAGCAATTTTGGGGATGGCACCATGTTATCACATAGTCAGGTAGTGGAATTTTCCAAAAATAATTTCACCATCTCTAGTAAAACAATTAGAAGCTAGCCCACAAGATGGTGCTGCCACATGTTTTACCAAATTAGTCAGCAATACCGCCGAAGTGGGTAACTGGGAACAAATAGAGCAAAAAAGAATGGTCAGCCAGGAGCGCTGGGCTCACATCAGGAACACAGTGGACGAGCAGCAAAGGCTGACAGGTCCCCCACCGTTTACACCTCACAGGGTCTTGGGCCACTTCTGTCTGCTGGTAGAAGAGGCAGATTGTGTGCCAGGAGCAGGTGCGCGATGCACTCATGGAGGGACATGCTTGGCAGACGCGGGTCGGTCAGAATGCTGTGGAGGGCTGTAGTTTGAGGACCCCTGCTGTAAAGTGTGTTTTTGAACCGTCCAAGGAATATGCTGCTGAATAGAGGTTTAAAGTGAGTTATGACTAGAGTCAAGGATTGGAATATAATGTGTAAAGTCCAGGTAAAGTATATCTGAGGTTTAGGGGCCCTTTCGCACTATATGTGCTGTGTTTTTTGTAAATGTGCACTTTTTGAAATGCATGCATTTTTACAATTTCTCATAAAAGACATATTACCATTCACACTGCATGCATTGAATTTTTTAAAATGCAGTGTTGGGTATTATACTTTAAGTGTATTTTAATAACGAATGTCAAGTTGTATGTAAGTATGAAGTTTGATGGGGGTTGGCACATTGAACTTGCTTTTTTTACTGTCAAGTCTTTCTAGTCTAGTCTTATGTGTCTGTAATTATTATCTCCAGTACAGTAATAGATGGTTAATGCACAAAGTTTTAGTTGCCAGTAAGTAATAACATGTCTAATGATCTTGTAGCACACCGTTATACAGGATAGGCTACATAGATATGTGTTCTTTAAGAATATGATGATTCCCTTCGCATCCTTCCCTTCTCTAGCCCTTCCCCAGCCTGGTGACACTCTTCAAGTTAGGGTTGCCCTTGCCCCCAGCTGGGATACAAGGGAGATGTACTTAATTACATCTCTGCTGACTCAGGGTCTCAGGATCAGCAGGCCTGTGTGGCCTACCTCCCACAGGATCTAACAGAGCTCCACTCCCTGCTCTCTCCTCTAGACAAAGACCTAGATTCTCCCTTATTTGGGCCTTATAATACCTCTTCCCTAGACTGTTCACTCCTCAATTGCATGTCACAGTTACATCAACTAGAACTTTCTGCTATGTTTTATTTACCTTTGCAAACACATAACAATGACAATAATAATAATAATAATAATAATCCAGCACCTGCTTTGCCCGGCAACAAGATCAATATCTTAACAGAGCACAGTTAACTCATTACATTTCTGGAGGTAATTCATACACATAATACACGGTCCAGTTTCCCCTAAGTGTACCACATTTAGATTGTAAACGCAGACTATATGGTTAGTTGATTGAATTTATACAATGTGGCAATGAACTTTGAATAAAACACATGGATGTATTTTTTTAATGTATGGGGTGCACAAATATCTTTGTGCATTACATATGTAATTATGTGAAAAAAATTTTTTTACAAAGCACATTTTAGAGTACACATTTATATCACACATCACACATTTTACTCTCTGAAGGAGGATCCCACAGACATATGTCAAACGTTAATAACGCAATCTAACAGCAACTTGGGTGCAAGCTAATCCTAAGTATCCTACTGCTCAAACCCCAGAGTTCTACCAACTGTGGCACACAAGATGATTTATTATACACTATATTTATTCTTTCTCAGTGCTTATAAGGTATAGAATAACTGGTTCTCTACAATGATTAATATATGTTCCATGTATTACCCATTTTAAAAAGACTAGTTTTTAGAACCATTACTTTTAACTTTATTACTGGTATTTTTATGCAGTTTTGTTTTCCTTTCCTGCTTATTGAATCTACTATGATATCTTGATCATAATCAGTGACTCTCTCTCTCTCTCTCTCTCTCTCTGCCGAGCTCCATTTTCAGACAGTGAAAAATCTAAGCAGCTTTTAGGAAGAAGACAGCTGCTGATAACTCCTGAATGCCAATATATTAGATTTCAGAGCTGAAAAGTATACTGGCCCTAAAGCCCCTGTCCCAATCCACTGACCCTCCCTGTAACCTTAGATTGACACAAACCCTCACACTAATCATCCCTGTAATCCTAACCCTAAAACCCTCCCTAATGTTAACATAACCTCTTGTTTGCATATTGACCTCTTGGCCTGGGGACCTTCTTGTGCTGAAAGATACCAGTGCAAGCACCATAGATTTTGAGTCTGCTCTTTTACCCAAAGAAGCTCACAGGACTGTATGGCTTTGAATACACCTTGTATTAAAGGTATATATAGACCTTTGCTGAAATATTTCTAAAATAGGATACTAATGATCCCTGAGTGTGACTTAGGAAAGTCAGTCCTGCCAATGTCCCTACAATACTTGTAATCAGGAACTGATGTCATCCATAACCAGAAATTGATGTCATCCTGGTATCCACAAGCAGGGGGGGGGGGGGTACTATCACACCGTTGGAGGATAGTGATCACTATCACACTGTTGGTGGATAGTGATGTATGACAGACACATGTACAGATATGCAGATTTGTGTACCTTGATCCTGGCTAATTCCTTCTGGAGGATCCCTCTGGGTGAGAGACAATTGCCATGCATTCCTTTGGCGGCCCCCCTGTAAGAAATCCACCTTTAGGGGCGTTCTTTGCTGATATCTTTTACCTTCACCAATTGATACAGAATAATCAGCCTGTGTACAGCCTGAGGAAGCCATTTTGGCCAGAATATAAAGTGATGGTCCAGTTCTTAAATAATTATATTGGTGAGAAATTTATTTCTCAATAAAAAGTTATTGCTTAAAAAAATAATTATATTGGTGATTGTTGTATTTTCATATATGAATCATGAATAAAACAGGTCTTGTTTTGACAAATACATGTGTGATATATGAAGTAGTTTCAATCCAGCATTCCACTTAAAGTCCCATTCTAAGGGAACCTTTTGTCTTGTTTTATATAAATCAATAGGCATGGGAAAACTGGATTGGTGTGAGGCATGGGTTCAGTCTAAACTAATTTAAACTAATGGTATCCACATGGCTGAAGAGACAAACACATACAGTAACTCCTATCTTTGTAGGAGATCACTAATCTTTGCTAAGCTTAAATTGTACCTCTATTGTGAGTGCAGAACTTGTGTCCTTGTTCCTATTCTAAGTCTGATTCTGAGCGTACCAAAAGTCAAACACTCAAAAATTCCCCTTTTATACACAGCTTTGTTCCCTAACCTGGGACTGGATAATGAAGTAGCACATTGATGAGGTCCTCTCTGATAGCCCTTTTGTAACTATGCTGACTGTGCTGTGGTCTACAACAGAAATTGAGACAAAGCTAGAGATATATAAAATAAATGTACTTATATTTGACTATATATATTTACTTATGTCAGAATATTTATACTGCTTCTGATTTACAGTCTATATTAATTATGTAAATAATTTAGGATCTGTAACAAAGGAGATTCCAAATATTAACATAAATTTAAAGCTAACAAGAGCTCATGAACTGTGTTGAGTGTTTTTTTAGAAAAACACTGGGTAGGAGGAGAAAGCTTTGGTAATGGCCTGACTGCCTACCGCAAAATAATTCCCTTATGTAAACAAGGCTCAGGGACTTTGAAACGGGACCGACCTCTATTACGCACAAGACCTCTGGGTAGAGGATTTAGATGTTAGTGAGAACAAGGTAAACATAGTAACCAAAAGTAACAACACAATGTCTCAAATAGATGTATGATAAAAAGTCCTCGATGGTAAGTTAAATATTTAAAAAGTTCATCTTTAATATAATTGATTTAAAATCGTAAAAGGACTTGGACCCGGATGTTGGGGTCCGATGGAATCGGGCAGCCACCGTATTGATAGGATATTCAATTGCACTGATGTTGGAAAAGTGAGGACATCTCTCGACGCGCGTTTCGACAAATCTTCTTCAAAGAGGTGTCAGGCTAATCAATATGGATAGAAAATGAAGAGGGAGCCGGATTAGGACTCAGTCTTATTGTTTGAATCAGGGGTCAAAGGGCGTAATTAGGACTCAGTCTTATTGTTTGAATCAGGGGTAGCAGTATTATTCTGTTCCTGAGGGTCAGGCCTACCTTGAGTAGGTCCAGTAGGTATTGATAGGTTGGGGCTGCTCCCGAGGGTCACACGAGGAACGGGGGGTGACAAACCAGCTGGGCATGGATAATAAGATGTATTGAGATGATGGACGAACCAAGTAGAATATTTTCAAGAAGGGATCAAAACTCGTTCATGGCATCTATGCCCAACCAACATCCCAGTATAAATATCCAAAAAAGGCCTGGAGGTCTAAACCCCAGGCTTGCCAAATTCCCTTACCTAGGCAGGAGACAAGGGGACTTTAACGGTTGGCCTCAGATGTATAACTGACATAGACAGATAAGTATAAAAAGACAACAATATGTCAACAAATATACCAAGTAATGCATCAAATAGGTATCAATAAACATAAGGAAAAGGAATATAGCAATGGGCACATTGGGTAAATCTTTATCAAAGGTATGTATTAAACTTAAAGTTAGATACAAGTACACTTGAAGCAAGGAGCTG
>CM070038.1:58319215-58329676 GCA_036250615.1 Ptychadena robeensis
TCCTGACACCGAGCAGGTGACCTTAATCTACTTTGAACACTTTGATTCCACTAAACAGGTTGGAGACAATAACCTTTCATAGCAGTATGCCCAACCCCAGTTCAGGCAAAAGAAAGTTGCAGAAATCGGTGTGCCCAAGCGGGGTTCTGGGAAGCATCCAGTGCTGCCCCCGGATGGTCTGCAATTACTCAAGGATCTTATCTGGTATCTCCGGCTTCTTTCTGGTCCGGTGCAAGTACGCAATGACGTCACAGGCGAGAAATTCTAAATTTTCTAAGTAGATTTTTATTCTTTCATTTGTTTTCTTTTGTTTGAATGTGTTTTCTTTGCTTTTGAATTGGATTGGATACAGTTTTTGTATACAATCCAATACAAAAGAAAACACATTAAAAGTAAATACAAATTTACAATTCAAAAAATTACCATGCTTATTGCCTTTGCTGCTCTTTGCTAAAAAATTTCTGCCTGCCTGACTTCTGCCTGAATTTTGACTACAACTATGCCTGCCCTGCCTTCTGCCTGAACTCTAACATCTCTGCCTCTTGCCTGCTCTAACTATTGCCTGTATTTCGACTACTCTGTTGATGCTATGACTCCAAAGTCCAGAAGACATCTACCTTCCCAAGATGTGCTGGAACACTGGATATGGAGTCAACTAATGTGGAACCTGATCTCTCATTGAATCCTTAGACTGCAAGTGACAGCGACTGTATGGTCAGTAATGTGCGCACCTGGTGCATGGTTAACACGATTTAGTCAGTCGCGACCTGCACCCCCTACATTTACTTTTACTGGGGAACCTAGCCTAAAGGTGCAATGGCCACACAACCCCCTGGCCTACCTGGAGTTATTACACTTCACCAATAATGAGGTTTTTTTTATTTCTTTTTCAATTTTTATATGATATAAATATATCGTTTACATAATTCCGTGTGTTAAAGTTTGTTTTATTTAGGATGTCTACTAGACCCTTGTTTAGACAGATTTTTGTACATTACAGTACCAAAAAACACTGTACCGCTTTTGGTACAGAAATCTGGACTTCAGTGAACCACCAGGGAGGAGAGCAGGGGGGTAAGAAAAAGGGATGGTCGAAAAAAAATTTAATTCGAAATTTCAAAATTTCAATAGGGTCATTTAGATTTTACACAGAAAAAGTAGAAAATCTACCTGATATTTCGACTGAAATCTAAGTTTCGACTTAGAAAAGAACTTTGATTTGCCGTGCCGCTATTTCGCATGCGAATATCGCAAATTGTATTCGCATGTGTAAGTGATTTGAAAATTCGCATTGGAAACATTATTTGAAAAAAAAATTGCATGTGAAAAATTTGCATGCTGCTAGCTAACTTTGTCAGCTTATTTTAAAGCCCCTAAAAGTGGCATACTCACAAAAATTGCAGGAGATGTAGAGAAGGGTTGTGGAAACATTTAAAAATACGTTTTGCTCTAACATGTCAAGTTTTTGTATATATTGGGTTCAAATTGAACCTCAAAATTTTGGGTTTTTGATATTTTAACTTGACTTTGAACTTAATTTATGCAAAAACTCTTTGTGTTAGAGGAACACTTTCTTTTTTGTACTATATCCTGAACCCTTCTATACATCTCCAGCAAGTTTGGTAAATATATCACTTTGCAATCAACTCAAAGTTGAACTGGTTGAATTTTCAAAAAAAAAATCCACTATCTCTACTCATCGCCTAGGTCAGGGGTCAGCAAAGGTTTTAATCAATTTTTTTATTCTTTTTCCCTTTTTTTTTCCGGGCAGCACCACCCCCCCCCCCCCCCCCCCCCCCCCCCCTCTGCCACCCCCTACAAATATTTCACGATAGAAACTTCCCTTATTCAGTGGCCAAAATATTGGTCCTGAAAACAACCTGATGATGGGGTTTAAGGGCACCAAAGAGATCAATGATTTTTATAAAACGGTCTGGACATTAGTAGTGATCCAATCTCCCTGACAAGACCCCAAATTATAGTGGCGAAGCGCATCGGAGTCCGTCTGGATTGGCTACATGATGCGCAAATACCAATTATGATAACGTAGATAACGTATTAGAATTGATATGCATACAATGTTTTTTATTTCTATTTTTGTACGATAAGTTTTACTGTAGGTCTAACTACTATTAAAGACTGTTTTATAAGAATTATTGATTTCTTTGGTGCCCTTAAACCCCATCATTAGGTTGTTTTTAGGACCAATATTTTGGCCACTGAATTAGGGAAGTTTCTATCATGAAAGCCCTTCTGGCTCATCAACCTGGCCCCAACAATTACCTGTTAGTGCCGTCTGGTTGCTATTCCTTTTAACAGTGAGTGACAACATTGCCATTCCTTTTAACAGTGAATGACATTGCCATTACTTCTAACCGTGAGTGACATTGCCATTCTTTAGGCAGTGAGTGACAATATTGCCTCTGCAGTAGAGCCAGTGAAGTGGACTATTTCGCTCTTTTGCCTCACCACTAGCTCATCAACCTGGCCCCAACAATTACCTGTTAGTGCCGTCCGGTTGCCATTCCTTTTTAAAGTGACAACACTGTCATTCCTTCTGACAGTGAGTGACAACATTGCCATTCCTTCTAACAGTGAGTGACAACATTGCCAATCCTTCTGACAGTGAGTGAATAACTCCATATTTGCTACAACCTGCCCCCCCCCCCCCCCCCCCCGGAGAGCTGGGGAGGTTGGGAGTTCCGTATCCACCACAATGCCACCCCTCTCCCAGAGAGCACCAGCTAAAACCTTCCCCCCCCGGAGAGCTGGGGGGTGGTTGTGACTACATCCACCACAACCCAAACACCCATCCCCCTCATCCAGAAACAAGAGTCATTGTGGTTGCAGTTAGTGATGCAAGGCAGACAGTTCGGCCGCGAACAAGCATGTTCATCCTCCTTCTCGCCAGCGAGCAGTACAGGTGTTCGACCCATCCTGTTCTTCCTCTGGTGGGATCAGGGGCAGCGAGATCCCGCTGCAGGAAGAATCTTTTCACTGAAGACCGGTAGAGAACCCGGTCTTTCAGTGAAAAGCTGGCTCGTAAACCCGGATGTGACGTCACATCCGGTTAGCACAACCATGCATTCAAGGTGCCGGATGTCACGTCACTGACGTCACAACCGGTTTTTCAGATTCAGAGATGGGGAATTTGAATCTGTCCGCGGACGGCGGACTTTCTTACCAGGTTTTTCCAGGCTGTATGCCTAAAAGGTATATTATGTGACCTGAATGGGAGCTGCTTTTAACCTGTCCCACTTTACTAGATCTGCCAGGCCCCATGTAAAAAGGAGGTCTGGATCCGCATTAAGGGGGAAATCCACATTTAGTTTGAAAGCAAAGTATACAGAAGAGTGTTTACTAGGAATAAATAGGCCATTGTTCTCTTAGAGCCTAGAGAGACAGAGGTTAATGATTTTTATCTGTATTGTCAATTGTATAAAATTAGGAATTTCCAAAAATTATATTCACGGTACTCTAGTATCCTCTGGTGATGGAGCTTGATTTAAGGCAGGTATTGCAAAATATTTAGCTAATGGCCATTCATGATGTCACTAGTTATTGATTGATTTGGCCCCACCTATGCCTGAATAGGATATAAGGTTAGAGGAGGGAGGCATCTGATCCATCTATTTAACTTGGAGGCATCTGGTCGATCTATCTATGGAGGCATTGGATCAATCCATCTCTCAAGCTTTCCATCCATTGAGGCATTGATCTCGGCCTACCTCTTGAACCATTTAATCAATCTTACTTTACGAAATCTGAACTTGGGAACTGATCTCTACCAGTCAACGCACGGGTATAGTATATTATATATAATATATATATATTCAATTTAACTATACTTTGTGTATAGGATCTGTTTTGGAATAGGAATCTGTTGACTGAGGGAAATCAGATATTCAAAGAATTGGTTTGCATATTTGCCTTATTCCCTATCTTGCATTTGATTAATTTGTATTGTATAACTATTTTTGTGTTATTTTTTGTTATTAAATATATATTTTGATTTACTACTGCCTTTCTTTGTCGTCAACTTAACGCAGTTCATAAGCTCTTGGTAGCTTTATATTTATGTTAACAATTTGGAATCTCCTTTGTTACATATTTACATAATTAATATAGACTGTAAATCAGAAGCAGTATTAATATTCTGACAGTTTGGAGGCACCGCTGAGAGAATCTGCTTAATTGACACAAAGATTTGGGGTGCAAAACATATTTGATTTGGGTTGTTGTGGTACTTGTAGTGCAAAAAGTAGACAATGTCTGAACACAATGGTGAGGCAAGTAAGACCTTGCTAGCTAGTGCAGATGCTTATCCTGATTTGCATAACAAAGAAAGGCAAAGAACCATAACAGGTCAAGTGTTATTGTATATTCAAGAGAGATTAGGGATCAAAGAAGATTTAAAAATCTGGGGAGCTAATCTGCAAAGGTCAGTTGCAGAATATCCTGATGATGTGTGGGCTAAGGAATCTAGGTTTGCTGATTATATCTGTAGCATTGCCCAGGCAAAATATAAAAAGGACAAGGATTCGATAATCCTTCAATCTTGGCCTGAATTTATGCTTGTAATGGATGAATTAGCAAAACAATTAGAAAAAGCTAAATACAAAAATGTTTAACAGGATAATGAGATAGCTCAGTTATAGAAAGAAATAAATGTGATGGAAATTAAGGCTACCACAATTTCTGATGAATTAGCGCAACAGTCTGCTAGATTATCACAATATCATGATAGAGATGATCAAAATAACGAGACGATCCAAACTCTAGAAAGAAAACTAAGTCACACCTCTAGTAAATTATCAGACTATAAAAATGCCAAAGATGATCTAGAAAAGGAATGTGAAACTTTATATATTGAAAATAAAAGAATGCAAAAAGAGTTAGATCGTCAGTATCCTGAATATCTACAATCTAGGCAGTCAATCAAGTCCATATGCCTGTTGTAGAAAGCTTCAAGAGAGAAATCAGAGACAGAAAAGGATGATAGTGGTTCCTCTGAAGAAGAACAAATCTTTATAAAGAAACATTCTCTTCCTAAGGTAAATCCCATCTCTCCTCCCAAAACCGACGCAAGATCGTCCTATGAGAGTGACCGGAAATTTTATTAACCTAGGGTCGATACAAAAAAGGTGATAAGATTTTAAAGGAAACTGTGGGATTGTTTACTAAGAAGGGGTCATTTTCTATAATAGATCATATAGAAATCAGGAAGTGATGACAACCCTACATTTAGGACAGGATAAACAGAAAATTGAGTTTTTTTCCTGGGTGTTTGAGCCGAAACACCGGTATTTCTTTTATTCCCTTAGAGATACCTGGTCAGAGGTAGTGTCTGAAATTAAGACAGAGTTTGGTCCTTATAGGTCAGCTACTGCTGCCAGGAAGGCCATATTTATCCTTAAGTGTAGGCCAAATCAGAGTCCCAGATAGTTTCTATAAATCCTCAAAAATGCTTATAGTTTGGCTGAGAAGGAACCAAATTTGGAAAGCCATGACTTCATCCAATTATTTTATGATGCCTTGCCTAATAAGATAAAATTGATTTTGGCTAGGGATTTCCATCCCAGAAACACTCTGGATTGGTTGTTGACAGAGAGTACTACTCTGTATGCCGCGTTAAAAAATGATGAGGAATCCACAGATAGGAGATTTCAAAAAGCAAACCAAGAAATAGCTGAAACTTATATAAAAAGAGATCAGGGAAAGTTTGAAACTTCCCGATTTTCTGAAGTTGTAAAAGTCACTAGGTCTTTCCAACCAAATAAAATACAAACTAGGCCAGAGGATAATAAGGTTAGGAAAATCGATTTGTAAATAGGCAATTTCCTCCTACCCAAAGATACCAGAAAAATTATTACAGGTGATACCAACATGGGTCAGATAGGGCTCAAAGTGGTTCAAAATCAGATGGTTCTAGAAAATCTCATCCATCTAAAGCCCAAAGTCAGTCTCCGAAAGAATCTGGGAACAAGGTTAAGTTACATGAGCAGATGGATCAAATGCAGAGCCAGTTTGAAGCAATGATGCTACAGGTGGGAGAATTATCCAAAGCTCTACTTGCTAAACCCCAGAATCCTTTTTTAGGGGTAGTCCCTACTGTGGAAAGCCCTCCCCGATTATAAATGGGGAGAAGCAGGTAAGCTTGTCAAAATTTGAAAAGGATGATCTTCATGTACAGTGTATGACAAGCAATCCTGCTAATACCGAAAAGAAAGGGGGGTCAAATGTAAGCATGTCGGCAAAGCAGAAAAACAATTTCTCTTGTCATTGAAAGTATCTTACAGGAAATAGAACATCGATATTTTATCAAAGTAGAGTTGTTTGAGAATTTTCCTCAAATAATGGCTTTAATTGACATGGGTAGCCAAGCAACGTTATTATCTGAAAGATATTTTCAACAATTACAGGAGGTATCCTCTGAGAGGTACAAGTTGAAAAATTGTAATGCTAATCTTGTAAGCGTTTCAGGTACCGCCCTCAGAGTTTTAGGGAAAGCATGGTTGGATTTCAATGTAGGAAATAAAGTAATCAGCCATCCCACATTTATAGTGGATATGCCCTATGGTCGCTTAATTATTGGCATTGATTTCCTTAAGAGACTAAATCCTATTGTGGATTTCATAAATCAGGTTATTTGGTCTCAGGTAAGAAAGCCCATTATTTATGAACAGTCACAATCCTATCCTATCATAGTCGGCGTAACTGCCATGTAATAGAGGAAAGGCCAGATTCTGTTGAAATCCATTTTAGGAATAGCCTGAGGTTTCTTTCCTACAAGCAACTCCAAATTCCACTGTAAGTGAACAGGAGGATAACACCATATGTGTATCTCCTAAAAGAGTTAGAGAGGTTTGCTTAGAAGGTGATGTTCTCACAATTCATCTACATCCAGAAACCATTGACCCTAATGGGTTTGGTAATCATGAACTATTTCTGGTAAGAATTGAAAAAGTGGATGAGGATGTGTTCTTCCCTTTGAAAATGAATGACCTAGGGAGAACTAAGAGGGCTAAAATTTATTTATGCCATGAGAATAGCTATATTAGTAGGGATCTGCTCAATCAATTGAGCAATCCAAAGGTGATTAGGTATCCAAATTCTCAGGATAATTGGGTCCACAAATTAGATGATGACTCTGTCTGTTATCCATTTCCATTGCAGGTAAATAGGCAACTCATTTATTCTTGGTACTCAATAGACCATTATACCCGATTTACATTGGGAACAATATAGTACATTGTTTCGCCATACAAATGGATCTAGTCAATTCCACATTGTGGACTAGATTAAAAGGAGATCCAGACAGTTTTATGGATGAATATGAAGCCCTTAAGTCATCCCAGATACTGCCATATGCAATCAGTGTATTAGTACCGCAAGATGTTATTATTCCTCCAGGTACTAATAACTTCCTGTTGCCTATTCAGGTATCAAAAGGCCAGAAATTGAAAAATTCTGATGCATTAATATGCTTATCAAACAGAATGCAACGTTTAGGTATTTCAGTAAATCCTACACCTATGGTAAATTTACAGGCCTTTGAAACCCAAATAATTGTGAATAATGGTATGCCCAATGAAGTTCATTTGTCCAAAGATACTATCATTGGTATGGCCTTAGATTCAGATTATTATACTTTTGGGTTTCAAAATTTAATTATCGGCCTAATCCTTGAATCATACCTTACTGAACAACAACTGGTTGAACAAAATTGTATTCTTCTCCTGAAGGATTGTTCACCATTAGTTCCATATATCCTTACTATCCTGAAACTGGTACCTGCAAGGTAGAGGAATCCTCTCTTACGTTTGAACATATAATTAATGAGCAGGAAGCCAAGGAATATCGTGAGTTAACTGAAAAAGTTGGTAAGTCAAATCATGACCTCACAGACAGGCTTGAGGAAGCCTATGAAATAGGTTAACCTGAAGAGTTCCCAGGGTTCTTGGAAATGGTCCAACAGCAATTATCCTTAGCTGATGGATGTTCCTATGATTTATAATGTCAACAATTGAGACCCTATTGGAATTCAAGAATATCTTTGCAAAAGATTCCTATGATTGTGGTCTGACAGACATACACATAGCCAGAATTCAGACTGATCCTGTGCACCTCCTGTTTATATCAAGCAATATCGTCTTCCACTAGCATGTTATGAGTTGCTAGCGGAAATAATAAGGAACCTTAAGAAGAGGGGTATTATAAGACCGGTGCACAGTTCTTATAATAACCCCATTCTTGGTATCCTTAAACCAAATGGTCAATGGTGTTTATGTGCTGATCTCCGACAGCTCAATAAACGAGTATATATGTCCGGCTGGCCCGTGCCATATATCGACCAATGCTTGGTACAAATGCAAGGCGCTAGGATCTTTACTACTCTGGATTGTGCTCAAGGGTATTGGACCATCAAGGTAAGTCCTGAAGACCAATATAATTGGTGTTTACTTTTGGTAAAGAACAGTTCACCTGGACCCGATTACCTTTTGGTTATATTAACTCAGGTCATGAATTTGCTGTGTTTTTATATAAGGCTATGCCTGATGCAGCTAAAAGAGGAAATTTAACTTATGCGGTTGACATTTTGTTGAAAAGTACATCATTTGATAAACATATCCAAGAGATTAGACATGTGCTTAACCAGTTCAGAGAGGCGGGAGTTAAGATCTCATTACAGAAAGCCCAATGGTGTTGTACCAAGGTCAACTTTCTAGGACATGAGGTTACTACTGAAGGCTTAAACCCTCAAAAGAAGAAAGTGGAAGCAGTGTTGAAATCTAAAATGCCTACCAATGTCAGTGAACTGAGGTCATTCTTGGGTATGATAAACTACTCACGTAAGTTTATAGACAACTATACTGAAATTAGTAAGCTATTGTTGACCTTACTGAAGAAAGGTGTTCTATGGAAATGGGGGGTGTCACAAACCCCCCACCAGCAGCAATCAGTCTCCTCGACACTTCTTCACAGTCGCAGTCCCGGTCCCAGCCACTGGGAGCCCTCGGACTGCCTTCCTCACTGTGAACAGGCCAAAAATGGAAACCGATTGTTTGGCGGGGATGTGAATGCAATACACTATACAATCTCCATGCAATCTCGGTGATTGTATATGTATATATCTCGGTATCACTGCCACCAGTCTGGAAATGAGCCAGACGTCTCCAAACTAAACTATCCCTGTGGGAGAAAAAGTTAATTCAAAATAAAAATCTAGAAATAACAATATCTATCACTAGGTAGCGTCTCTCCAGTAGCTTAGATTCTTTGTGGGTCATTCAGTACAGATGCATAAAAATATTAAAGAAAAATGTAACAACACTAACAAAGGAACAGAGATTTTCAATAGTAAAAATAAACGGGGTAAAAACAGAAAAAGAGAACTTGTCTGAGGAGTCAAGAGTTTACCGGTGAAGTGTCTTTAGAAATGTGTCCAAATATTGTAATCCAGCAGTCCAATTCTGGAGATGCAATGACGGGTTTCCGGACACAAAAGACAGCAGTTCGAGGTTAGTGAAAGTTGCGCAGAAGAAAGCGATTCCAGGACAAGACAAAAGAGAGACCAGACCAGACTTCAGATTTCAGCCATAAGACAAAAGACAATCCATGGAGGATGCTTTTACCCCTTCTACCTCCATGGGAGGAGTTGACACCGGAGCCTGAACAAACTTCTCACTGGGTTAATGAGACAGCCCCCTCCTTAGACAAGACATATAGTCATATACACATGAATATGCATAACTTGCCAGAGGAACATGCGACCATGACCGTGTATCCCCCATGCATGGAAATATGATTTTATAGGTAATCTCTTCAACCGTTAATCTAAAGTTGAATCAGGGGTCAATGTACTTTGTGCAATAAAGTGGGTTATTTCAATGCTTTGAAGTAGGGTCTCTGAGCATTTACGACCCCCTAGATGTTTATACAGGTGGGTGCACCAGGCATGGTAGACATTCCAGGATTTCTACAGAATGGGGGAAGTTAACTATGAAGGATCTGGGGAAATGTAGTGTGGCTTAGGTTACGATATATTTATATGTACAGCGATTACATCGAGTATTCGTCACACCTCCCCCGATAAGAGGTTGCACGGGAGGGGTTTCGCAAAACCCTGACTCACGCAACCCACACTGACTGCGGTATCAGGATCGCCACGGCGAGACAACCCTTCAGCATTCTGATGATGACTTCCGGCCTTGTGCTGGATGGTAAAGTCATACTGCTGGAGCGCCAGGCTCCAATGCAGGAGTTTCCCGTTGCTACCAGCCGTATGATTTAACCAGCTCAGGGGATTATGGTAAGTGATGACCGTGAAGGAGCGTCCATAAAGGTACGATTGCAGCTTCTGGAGAGCCCACACAATCGCCAAACACTCCTTCTCTGTAATGCAATAAGCTACCTCCCTGGGAAGCAGCTTCCGGCTAAGATAGAGGAAGGGATGTTGCT
>CM070038.1:58364001-58375266 GCA_036250615.1 Ptychadena robeensis
GATTCCCTGCTCCTGGTACCCCCGCGCTAACCCAGGATCTGCGGCAGAAGCATAACAGGCTCCAACATGCCTACCATAGGGACTTTTTGTGGGGTGTCCCGGGGCTTGCTTCACTATTCAATCACTATTTAACACCATCACACATCTTTTCTTTTGCTTTGCATGTAGAAGTAGCTTCTGTAACAGGTGGAGGTAGGATACTCATCTTTTTGGGAATTAGGTAGTTTGGAGCGTTCACTGGTTAAAATAAGGCTCTTCCTTTTTCTTTGGTTCCCTCTATACTCTCCTCTATGATCACGTGGACTTTCTGTCACTTGAGCACAATTTCTCTGGCACTTGTACACCAGGGACATAGGTTTCTTGACCCCTAACCCCATACCCATTAATTCACCAAGATTTCCCTTGATCTTGTTTCTTGAAATTTTTTTTTAAATAGCCTGAAGATTTTCGATCCATCAGGATCACTTTCCTGCGAGTTCCCTCCTCGTTCTCCCACAGGGCGGGCCTTGGCGGTGAAGCAAGCCCCGGGACACCCCACAAAAAGTCCCTATTGTAGGCATGTTGGAGCCTGACTTTGTGAGCTCCAAAACAACCTTTATTAAGGGTTCTCAAGGTGGATCACCAATTTCTAACTCGATATCCCTCTCTACCCCCAGCTGGTTGGTCGACATATATAATTTAGCACACAGAAAATGTCAACTCTATACTCCTGAAGAAGCGATGTCTTTCGTGAAACGTGTTGAGTTTGTTGAACTTTGTTTTTGATTTTGCATGTCTGGATTAAAGTCTTGTTACGAGAAAAGTTGGTGCTGCGTAAAATCCCATCTGGTGTTTGGGTGAAACCCTTATTGTCTGGAAATTGGTTATTTTGGGATGTTGGCAATCTAACTTATATGTTAATTACTTTATGACTTTTACTCTTTGATGCTCCCTGGCTTCTCTTATCCAGGTCAGAGATAAAGTTATTGAGAAATGTAAAGCAGGCTTCTCCATGTCATCTATTTTAGCTTGCATCTCTGTAAGCTGTGCGGTAATGTCCATATCTTGGGAAGATTGAGTCTGGGTCGCATCCTCCATCAGAGAGACCCTTGATTCCAGCTCATCTAAGCGCTTATTTTGGGCAGCCAGGTCCTGTTTCAGTGTCTTGATGCCCCTGGCTACTGCAACATCCACCGCCTGCTGTATCATTAGTGTGAGCAACTTAGCCACTGCTAAAGCGATTTTGCCATGCTCCCCTTGCGAGATGTTCTCCTCTGAGAGAGCAATGTCTTCCCCCAGGCGCTGCGGCGCCATCTTGGATTTTTTGCCGCGCGGCGTTACGGGGCCATTGGGACCCACCACGCGGGATCTAGCGCGCGGGGAGGCCAGGTACCTGTCCATCCGTGCTCCTGGGGGGTTCCGGTGCCCGAGGTTGCAGGTAGGGGGCGATTTGAAGGCCGTTTTTTTATAGTTTCGCCTCTGGGCACAGGAGCTCTCTGGCGATGCGGCTCCTACATAGAGCGCCGGAACCGGAAGTCCTAATTTCTCTTTTTGTACGCTAATGTACACTGCTCGAAAAGAACACAAAAATAAGACATCCAAGATCTGAATTAATGAAATATTCATAATAAATACTTTGTTCTTTACATAGTTGAATGTGCTAACAACAAAATCACACTTTGCAATGGAAAACAAATTAGCAATGAAAAACAAATTTATCAACTGATGGAGCTGAAGTGGAAAAAACACTGTGCTTAAAACAAGTCAAAATAAGTAGTATGTGTGGTCTCCATGTGCCTGTATGACCACCCTACAACGACTAGGCATGCTCCTGATGAGCTGGTGGATGGTCTCCTGAGGGATCTCTTCCCACACCTGGACTAAATCAAAGAAGGTGTGTCTGTCACTGTAGCACTCCTTACATGGGAGAGGCTGGATTTTTCCCAGTTCTCATTACTTTGCCCCTTGTCAAGCACCTCTGGCCTGGCCAACACACCAAGCAGTGAAGGTTTAAACAAATGAAACAATGTTTAATTGCAGTAGGGCCAAATACGATGAAAGCACTTAAAAGTCAAAACAAAATGCAACAACCACACAAATGGATTCTCAACAATATAGAGTAGGCAGGTTACCAACTGTTAATTCCTGACACCAATGTTTAAATAAATATTCTGCTAAAAAATACAGAAGGTATATATAGTTCAACCGAGCACCTGAGCCTAATGTAAGTCAATGGGAGACAACCAGGCACCCACTGTTCGGAAGAGGGGAGGGTGCCTGGTCCATTGGAAAGGTTCACAAAGTGACAGAAACAACTGGCACAGACATGGAAACCAGTCTGTGCCAGTTGTATGCAAATGTAAAATACTGACAAAAACACGCCCCAACCCTATTTTACAGAAAAAATTTCACTCGAAAACATTCTACGGCAGTGCCTGCAGTTGAATTGATACTCTAAAACATTATATCACAGTGCCTGAAGTTAAGCTGGCGCTCTAAAAAATTACATGCCATCAACGGACATATATACTCTGGGGTATGGTATATGAGCCTCATAGAGGTTAAGTGTTACAACATTAGCACTATTGGAGCTGTGAGGTGTTATCATCCCACCCAGAGAGGGGTGTTAAATGGCATTGTATATGGCAGGCAATAGATGTCGCACCCTCCCCACACCCCCACACCCCCGTTCAAGCTTGGCTTCTCCATTTCCACATATATGCCCTCCTTAACACCTCTTCACGTCCTTCTCCCTATTCAGAATGAGAATTTGTGAATGTGAATCCTCAAACGTGTGTCCTTTTCCTTTATTTTTTTTCCTTTTTACGAAGTGGATGAAGAATAGACACAGTTGGCAAGCACTCAGGTTGTATTTTGGTCACGTCAGGAGGATGAGAAGTGGAAGAGGTGGACGCAGTGGGGTTGCAAAAGGGAGAAGTTGGGCCACACCAAACAGGCCTGCAACCATGACACCAAGCACCCCCATGCGTAAATTAACCTTGCCAAGGGGGGTTTTTGGAGAAAAGTGCAGACGACAAAAAAGTGGTAGTTTGCAACCTGTACAAAACCAAAATGAGCCAGGGTGTGAACACTAGCAACCTCACCACGAGCATGATGCGCCACATGGCATCCAAGTGCTGCTTATAAGTAAGCAGAAGTGCCTGGGTCAACAATCTTTGTCTGCCGGTCACAACACTGCTTCCTTTCCTGTCACGGGTGAACCACAAGAGTAGTGGACCCACCGTGCCACCAAACAAGCATAAACCAGGGAGCAGAGTCTAAGGAGCCCCCAGTACTGGCCCTTGAATTAGTGGCCATTGGCCTGATGTTGACAGCCGTTAGTACACAGTCCCCAGCCGCCACTATTGTTCACGGTGTGCTTTGCATGCCTTACACCAGCATGTGTCCAACGCACTGGGAAAGTTTACCTCACCACGGACACATGAACAAGTGCTGGTGGCCATGGATGCTACATGTACCGGTCACCACCTGCTGGTGGCACTGTGCTTGCCCTTCCATGGATTGGTCCCACAGTCACCAGCAGGTGGCTCCCTGCAAGTGTGGGCTGGGTGGAGCACACACCTGCCTCGTTAGCTTTAAGGCTATATAGGTGTGCTTCATCCAGACATGCTTGCTGTTCATTGCTTTTCCTGTCTTCATGTAATTTCCTGTCTGTGAACCTGAATCTGTAGCCTGGACTTTTTCGTACCTGTCTGTGAGTACTCATTAAATCTGTTTTTGACACCACCCTACCTCTGCTTGGATGTCAGTGTGTGTTGCTTGTCTGGTCGCCCCTCTGTACCTGATCCTGACAAAGGGTTTTGCACCTGCTGCCTACATGAGGTTGGATATGTGTCCAGGCCGCTGTCTGCTTTTTCCTGCTCTCACTTTGCTACAATTTAGTTTATCAATCCTAATCTGCCCAACTACTGGCCTTAAGCCAATCTTCTGGAAGTCTATAAATGTTAGCTCCTTAGCTCCTTTTCTGATCAGATGCAGGATTTCAGGGTGAATTTATCCACGGATCCAGTGTGACTTCCTGGCAAGGACAGCTACTTCTTTACTCCAATCTGGTGGCAGAGCCTTCAGCCATCCAATGGTACCCAGCAGCTAGTAGATGCAGCTTATTTGGAAATGTAGCTCACAAGATTGATGCCCCATCCCTGCCAACGGGTGATGGTGATGAAGCTGTACATAACTTTCCTATAGTAAACTTGTAAATATCCCCTACTTTGCTGTCTGGACCTTCTATTTATTGGTATGAGAGCTCTGTGGCAGTGTGCTGAGCAGAAGACATCCTTCTAAAGAATCTGGTCATCTGAGTAGATGCACTACATGACACCCCACAAATTTACAGGTGCAACCCCCAGGCATTAGCATTTGTACTGGCTGTACAGAAGTCTATGCTTTAAAGCGTCATTAACGCTTTATGCCACAGGAAGACACATGGAAAGCATAAATACGTTTTGGTTGTCAATCAAAACTTTTGTCATATGTCAAAATGACATTTTTGGTTGTATCTCCAATTGGTAATATCTCAAGGGCCCCCTGTATTCTCCTGCTTAGGATCAGTGTAGCTGTAATAAGGTAACAGCCTTGTTTGCACAGTTATCAAGCCTTTTTTCCCACTCTCCCAATATTAAAGGAAAAAAATTTACGTAACTATTAAAAGCTGACTCCAGCCCACTTTCTAACAACCGGGAAATTGGGAAGCACCCTCAGTGGGGACTTTAGATGGCAGACCTACATAGACTGTGATTTTTGTCACACACCACAATGTTAATAATTAACACGATTTTGTTTTTGCACAAAGACATATCAAAAGTCAACATAAATAATTCAGGGAGACAGGTAGCGGGAAATTTTCCAGATGAGTACAGACGTTTTTGGTGTTCGAATTGACCATGGTTAATGTTGTCTACATGTTTCGCCCGTACATTACTGGGCTTCCTCAGGACACATAACCATCTGTTTAGGAAATCCCAAGATAGGGTAGAATCAATATATTGGATACGTACAGTTGTGATACATAATACAGTTGCAAATGTGAAATACAGTTGTAATACATAGTGCAGTTGTAATGTGACTTGGTAGGATCAATCATACCGAAAAAAACACAATAATATACAATCTGAGTCATTGCTGATAATATGTATGTGTTGATATTACTACTGACAGTGTGTATATACACATGTAGATATTGAATAATGTTGGGCTTAAACGGGTGCCCCCCCTCCCCACTGCTTGCAGGGAAACTGATGTGCTTGCGTGGCGAGTAGCGGGCCCCTGGGCCCCCCCCTCCCTCCCCCCCCCCTCGCTTCCCCCGCTTCCTCCATTTGAGTCATTCTATCTCTTGGGATCATCTCAGGATCATCGGTCTCCTGGTGTTCTGGTGGGCTACCTTCATTATTGTTTGAATATCCACATATGCATCATCAGCAATGATTAAGATTTTTCCATTATTCAATATCTACATGTGTATATACATATGTGTAGGTCTGCCATCTAAAGTCCCCACTGAGGGTGCTTTCCAATTACCAGATTACCATTTAAAGGGGATGGGCGACCTTATCTTCCTGGAGCACTTAGTTAACCTCGGCCCCCTCTCACACTTTCTAAAAACAAAAGCGAAGCCTTTAATTAATCCCCTGTGCGTTATGGGCTTTTTGCGCCATTTTCTATGGCACACGCGATGTGTGGGTAGAAAAGCGCCCCCCTCCATAAACATGGAGGTCTATGGCCCCGCCCCACCGCCCCCAGGAAAGGCTCTGTTTGTCTTCAGCTCTGTAGAAGGGCTGCAGACACACAGAGAAATGGCGGTTGTGCCCGATCCCAGCACTGGCGCAGTTTGATTCACGATCAAACTGCGCCCAAACTGGCTTCGGGCATAACGACAAGAAGGTTAAAAATAAAACTTTGTCAACGTTTTCAAATCAAATACTTAGGTATAATAGATTTGAAAATGATGCTACAAGCCCTGAGGTGATATTTGTACTGTACATTCACTGTTCATGTTCACTCTATAGAAATATAGAGGTTATCTAATAATCAGCTATTGCCAAATCCTAAAGTAGATTGAGTACAATCTTTTGCTTAGTTGATCTATAATTAGGCATTGTGCCTTTTTATTGTATAATTTGTATATGAAAGCAGTGGGTAACTTAGTTACATGAAGATACATGAGGGCTATCCAAAGATTTTTCCTGACCTTGTCTCTCATCAGCTTGCTTCAACCTATCGGGTTAAATTACCAGAGAGATATCCTATCTCCTGTCATCATCTGTTTCTAATTCTAACTTGTCACCATGTTTAAAAAAATATATGCTACGTCATAGTATTGCAGGATCCAGATATTTCTTTTGTACTTTGTTGTCCATGTGCTATGGTTTTATGGAAGAACACCAACTTGTAGTTCAGGCGTAACACCAGTCCTGCTGGATCACATGATGACTAAAGCCCCCCATACAACTTAAGATCAAACCATACAATTTCCATTAGATCTACCAACAACTGTGTAGTATAGTGGCCTCTCTGATAGAATACATAGTGATTGGAAGGATTAGAAAGGTCCTCATATTACATGGTTTTGGTAGAAGAAAAGTTGATTGTACAGAAATTGTATGAAAAGATTGTAAGGTGTATGGGGGTCTTTACAGAGATAGAGAACGCAGCATTGCATCATGGGGATTTACTTTGAACAGACTGATGTTCTTTGTTAAGCTAGCCATACATGTGTCGACTCGTGAGTGATCGATCGCCCATCCGATTGATTCCGGTGAAGCCACAGGCGTTGATCGATCGCCCAATCAAGTCTATGCCTACCACCTTAGGCCACCGATTCCTGGACGATTCTGTTCCCGATCGATCGCTTCACAAATGTCAACTCCCCTTGATGTGTGCTCAATCGATCAGAAAAGACCAACAGGTTGGTTCTCTGGCCGATACCGATTTGGGGGCCAAGTCGATTGGGCGGGGTCGATCGGTCAAGGTGGGCTGCACTCGATTCCTCGTCGATCGATCGGCGGGCACGCGCCCGGTGATTGATCGCCCAGGAATCGTGTGGGAAATCGACCCGTGTATGGCTACCTTTATACTTATTCCTTCTAAGTAAAGGGATCAAACAATTTGGCTTTGAAGAAATTAGACTAAATGCTTGCTCTAGGCAATCAGATAAATAGACAGCTGAATTATTTTATGTGAACCCGCTTACTCCCCAAAGAATTTGTATCCAAACAAATGTTCAAGTGCAATGGAGTAACTAAAATGTCATGTTACCATGTCAAGCATGTATGAGTGTCTATTGTTGGCTAAATTACTCTCCAACTATAAAAAGTAAAAACTAGACAATTGTGCCTGCAAAAAATGGATACATTTCTTATCTGTAAATAATAATTTTGTATGTTACCACTATTTAAAACGAATTGAGCAGTTGAAAGCATGCTACATAATTATTTATACTAAAAGCCTTGACTGCTCTGCTTAGTGGGAGTCAATAAAGCCCCCCATACACCTTTAGATTCCTCCATACAATTTCCATCAAATCTACCAACAACTATGTAGTATAATGACCTCCCTGATAGAATACATAGTGATTGGAAGGTGTAGAAAGGTCCTCATATTACATGGTTTTGGTAGAAGAAAAGTTGATTGTACAGAAATTGCATGGTAATTCTATGTGGTGTATGGGGGGCTTTAGTGCTGACCTGACCTCAGTCTTCTAGGCAGGTTTGGATTTACAACTAGGTAAAAGTGAGGGATTATAAATCTACTAGAACCTATGGTAATGTTTCACACAAGAAACTCTGCATTTAGTATCCTGTGATTAAACAGTTTGCAGATATCTCTGGAATATTAGTTCATTTCATTTGAGTGTAAAGCTGGCCATACACGGTTCTATATTTCCATCTGATCGACTTAAAAGAATTGTAATACGCATGTGCTCCACAGTGGATTAGCAAATAGATAGTAAACAAATCGACTACACTGTGTGTTCAGTGATTGATCAACGTTCGAATTGTTCAAGGTGATCGAATTGCGATCAATCAAGCAAAATTCGAAACTTGCATGGCGCACGCTCACTGCCCCTGCAGTGATGCCAGCTACCTCCAATATCCCCAGTCCACCAATCTCCAAAAACAAAACAATTCACTCCCACCTCCCATTGCCATCTTGCTTCTCAGCATTTGTTGGTCAGCTGAGCTCATATTTCAAAAGCAAAATGTAAATTAAATTGTATAGAAATAGTTAGGCTTACAAATTCAAAGTATATTTTATACAGAATTAAGCTAGCCATACAGGTATAGATTTTTGCACAATCAATGATAGATGCCTATGTCGAATGTATACACTGTATTTACCTCCAATTGCATGAAATTTCATTTGGATGTACTCAAATTAAAGTATTAATCGATTTTTTAAAAACATGAACTAGCTTCATTCAAATGTATTAGATCAAACAAAAACAATCAAATGAAATTTTTTGAAATGTTTGATTTACATTCCATGGTTACCAATTCGATAAAAATTTACCAACATGTCCAATAACCTAGATACATTTTTTGTTTGATATCTATAACTTTTTATCGCACAAACAAGTTGTTTGGTATTTGAACAAAAAATCTTTGGTTCCCGATTGATTGAACCAAAATATCAAACCGTGTATGGCCAACTTTAGGTCTTCAATCTAGCAGAATAGTTCACATTAGCTCCAAAATATGTCTCACTAATTTTTTTACTAAGCAAGGATTTATTTTTTATAATCATTAATTAGTTACCGGACTATTACCAAATTAATTATTAACCGGATTATACTTCTGAAAGTTAGCATCTGCTTACTTACCATGGGATATTCCACATTACTACTAACAACGTTTTATTAAATAATCATTACCCCCCACAAAACATTTTCACATTTAAGTTGGAATATACCGTATAGATGTTCAATGTTTGAACACATTCTTTTTTTCACATAGGATGCTGTTAACATCTGAAACATACATCTCTTGGGTCCTGATGATTTGTGTCATGTCAGCCAATGTCAAATACTGGTGGTAAGATTAACTAGAGACAAATTACTTTTACAGACATGTTACAAATTTGTGACATATAGAGTACTTCTACTTGTACTACCCTACTGAGAAGATTAAGGTTTAGAAAATAATGACTTGTGTGTGGCACTGCTTTACATTAGGCCTAATCTAGGATTAATTTAAATATCATTATGGCTTAATTTCTGATGGTTTCATTTCATAATGATAATTTAGTTGAGTTTGCCTTTGTGATGGAGGAACTGAGCTTTTACTAATTGTTTATTAAATAATATATGTAGCTTTCCTTTCACTATATCTGGTGGCTCAATGAGTTCTCTTTTTTCAGAAATCTTGTCACTTACCCATGTGCTGGCCTGAAAGATTAGGGAGCACATACCTAAAAAAAAATTATTTTAACCAAACCCATAAAGAGGAAGAGTGGGAATTGTCAGGGATCCGGACAGGGGGTGACCAGGACAGGCAGCACACACCGAGACCAGACAGGTATAAGGTGAAAACTGATTTAATGGTGACTTTAAGGATCAGCCTAACATAGAGTTCAGATGTCTGGAACCGAGTTGTCCACAACAGGTAACACAGAGTAGTTCAGAAGGCAGAAGAGCCAAATACAGCAGACCAGAGTTCAGATCAGATATCCAGAGTTCAGATCAAATAACCAGTGTTCAGATCAGAAGATGAGATGATCCAGAGTTCAGATGAACCAGATAACATCAATGCTCAGGCAAGTGTGGGAGGGTGAGGCACACCTATATAGGTCTCAGGCTAACAAGGCAGGTGTACACAACCCAGTCCACACTTGCAGGAAGTAAGGAGTAAGTTGAAGCACAGTGCCACCAGCAGATGGTACCTGGGATAGCAAGGGTCCTCACAGTAATATATTTGAATTCCAGCATGGGAGTCTATCAGGTTTTTAGCTTAAGTAAGTAAAGCATCAGCAGCTAATTATGGTAATACCTGGATTATACCTGCTCTATATATTTATATATATTTAACCACATAATTAATCAAAAAATGATTATGGTTACCATTGTATTACCATCAAACCCATGATAAATCTCCAATATAAGAAAGCAGCAAAAACAAATCCAGACAAAAAATGCTTCAGTCTAAATTGAAACTAACACCTGGTATACAATCTAGCAAATCTAAGATTGTACTATTGTTAGACCTTCCTGATGTAGGGGAGGGTAGCGGAGGTAGAAGCTCGACCTCACAGGGGAGAAGTTCAGTTGACCCCCTGAACCCCTGGCTCCTATCAACCTGCCCCTTCCTAATTTTTAGGTCTCATTTTTTAGGACAGGATTCGATCACTAGGGAGAACACAACCTGCCCTCCAGAGAACCTGATTCGATCACTAGGGAGAACACAACCTGCCCTCCAGACAACCTGATCCCCGGTCCCCAGAGACAGAGCCAGAGTTCCGGAAGAACTTCTCGAAGACAGAATTTAGAGCTCTAAAGGATCTTATTCAATTGCTCAATGAGCAAAATGACTGAATGATGGAAACTTGGGACCTCCCGACTGAGACTGTGACCACCTTATTAGACGAGCCAGAAACTGATGCTAGACTGGACTTGATTCAATTCAAACCTAAATCCAGGAAATTTCCGCCTTTACATCTTTGCACACCTATTGCCACTTTCGTTAATCTGGTTACCCGAGAATTAGAACAAACACTAGGGCCAATGCAGCTTGGTCACACTTATTTGTCAAACATACAACAACGAGCTGTGAAGGATCTCCAACGTGACCACGACATTGTCATCAAGTCCTCGGACAAGGGTGGCAATGTCGTGGTCATGGATCATGGTCATGGTCATGGTGCAAACTACGAACAGATGTGCCTTAAGATTCTATCTAATGTAGATTGATATCAACCCATTGAAAGCACACTGTTACTCTCTTTTAAAGAAAAACTGGATTTCTTGCTAGTGAACCCCTTCAATTCACATCCTATTAACAAGGACAACTTGGATTTCTTGATGGCAGCAGCCCCATGTATACTGACTTTATATGCTTTGCCGAAAATGCACAAGTCGATGGCCGACCCACCAGGCAGACCTAGTGTATCAGGGTGCGGCGCACTGACTGAACCTAGCAGTCGCTTCATCGTTATACATCTACGACCCCTGGTACGCAAATTACCCTCTTACTTACAGGATTCGTTAGATGTACTTACAGGGAGTGCAGAATTATTAGGCAAACTAGTATTTTGACCACATCATCCTCTTTATGC
>CM070038.1:58409065-58421115 GCA_036250615.1 Ptychadena robeensis
AAGTCAATGGAGAATGGCGGAATCCTAAATTGCGATTATCCGAGAAAGCGCAATGCGACCGAACATGTGCAATGCATTGAAGTCAATGGAGCTAGAATATCCGACATTTCCGCCTACATCATCGCGATTATATAATCGCGACCAATGTTAACGGTGGGCGTGCAGAAAATCGCAATGGCGGCGGATATCCGCTCACATATTCGCGAATATTCGCGAAATGGCGGTATTCGACCTAAATATCCGAAAATCGGATATTCGAGCTCAACACTATTGAACCGTTAGCGTGTCAATATTTGCTGACGATGTGTTATTGACCCTTACACAGCCGCTTGTTTCTCTTCCGAATCTCCATGCCCAAATAGCCTCTTTTAGCGCCCTGTCAGGCTATAAAATCAACCCCTCCAAAACGGAGGCCCTTCCCCTCAATGTGCCCTTGTTAACTGTCCAGCATCTCTCGTTGTCCTTCCCATACACCTGGAAATCCCATTCTTTCAAATACCTTGGGGTTCATCTCACGCCCTCATACTCTACCCTATTCTCTGCTAACTTTGTACCTCTGTTTCGAGAAATCCGAGCTCTACTGTGAAAGTGGCAACCTATGCGTATTTCTTGGTTTGGACATATGGCATCCGTTAAAATGAGCATACTTCCAAAACTACTCTACCTGTTTGAAAAATTGCCTGTCCCCATCCCTGGCTCCCATTTAAAGAGTCTTCAGCAGGATCTCCTTGGCTTTGTTTGGAACGGTGGTCGACATAGAATCTCTAGAGCGGTTCTCTGTGCTTCTTGGGCAGTCCCGTGGTACGCTGTTACACTTGTTCTGGCATTGTCCCATTCTCCAACCGGACTGGAAGGGGGTCCGGGACCTTATCCTCTTGGTGTTCCAGAGCCAGGTACCCTTTATGCCCCTTACTTTTGTTTTAGGCCTTCCCCCAGTGGCTTTCTCAAAGCCGGCCAAACGGTTGTTGGCCCACCTCCTCACAGCAGCAAGGTGTTTAATCGCCTTGAACTGGAAAAACCAAGTGGCTTCTTCTATGTCTGATCTGTATGCAAGGATTAAGGATCTGTATGTGATGGAGAAACTCACTGCCTGGGTTCATGATACTACTGAGAAATTTTACGAGGTATGAGAACTGTGGTTTCTGGTGGGTCATCCCCCTCTATATGCTTTTTAAGTGCCAGACCCTGAGGGGCTCTTTGGCATACTCTGGGGTGGTTTCCTGTTACTCCTTTATGCTCTTTTTTATATCTTTCATCTTCTTCTCTATTTTTTTTGTGTTCTTTCTTCTTTTTGCTATCTTCTATTTGTGTATTAGTCTACATGGATTTATGTTTTGCAACTGTAAGTTTATTTGATTGAATGTTATGCTTTGTTTGCGGGTTGTGCCGCTCATGCTCTTGTTGATTTCTGCATTACCTTTTTTGAGTGGTTACCCTGGATTTGAGCTATTCTGCGTTTGTTTCTTTGCTACAGTTTTGGTGGTTGCCATCTGTTTTGCGATATTGGAATTATTTGTAATGTTTTGAAAATTTCAATAAAAAAACAGTTATACAAAAAAATAATGGGATTTCTCCCATATTTAATCTTAGTAAAGAATATAGAAATGTGTTTAAGTAAAAAAAGTAGTGTAAATGCCAGAAGTAAAATCAGTCACAGAACCATCATAAGAGCTTTAAAATGATCTGCCATCACTGGAAATATTCAATACAGTAGAACCATGTTAATTGAAACCATTGAACAGTGGCCTGAACAATGAGGTCTTCCATCAACTGTATGTCAGAGATCCTGTGGTACCATTGAGGAATTGAAACAGGAAAGGTCCTTAAGGGCAGGACATAGGAAATGGGGACTAAAGGAAACAGAAGGTGTAAGGGATAAGAAAGCTCTGTGTCATTTTAATGAGATGCATCTGGGTTAAAATAATCCATTGTAGTTCTTTATTCCATAATATAAGCAATTAATAGCATAACATGTCCATATTACCACCCAAATGCTGGGGTAGTCCTACTCTTACCACTCCATTCACTACCTACAAAGAGTAAGCTCTTATGTGAGCTAAATTTATAAGAGTAGGACTACCCCAGCATTTAGTGGGTGACATGGACATGTTTTTGTGTATTGCTTACAGTAGCTTGCAAAAGTATTCCAAATTTTGTCACATTACAGCTACAAACATGAATCAATTTTACTGGAATTCCACGTGAAAGACCAATACAAAGTGGTGTACATGTGAGAAGTGGAACGAAAATCACACATGATTCCAATTTTTTTTATAAATAAATAACTACAAAGTGGGGTGTGCATAATTATTCAGCCCCCTGAGTCAAAACTTTGTAGAACCACCTTTTGCTGCAATTACAGCTGACAGTCTTTTAGGATATGTCTCTACCAGCTTTGCACGTCTAGAGACTGAAATCCTTGCCCATTCTTCTTTGCAAAACAGCTCCAGCTCAGTCAGATTAGATGAACAGCAGTTTTCAGATTTTGCCACAGATTCTCGATTGAATTTAGATTTGGACTTTGACTGGGCCAGCTCGTCCAAAGTCACCATGGGCCTCTTGACTAAATTTTTGATCAGTGCTCTCCTTGTTCGGCCTGTGAGTTTAGGTGGACGGCCTTGTCTTGGTAGGTTTACATTTGTGCCATAATAAATAAATAATGGGGCATATGAAGGAATAAACTTTCATGCCAACATCTCTAAATATACTATTAGAAAAAAATATTTGGACAGAGCTTCCTCTGTCAAATCTCGGGTGGCTAAAATTTAACAAAATTTTAGGTTACAATAGTTTTTATTAAGGTTTTTTAAACAGTGGACAACGGTTACAAATGATCATCAAAATGTAAAAAAAAAGAAAAACAATAAAGGAAAACAATAACATGACCGGGCTATCACCTGACGGGTAGCCATAAAGACAAAGGAAGCTAACTGGTCCTGGGATTTAGTCAAAGACGGCACCCTACGGCGTAACAAAGCCTCCCACAGATCACGAGATAGTGGGCATCCCAATAGTGAACGCAAAAAGTTATAGACTCTAATCCATAATGGCTGGACCCGCGGACAGGACCACCAGATATGAAGGAGGGTACCTCTTGCTAAGCAGCCTCGGAAGCACCTCGGAGAGATGGTCAGCACGAATCTGGACAGCCGGTCTGGTGTCATATACCATCGTAGGAGAACTTTGTAGGAGTTCTCCAATGCAAGAACGTTTAGTGAGCAGGAAGCTGTTCGATATACCAACGCTGCCCACTCTGACTCGTCTAGTGAAGAACCCAAATCCTCCTCCCATTTCCTCATGTACGGGAGCTTGGTCAACGTCTGGGGGGAGGTGAAGGAGTGGTAAAGAAGAGAAATGAGACCAGGAGACAAGGGAGAGCGAAAACAGTGATGCTCAAATTCCCTTGCCACTTTGCCAAGAATTTCTTTCTGCTGTGGGAACCAGAACCAGGATCCGGCCGCCTGGCTGAAAAACCCTGAGTCTGGCTCCCCGATTGTATCACACGACTTTGTGCTTCTTGAGCCTGTCTCATATGCTCCTGGACACCGGGCATCACCGCTGTTATCGGTCCTGCATCTGTAGAACATGTTCCACAACGAGCGGTGGGGAGAATGCTCCTCTTCCCCACGACTCCTTTGCGATATCCAAGAGTCCCCTGGGGTGTGCCCTACAGTAGCTCAAATGGGAAAACCCAGTAGATGACTGAGGCACTTCACGAATGGCAAAACATCAAATAGGGGAGCACAATCCCAGGTCCCTCCCATCTGCCTCAACCACCCTTTTTAACATCCTCTTTGAGGGTTTATTAAAGCGCTCTACTAACCCATCAGTTTGAGGGTGGTAGAACCGTCTTTAATGTTTTATTCCCAGCAACCTACACAGATCTTTCATCACCTTAGACATAAAGGGGTGTCCCTTGGTCCGTCAGGATCTCTTTGGGAATGCCTGTTTTAGCAAACATATGAACAGTTCCCGGGCAATTGTTTTAGCTGACATTTCCGCAAGGGAACTGCCTCTGGATATCTTGTGGCATAGTCTAAAACGACAAGAATGTATTGATATCCCTTTGCAGACTTCACCAGGGGGCCCCACCAGATCCATTGCCATCTGGGTGAACGGTACCTCGCCCATCTCAGGTTGTCGAGGATATGTAGCGGTTACCAAGGGGCCCCGGAAATGAGGAGCAGGGGATTTCAACTGACATTCGGGGCAAGACTCCCAGTTTACCTTTTGATTTCTGCAAACAACCCCCGGCCAAAAAAACCTTGAGGACCGGTTTGCTGAGTGCCTTCATCATCCGCCAGTGTTCGCCCATCGGGTTTTTTTATGATCCAAGTCCGTACCACTTTTCTATGTGAACTCGGGAACAACTAAATTGCGTCCATGCTGCCACCCCTTTTTCATCACGCGTAAGGAGATTTGTTGTTGCTGCAAAGTGAGGGTACTCATTTTCCAAGCCCTTATTTGGGTCAACCCCATTGGACCCAGAGCAACATTTTCCCAAGCATGAGCTACGTGGGGTCCCTTAGTGGGGATGTGCCAAAGTTATCATGAAACATCCTAGTTCCCCGGGAGAGCCATTCTGCTTCCACAAGACTCTGGGGCCTCTCGTTCCTCCCATCTCCCCCGTAGCACGAGACGGAACCAAAATAGTCCGGCTCAACGTGGTCCAGTTCTTAAGCCTAGCCATACCACTGCACTGGATTCCCTGTCTGATTCGATCAAAACCCATCCATCCTGCGAGGTTGTTGTCGATTCCTGCGATTCCGCCGGGAATCCTCAGTGTGTGATCGATCGGCGCAAGTAGGAATCCGATCGCTGCATACCACCCCGTTGTCCTGGGCCGAGCGTTCCGATTGATCACCTCCCGGAATCCCACTACTCCCGCTGTATCTGGGCAGAACATGGCCAGTACCGAAATAAGACCAACATGTTGGGGGGTTCTCTGGCGGATCCGATTCTGAGCCCCCGGGGCCCCGATCGTAGTCGGGGGGGGGACCCGATCTGGGGTGGAGCGACGGAACAAGTTTGGCGCACGGGGATTCCGCCCGATCGTTTCCGCGTGCACCGCCGCGGAATCGATCGGGTCACGGAATCCTGGTGCAATCCGACACCGTTGGTATGGCAGCCATTTAACAGTGGTGAACTATCAGAACCTGAAACGCCCCCCATTTCAGGCACTACATCGATGAAGCTTTGACCCCCCGGTACTTATTCTGAGTTGGTAAACATCAAAACCGTTCCACAGATCCCAGAGACCAAGGAAAGTCAACGTCCTAGTTATGACACTGTTCATTAAGGACTAAGCTGCCATACACATGCCGATAAAGTCGGCCGATGTTTAGTTAACCGGGTGGAACGACGGCTAGGCGCAGCTCACGGGCCGGCGTCATGTTAAAATCGGCAGCTATCGGCATGTGCCACATAGGGCGCCAGATCCCGTCGCCCCACTTCTCGTCCAGCCAGAGATCCGACATTCGAAAATCTCTGGCCGGCGCGAGCCGATGGGAGCCGATCCATAAGCTACAATGGAACACTGCGGCGCATTCATTTGTAAGCTATGCCGGCACCCCAAGGGTGCCCAGCCGACTGAAGTGCCCCAGAATTCCATGGACTGTAAACGTGATGACGTCATCACTTTACACCCGGAAGAAATCCGGCGGCAGATGTCGTCGATGTCGCCTGTGTATGCCCATCTTTCGACACTACTCCCGACTTCATGTGGTGTCACACAACCAAACTGAGTCCATTGGCACCCAGCTGTACACCTCTTTGGCGCACCAGTATGCACACAACACCAATGCACTGTTTCTTTAGCTGGTCTGGAGTCACCATATCAAATGTACAAGTGGTGGACCCAGCTCCCAAATCCAGCAAGCCATGGACACTCCTTCCCCCCACTTGACCATGCATTTGAGCCACCAGCACTTGTTAACAAAAAGAAAGAAACATTCTGGATGGGCAAGAAGGACAAGCTGGAGCTGCTTCACAGTCCATAGGTTCCACGACCATAGTACACTTGGCAGCCAAATGCCCCCATCGGCGCTGCACACCGCCAGCATTGGATATTGGAGCCTGGTCAGGGGATCTTTCACGGCCTTGTGTCCACATTGGACTCACCCAGTTTTTCGAAACATGCAGGTGGTGATGTTAGGAATGAGAAGTTGGTAGGAGTGGCTGAAGCGGGGGGTTTTTAGAGCTTTTTTTAAAAGTTCCAAAAGTAGAGGCAGTCCTATGGGACGAGGGAGAGTTCCAGAGAGAGGGCTGCCGCTAGAAGTCCTGAAGCCTTGCATGTGAAATGAGGTTTGACAGGTGGGGCTGTCATTAGTAGTAGGTCACTGGAGTTGAGGGGGCGGTTAGGGGTGTATTTGTGTACCAGTTGGAGATGTAAGGAGGAAGCAGTGTGGATTGGATTTAAAAGCAAGCCCAGAACCTTTTAAATTTTGATTCTCTGGACAACTGGAAGCCAGTGGTAATAGTTTGCAGAGAGGAGCAGCAAGATGAGAGCGGTTATCAGGAGTAGATGATCGGGCAGCGCCATTCATGATTGACTGAATGAGGTTCAAGTCTAGAGTAGAGGAGTACCAGAGAGGATGCTGTTAATCCGTAGTCCAGGACGAGAGATGAGGAGAGCGTTACCAGACATTTGGTGGTCTCTGTGGAGAGGAAGGGGGGGCGATTTTTGGAGATGTGCGGAGATGGAATGGCAGTATCTAGCGATTTTCTGAAGGGGGGAGTAAAGGAGAGCTCATAGTCCAAGTTGCACCAAAGGCGCGGCTTGTGGAATGGGGGAGCGGATTTGTTTATTTACTGTGAGTGAGATGTTGGGGGGAGAGGCTTGATGTGATTGGGGAAGAATGATATTCGTTTTTGCTCAGTTGAGTTTAAGGAATCGGTCAGCCCATCCATGAAGAGATGGCCGAAAGGCACTGAGAGATTTTTTTTCCAGGACAGAGGGAGTAAAGGCGCGGGGTAGAATAGGTAGATTTGGGTAATCGTCCGCATATAAATGGTATTGCAGACCCAAGGATGAGATTAGTTTGCCAAGGGAGGAGGTATAGAGGGATAAAAAGAACTGGGCCAGGACTGAGCCGTGTGGGACTCCCAAACGGGAGGGGGTGTGAGAAGAAGAGTCGCCGTTGAAAAGAGGTTTTTGAAGATCGTCGGATCAGTGAGGAGAACCAGGAGAGGCAGAGGGAGATCCAACAGAAGAGGGATGGATGGTTGCCTTGGGCCTTGCATGAGCAGTCGTTGGCAACTTTAGTGATGGCTTCTCAGTTGAAGGAGAAGGTCGGAAGCCGGATTGGAGGGGGTCCAGGAGGAATTTACAGTCCAGATAGTCCGTCGTGAGGAGTCTTTGTAATGAGGCCCCTCGATTATTTTGAAGCAAAAGGAAGAAGAAGATAGTGGGTATTTGGACAGGGAGAGGAGGGATCAAGTGATTGGCTTCTTAGTATGGGGAGGATGTGGCGATGTTTTTGAAGGATGAGTGGGGAAGATACCAGAGGGAACGGGAGATTTTAAATGAAGTTACATCGTGCTGGGTGTGAGGGTGGTAGAATGGGTCTTAAGAAGAATCATCGGTTAGGGTCGAGTGGGCATGTGTTGGTTATGAGAAGAGCGAGCGAGAGTGACTTCCTCTAGACTGGAACAAGGGGAAAGGAGGTGAGTGAAGAGTCACAGGAGGATGGAATTGAGATGGGGGTGAGGGAAGAGTTGCATGAGGATGGGATTAAAAGATTGGAGGTGAGGGAAGAGTTTGCAGTAATGATTGGATTGAGGAGTGGAGGGTGAGGGAAGAGTTGCAGGAGGATGGGATTGGAGAAGTGGAGGTGAGGGAAGAGTTGCAGGAGGATGGTATTGGAGTAGTGGAGTTAGGGAAGAGTTGCAATGATGATGAGGATGGCGGAGGGGGGTGGGGGGGTATAATTGTGGGTTTGGCAGAAATATGATTCGATGCTTCATTTTGTTGAAGTAATGTGGCCAGTCTTGGGCAGAGTAAGGTGGCGTGGGAGGATGAGTGTATTATTGAGGAGGGAGTATGAAGGTGGAGAAGCGGCATGAGGTTGGATGCTTGTGAGGAATAGGGAGGAGAAAATAGGGTTTGGTTGGGTTGGCACAGCATTGAATGCTGAGTTTGTCTTGTAGGGAGAAAGTCAGTGCTCTGACCAGACTTTCTCCCTTTACGCTCTCCCTTGCGAAATCTCGTTGAGGGAGCGGTGTGCTTCCCTAGCCAGGGACGGGTTGGTGGGGCGGGTAGAGCTGATGGTGCCAGGGCAGTTTTTATTTTGCAGATTGAAGGGTGAGAGTTATATTTATGGCACTTGGTCAGGTGATGTGAGATTGAGTAGTGGAGGGCAAGTGAAGATATTATCAGATGCAGAGTGTTACCGGTTTTGTTCGAGTCTCTTGTGCCAACGTTTCATGTCGGGAGGTGCCGGGGTGGACAAAGGGCAAGGAATTTTCATGTCGAAGTTAGGAGTTTTTGTCGAGAGATGGAACGCAGAGTTGTCCAGTGGGTGAAGGGTGCAAAGTTTTGGAGAATACCAGTCATGTGGTGTCCAACGCTATTTGTGGGGGTGTGGATGTGCTGGGGTTAGGCCAAGGGATTCTGTAAAGAATAGGAGGAGTTTGGCGAGATGGGGGGGATTGCTGGGGAGTTTATCCATAGGCTATATTGAGTCATCACCAAGATAGAAGTGTAGTCATGTGTCAAGGAATGTTGGGAGCCAAGAGGTAAAGTTGGTCCGTAGGAATTGGGATAGAAGGGCCCGGGGGGCGAATGATAACAGCAAACAATGATGGGCAGGGGGTTGAACAGTGGATTGGAGTTTACCCTCTAATGAATGAGGAGGTGAGTGAGGAGTGGATTGTATGACAGTGTAGGTGCACGCGGAGATAGGAGACCTCCACCACCAGCCTGCCTGTTGATCAGTCTGGTATGTGGAGGTGGAAGTGCAGGCCTCATAGGATATGTGAAGCAGGGGCGTAGCGATTCAAGAGGAAGAGCCAGGTTTCAGTTGATAGCCAGAGTTAAGACTTAGAAAGGAAGAGATTGTGAATGAATGCATTTTGTTACACACGTCTGGCGTTCCCGAGTCCACATAGTAGAGGGGGGGACATCTATGGGACGTTGCGGATAGGTATCAAGGTGTTTTCGGAGGGTTGTTTCCCGGAGAGGCAAGAGGTGTGTAGACAGCTATGAGGAGTCCAGGATTGGGGAGAAATGTCCCCAGAAAGAAGGAGCGAAGTACCAAGTGGGGAGACGGTTACAGAAATGGCTACAAGCATTTGGAGGTGAGACTTGGGGGAAGAGAGAGTGCAAGGACTGGAGAGGAGGAGAGAGTTTAGCACAGGGGGTGGCAAAAGGATGGAATACATGCGCATGAGTGTATAGAGAAAGCACAGCGCATTGGGGAGATGCTTGTGGAAAGAGACAATATAAGCCTGATATCAGATGGAGCAGAGGTTTGAGGTGGTGCATAAAAATCACAGTCCCTCACTAAGTCCTCAACAGCGGATTTGGATCAGCGACCTGACCCAATTTTTTTTCTTAACACATGGGGGCAGCGCTTCAGAACCGATCCATTGTGACCCTTTCGACAATCTGGGTGCTGTGCAGTATCCAGGTTGTCACCACTGGGATCCGACAAGATAATCAATTCATGCATCTGTGACCTGGTAGTACTGATCAGGAGGCTGGTAAACTCCACGGTGTCACTCCTTTTAGCCCGCACAGCTGGAGTGACTCCCGAGAACGACGGAAATGTCTAGTTTTATTAACTTTTCAAGTCAGTCCCCCGGCAATCCGCTGTGGACAAATCGAATATGCTTTCTGAGAATCACCGCTTCAAAATGACAACAAGCCCGCCCCACTGAGTCCTTAGCCACGCCTCTCTCGGTCTGCTGTAACGCTCAAACGTATTCAAGAAACGCTCGCTTCCACAAATCATCAATGTGGGGTCATTTTTCTGCAAGCAAGTTGGCTTGCAAACGGAGACTATCCCGCCTCTCAGCAGGCCTCTGCCTTTGTTTATTTCTGGTCCGCGCAGCTGCCTCAGACAATTCAGTGATCCTGATGGCGCTGAGGAACCTTCAACTGTCTCCTGATCTGTTGCTATGTTTTCGTGGCGCCTCCGCCGTTCGCAAGGGCTGCTCTTGTCTTGCTGTGCTTCATTAGTCTCGATCGACAACTCTGCGAAAAGAAAGAGGGGGGGGGGGCGCGGTGCCGATTAGTCTCTCTCTCTCTCTCTCTCTCGCTTAAGTTGTATTTGCACCCTTGCTGGGGCTGCACTGAGTGTGAGAAAAGCAAGAATCCAACCACAACACCAGAGCTTCCAATCTTGGATCACAGGATACGATTCAGCATCCAAGAAGAGGTACAGGGGGACATTAAACATGGTGGGGTAAACAATTAACTTGTAAACCTTGCTAGGAGGTGAATGTGTCTGGCAGCGGATCAGAACTGCCCCCGCATTAAACTCCACCAATTGTGATCTGTACCAGCCTTGGCAGGGGTTAATTCAAGCCAAATAGTAGTAGTGCTTCCACCTTGAACGGTGAAAAACAGTCTGTTGCCAGGAATTTATTAGCAAGTTGCTTCCAAAACAACAAACACAAACCAAAACACATTAGCCGTCTTGCTCCTGCCTACCTCACTCAGCAGACTCACTATCTTGGTGATAAAAAAACAAAGACAGTTTGTAGAAACACATAGGCAAACTTACAGTTTTGCTGGTGTTTTCAAAAGGGGTTTTGCAGCAGAGACACAGACTCCTTCTCATGCAGCCGTCCCGCTCGTCTGCAAAGAGAGAGCCCTGTGTGTCAGACCTGCTGACCTAAATAGCAACACGCTGGGAGATCACCCCAGGCAGGCAAACCCCCGGACCGGCTCCGGTGGTCAGTACACAAAGTGCCGGAACCGCTGGGTGCGAAGTACACAGCACCAGCCACACATTATTCACTCAACACTGTGACAACCCTGTCAAAAAAACCATGGGGTCGCATTCAACCGTCCCATTCTGGAGGCGTTCTGTCAGGTTACTGGGAACACCTACTTCTCCCTGGGTACCATCCGCGACGAATGGGCAAGTTTAGCGCACCAGACCATACCCTGGAATCTCCCTGCTACATCGCAGAATCCCCTTCGAATTGGTACTCACTCCTGCCGTTAGCGTAATTCGGCTTTCAACCATGCCATGAACTCGGCAACGCAAGGTTAGTCAATTTTTTGCTAATTATGGTTACCTACCAACCTGCAGTGGCGCCGTCCCTGCCTCCTCCTCCCTGTCCCGTCGGCCCTTGTCGCTCCGGTTACTCTGATCACCTGGCGTGCCTCATACGGGTTCTGTAGGCTCACGTTAGGCGATGAGGGTCCAGCTGATCGGGCCGGCGGCCTTTTCCCCCTCTCGTGGTGGGGGACCGTTTGGCTTTCCAGGGGACGGCTACAGTACCTTTCGTGCCCCGTCTCGTAGTTGGCCCCCGTTTTTGGTCCGTTTTCAGGTTGCGGCACTTGTGTGGTTCTGCCGGCGGTACAGGCTCCGCCTCCCTACTCGTGGGCGGATCCACCCATGTTCCATGTCTTCTATTTTAAAAAAGCTGGTTGCCCGTGGGGGGGTTTTGCCGTCCCTCCCGTGCCCCTGGTCCCTCCTCCCCCGGAATTTGGTTGATTTGTGTTCTTGCGTTTGTGGGCGTGATGTGTTGGGCTTCACTGTGTGAGTTTCTTACTTAATCCTTTTTTTTTTCCCGGCTCTCTATGTTGGTCATACAACTTTCTTTTTTCGTGCTCTTTTTGGATGTTGTTTGTTTTGTGTTTTGTTTGTTGCTGTTTTCTACTTAATGGGTCTCTAATCAAGTTCTGTGAATTTCTTGCTCATGTTACACCGGTCAACATATCCAGGCTCTTGTTTCTCTTGGGTGTTCTTTTTTGTTCCCCGTTCCCTGATTTTGTCCGCGTTTCATGCGCGTCACCCTTCGAAGCCGTCCTGCGGGCGGCCCGGAGCCAGCCCTGAGGGGTGTGGTCCAGTGTCAGCCCCAGAAAAAAAAAGGGG
>CM070038.1:58449643-58469638 GCA_036250615.1 Ptychadena robeensis
GGGGACATCTCCCCAACCCTGGCCTCCTCATCGTGTCTACATCTTCTCTGCTCTCTCCAGGAAAACCAACTCCTCAAACCTGATACCTGTCGCCCTTCCCACAAGAAGCTCACCCCCTCTCTCATGTGGACTCTGGAACGCCAGATCTGTAGTAACAAACTGTCTTCCATTGACAATCTCTTCCTTTCTAAGTCTCTAAACCTCCTGGCTCTCACTGAAACCTGGCTCTCCTCCTTGAATCTGCCTCTGCTGCTTCCCTATCCTATGGGGCCTGCACTTTCATCACACTCCCAGACCTCCTGACAACAGGCCAGGTGGTGGTGTAGGTCTCCTTCTCTCTCCTCGCTGCAACCTACACTGTACTACAATCCCCTCCCTCACTCACTTTCTCTCATTCGAGGTACACTCCATCGCCCTGTTCACCCATGCCCCTCATTGTTGCTGTATCTATCGCCCCCCTGGCCCTTCATCCCAATCCGTTGACAACTTTACCTCTTGGCTCCCACACATTCTTGCCCATGACCTACCACTTATTATCCTTGTGATTCAATCTAGCAATGGATGACCCCAACAACCCCCCATCTGCCAAACTCCATCTTTAACAGACTCCTTGCCTAACCCAGCACATACCCCCCACACACCTCTCTGGACACACACTTGACCTGGTATTCTCCAAACTCTGCACCCTCACCCACCTGGACATCTATGCTTCCCTCTCTCTGACCACCATCTCCTAACCTTCGACATAAACACTTCCTGCCCTTTGTCCACCCCAGCACCTCCCCGACCTGAACGTTGGCACACAGAGACCTCACAACCTGGACCACTCTGCATTCTCTGACTCTTTCTATCCCTGTTCCACTATCTCTAATCTCACATCCCCGACCAAAGCCGCTCTCTCTATAATCTTACCCTCAAAATGTCCTAAACAAACTTGCTCCTGTACCCTCCGCTCTCCCGCCCCACCAACCCCCGTCCCTGCACGGTAAGCACACGCGCTCCCTCCAACAAGATGTTCGCCAAGGTAGAGCGTAAGTGGAGAAAGTTGGTCGAGCACTGACTTTTTCCTCTTACAAGACCAAACTCCAGCAATTCAATGCTGAGCTCGCTGCTGCCCAAGCAACCTACTCTTTCCTCCCTTATATCCTCACAAGCATCCACCCTCACTGTCTCTTCTCCACTTTCAACACTCTGCTCAATCCTACATCTCCTCCCCCACTGCCACTTTCTCTGCCCAAGACCTGGCTACATACTTTCAAGGCAAAATTGAAGCCATTCGTATCGTATATTTCTGCCAACCACAATACCCCCCCCTCCAATCCCATCCTCCTGCAACTCTTCCCTCACCTCCACTCCTCCAATCCATCCTCATGCAACTTTCTTCCCTCACCCCATTCTCTCAATTCCATCCTCCTGTAACTCTCCTCACCTCACTTTCCCTGTCAGTCTGGAGGAATCACCTCTCTGCTTCGCTCTTCTCCTACCACCACCTGCCCACTTGACCCTAGACACGTGATCTTCTTAAGACCCATTCTCCACCCTCGCCCCAGCACTGACTGAAATATTCAACATCTTTCTTCCTCTGGTATCTTGTCCCATCATCCTTCAAACATGCCTAGTCCTCCACATACTAAAGAAACCATCGCTTGTTCCACTCTCTTCCCTCCAACTTACCGACCGATCTCTCTTTTCCTTTTGCTTCAAAAACTACTCGAGCGCCTCGTTTAAAAAAGACTCACTGACTGTAAATTCCCTCTGACCTCTCCAATCCGGCTTCCGACCTTCTCATTCCACTGAGACAGCCATCACTAAAGTTGCCAACGACTTGCTCACTGCAAGGCCCAAGGCAACTATTCCTCCGTTCTTCTGTTGGATCTCTCCTCTGCTTTTGACATGTTGACCACCTCTTCTTCTACAGACCTTGAGCTCTTATCGGTATTCGTGACTCTGCTCTTTCCTGGTTCTCCTCCTACCTGACGACCGCTCTTTCCAAACCTTCTTCAATGGCTCCTCTTCTTCTCACCCCCCCTTCTGTTGGCGTCCTCAAGGTTCAGTCCTTGGCCCAGTTCTTTTCTCCCTCTATACCTCCCCCTTGGCAAACTATTCTCATCCTTTGGTCTGCAATACCATACTATATGCTGATGACACCCAAATCTACCTATCCACCCCGCCTTTACTCCTCTGTCCTGGACAACATCTCTCGGCGATCTCCTCATGGATGGCTGACAGATTCCTAAACTCAACCTAGCAAAACAGAACCATCATCTTTCCCCATCACCTTCCAAGCCTCCCCCCCAACATTACTCACAGTAAATAACACCGTCATCTCCCCCATTCCACAAGCTCGCTGCCTTGGTGTCACCTTCGATCTGCGCTCTCCTTTACTCCCCACATAATAAACATCGCTAGATCCTGCCACTTCCATTCTCGCAAACATCTCCAAAATCCGCCCCTTCTCTCCCCAGAGACCACCAAAGTCTGGCACATGCTCTCATCATCTCTCGTCTGGACTTGTAACATTCATCCTCTTGGTCTCCCTCTCTCTAGACTTTCACCTCTTCAGTCCATCATGAATGGCGCTGCCAGACTCATCTACTCCTCTAACCGCTCCTCTCATCTGCTGCTCTTCTCTGCAAATCTCTACACTGGCTTCCAGTTGTCCAGAGAATCAAATTCAAAGTCCTGTGCCTTGCTTTTAAATCACTCCACACTCCTGTCCTCCTTTACATCTCACACCTGGTACACACAATACACCCCTAAACCGCCCCCTCCGCTCCTCCAGTGACCTTACTAATGACATCCCCAATCATAACCTCATCACACGCAAGGCTTCAGTGACTACTCTAGGGCCGCCGCCTACTCTTGAACTCCCTCCCTCGTCCCATTAGATTGCTCCTACTTTTGGACACTTTTAAAAAAAGCCTAAAACCCACCTCTTCAGTCTGGCCTATCCATCTCTTTTCCTAACATCACACCATACGTCCCATCCCCCGCCTATTGTCTACTCTGTTCCCCCAACCTATTAGACTGTAAGCCCAACGGGCAGGTCCTCTATTCCTCCTGTGTCATTACCTGTACCTGTGTGTTTATTATGTGTTGTATCTTCCACTCTAATGTATTGGTACAGCGCTGCGTAATTGTTGGCGCTATATAATAATTAATAATAATATAATAACTCATGGCTTTACCACCTGGCAGCTCAACCCCAACATCTGGCAGGGTGGAAAAAAATCCCAACCCATCAAAATTGGTGGGGATTTTTCAGAGTTCTGAAGTCCTTGAGGCTGGTAGTTTAAATATATCACCGATCTATTACCCAGCCACCTACATGTAGTCTGGTGGAAATTAAGTCTCTGCTGGGTCTTTCTGGTTGTAACATATACACATAGGATCAATGTGTATTATGATCAATTTTGTCCTGTGTAGGCTATTGGGGAACTTGGTATGGCCTGAAGTTGTGGAGGGAAACGCTCTTTTACCTTTCCTTCTTACAATCTCACTTTTCTCTCCCTCTTCCATGCTTTTTCCTACCTCCAACTTAGTCATGCTTACACAGCCAAGAGTGCCTTACCTCCCTCCCCCCCCCCCACCCCCCTTCTACCTTCTTCTCTCAGTTCTTACTATACTCCTCTCCACCAGCTGATTTCTTGACATATCAAAGTCGCCTTTTGCACTTCTCTCCGGGTTTCCCAAGCTTGGTCTGTGACCAATGGTCAGGCGACTTAGAGTAGTGATGGCCGAACATCAGCCTGGATTGTCGCGAACGGGCGGGTCGGACTTTTAAAAGAGTCCGCCGTCCGCCGTTCGCGGACACATTCAAAGTCCCCGCCTCTAGGCGGGGAATTTGAATCGGAAAAACCGGATGTGACGTCAGTGACGTCAAATCCGGTCCCTGGAACGCATCCTGGAACACATAGTTCCTGGTTACGGGAGCCGGAGTGACGTCACTGACGTCACTTTCTGTTCCGAGCCGTATATTCACTACAAAACGCTACATGCCGGTCTTGTGTGAAAAGATCTTCCTCCGGCCCGATCTCGCAGGTTCTGATCCTGCCGGAGGAAGAATATAGATTTCTTCTTCTCGCCGGCGAACGGGGCGGGTCGAACACCCGTACTGTTCGCCGGCGAGAGGATGGGCGAACATGCTTGTTCGCGGCCGAACTGTCCACCTTGCAGACAGTTCGGCCATCACTACTTAGGAGTCATCACTCCAGAGCTATAGGAGAAAATCCTTGAGCAAATTCCAAAGGTTTCCATGAACATAGCTCACCGCCTTTCTCAACCATATATTGTCTTACGTGTTTACTACATGCCTAAGCAATTATTCTCCAGTGGCTATCTTCCAAACCTGATTTGCCATAAGTGGGCGGAGATTTTTTAGGGCTTTTATCTCCTTATCTCCTTAGCTTTTATCACCTTAGTTACCCAACTTTATATCCCCCTTGATCCTCTAATAGGTGTGTTGGGTGTTGTTTCATCTGTCACTGAACAACCGCATATTTCCACTGCTGTTACTAAAGTGCCCTTTCAAGCCCACAGACTCATCCTTGTCCACTGGAAGTGGCCATCAACCTCCACTGTGTGTGATTCTTTGACCAATATGATCAAATTGCAGAAAATAATTTACACTTGCAGGCATGCATTCTCTAAATATTTGAACGTTTTGTATGCTCTGTATACTATTGGAAAGTGTCACTGTGTAATTTGTATTGGTATAATTTTTTCTCTGCTTTGCATCTTTATTAGGCGGCTGATGGTGCTCTGATTTATACATTGTTGTTTATTCTTTCTAAATGTATACTGGTGGCCTTTTGTTTTGTATTTGCATTGATTTAATAAAATGTTGATAAAAAAACAAATATGTGTGATTAAATTATTAATTGTCAGTCTAACATTGTCAATATTACCATACTGTGTAATCAATTCCTTTACAAAGCCCCATGTGAATGCTCCAAAAAATCATCAGATACAAATTGCCAAGAAAGCCCATCAGATTATTGAATGATCGACTAAATTTAACCAACATTTCTGACACCTAAACTAAAGTTTTACGGCACAATACATCATGCAGGGTCAGCTCTCTGTATGTGTGAGAGTTGTTGTGTATGGATTGTTGAAATTTGTCTGACCTTGAATGCCATGTGGTGTCAGCTCTGTATTTTTATGTGAAGTGTTGTGTATTCATTTTTGAATGTTGTGGGTGGGGTATTAAGGCACTGAAATATGTTGAGGTCATGGTTTTTCATGTGTAGTGTCCTGTTGGTGTTTTTATTTGAGGTCTGTGTTCTTTGTGTGTTTAGGTGAATGGCTGTCCCTGCTTTCATTGCTTTACTGCTCCTGTGCACATACTTTGTCCTGCATGTGGTGGGACAATGGGCAAGTTGCTACCTGGGAGTTAAATGTCCCATCCTAGGATTCTTGGAGTGACAGCAAGGCAAAAGCAGTCTGCCACTTGGATGTTAATTATCTTAGCAGCCCCACTCACAATATCTGGTCCCCTGTCCCCATGGTGATGCACAGACATGATTGGGAGGGTCCAAACTCCCCTCCCACCTCACCTCATCATAGATATATGGGATGGTAGACCTTGCAATCTCCCCACATTGGGGAGGACCCAGCCCACTCCTGGGTCGGGCAAGACGGTGCAGATCAGTTGAAAGACTTATCCAGGCCCGAGTCTGTGACTATGTATGTTTGTTACAATGAAAATGTATATTTTATGTATATTTTGTTGTATTAGTAAATAAAGCAAAAAAACAAGTAACAAACTGTCAATGAACCAAAAAAGGAAGACAAACTGTGAGTTACCTGATCTTCAATGATCAGGTTTACCAACACCAATGTTTTTCTTTACTAAAAACATTAAAATATGAAACAAATATGAAAAAATACAAGCAATATATAATATACATATATCAAGTATGTTGTAAGAAAGTAAGCTGTTTATAGTCTAGATGTCAAACAGCTAGTGAAATATAAATTGAGCGTGACTAAATGGTTAACTGGGCGCTTTGAATTCATTAGTGAGGAGTGATGTCTAATCTATTTTCAGACCTCTCATCATTGCAGTGATTATCATACTTTGGGAGTTCAAAAGTTTGAGAATGGGGACATCATAAGCACAATCGAGATATAGTTGTGGATAATGATGGCTGAACTCTTAAAGTCTTCCTGAACTCTTTTTCCAGCTAGGTTTATGAACTAGCCCAAAGTGTTTGCGTACGTGCTTTTTGGAATGAACTACATTGTCAATGACATTTCAAGCTCTTTGGGTGCCCTATGCGAGACCGCATCGCACAATACCCACCCCCGTCAGAGGGAAGAGAGAACGTATCACCCCCCCCAGCAGAGGGAAAAGAAGACACATGGCATTGCAGACACCCCTGCCAACTGAGGATAGAAAGAAAGAGAGAAAGATAGTGAATCCCCAAACATCCGTGATCTGGAATTGACCCGTGCATGGGGGCTTATGGAGCGGAGCTTGGGGGCTCCCAGTGGTCCCTGGTTATTTGTCCAATTTTTAAGAACAAAAGCTGTAGTTAGACAACTGTTACTTTGTTTAAATTTAATACAAAGTCAACTACCTCTTTCAAAAAAGTCATAAGTGATTTGCCATTGAATCCTGGCATGTTGAAAAGCCCTGCTCTTCTTGGCCTGTGTGACTTTTTTGGGTAATAATTAGTGATGAGCGAGCACCAAAGTATTTGGGTGTTCGGCCCAAGCGCATCTCAATGCTCGAGTGTTCTACGGAGCACCCGAGCCCAATGGAAGTCAATTGGAGGTGACCAGGCACCCACTACTCGGATGAGGGGAGGGTGTCTGGTCCATGGAAAAAGTTGAGAAAGTGATAGAAAGTCACTGGAAACTGCATGGGGACCGTGTATACATGCATCTTGGACTCACAAGCCGGTGTTGGGAACCATTTTCTCCCAGTTGTATGGGAGAAAATAAGAGTCAACCACATACCTTGTGTGGTGCATTTTGAAATCCATTACAGGATAGCTCAGCTCTCCTGTGTTGTAGTGAAGACATCTGGAGCAATCCAGGCCTTGTTCATTTTTATCTGAGTCAACCTGTCGGCATTGCCAGTGGACAAGCGGATACGCTTATGCGTTATAATACCATCAGCAGCACTGAATACACGCTCAGATAAAACCTCCAAGGCGTAGAGTGCAAGTTCATGCCACATGTCCAGCTTCCTTCACCATCTTCCAAAATGTCTCCCTCCTTGTAACACTGGCACATGCTATGGAGTGAAGTTGCTGGCGGGGTGTCCAGAAACTTTCCCATGCCTTAGACAATGTCACCCTGCCCTTGTTATAACTGCAATGCATTCCCCTTGTCTCCCTTCCTCGGTTGGCCAAGGAAGTGCCGGCCGCGCTGTCAGACGGAAAAGTTTTGATCAACCTCTCCACAAGTACCTTCTGGTAGTGCACCATTTTTGTTATCCTCTCCGCCACAGGAATGAGAGAGAAGTTCTCTTTGTAGCGGGGGTCGAGCAGTGTGACACCCAATAATTAGCCAAAATGTGTACAACGCAAGGGTCACCGGAGAGGCAGCCTAACATGAACTCAGCCATGTGCGGCAGAGTACCAACAGGCAAGATGTCACAGTCGACCTCTGAATGACTCTGCATTTCCTCCTCCTCCCATCCACGCTGAACTGAGGTAATTAAACTTACATGGATACTACTACCCTCTGTACCCATGCCAACGGTCTCCAGCAGCTCCTTCTCCTCTTCCTGCTGCAAACCAAAGTTTGGGTGGTATCGCTATCAGCCTGTGTCATCTCCTCCTCTGACAAATTAAGAGCGTTGTCCTGAATTGTGAGCAGTGATTGTTTCAGTAGACACAGCAGTGGGATGGTTACACTGATGATAGCGTTATCACCCCTAACCATCTTTGTGGAGTTGTCAAAATTCTTAAAAATTTCACATACATCTGACATCAGTGCCCACTCCTCGCTTGCAAATTGTGTCAGTTTACTGCAAATGTGACCACCAAGTTGCAGCTGGTATTCCATGATTGCCCTCTGCTGCTCACAAGGCCTGGACAACATGTAGAACGTGTAGTTCCAGCACGAGCTCAGGTCACACAACAGTCGTGAGCTGGAAGCTGCAAGTGCTCCTCCAGGTTCAACAGAGCGGCTGAAGCTGTGGACAACTTTCTAAAATTTGGCGCACAAGCGGCGCACCTTCACTAGTATTCCTTGCAAATTGGGGTAGGTTTTGAAAAACTGTTGAACCTCCTCAGAATATCCGAGTGTGGGATCTCTGGTTTGGCCCTCTTCAGCTTCTCTTCAGCAGGTACAGGGAAGCTGGTCAGAGTTGATGGGAAGATGGATGGAGCCAAATACAGGGCAATCTTGGAAGAAAACCTCTTGGAGTCTGCAAAAGACTTGAGACTGGTGCAGAGGTCCACCTTCCATCAGGACAACAACCCTAATCATAAAGCCAGGGCAACAATGGAATGGTTTAAAACAAAACATATCCATGTGTTAAGCTAGCCATAGACGTTTCGATTCCTGAGCGTTCGATGGACGATCTGATCGATTCCGGTGAAGTCACAGGCATCGATCGATCGACCATAAAAGTCTGTGCCTACCACCTTAGGCCACCGATTCCTGGAACGATTCTGTTACCAGTCGATTGATTCACAAATGTCAGTCGACTGGCAGCTGCAATTGCAACAAAAGGTGGTTCTACAAAGTATTGACTCAGGTGGCTGAATAATTACGCACACCCACTTTTTTGCAGTTATTTATTTGTAAAACATTTTTGGAATCACATGCAATTCCAATAAAATTGATTCCTGTATGTTGCTGTAATGTGACAAAATGTGGAAAAGTTCAAGGGGGTTGAATACTTTTGCAAGCCACTGTATGTCCACCAAAAGCACAAATGACTGTCACTGATTAATTAATTCCTGTTAAAGCACAGTGGATGTCCCCTAAAAGCACAACAGTGGCTGTCCCCAAAAGAGCACAAAAGGTGTCTAAGATCTTCAGTCCTTAAAAGGACTTTTGGGTCTGTAAAGCTAGCCATACATGTTCCGATTCCATGGCCGATCGATCACCCATCCATTCGATTCCGCTATGCCAGAGGGAATCGGATGTCTGATCGATCGTCCAATTAAGCCTGTCCCTACCACCTTGGGCCACCGATTCCTGGACGATTCCGTGCCCGATCGATCACTTCACACATGGCAACTCCCCCTGATGTGTGCTGAATCGGATCAGAAAGACCAACATGTTGATTCTCTGGCAGATCCGATTCTGGGTGGGCTTCACGCGATTCCGGGACGATCGATTAGTGTGCACGCGCCGGGAATCGATCGTCCCGGAATCCCTTGGGAATCGGACCCGTGTATGGGGACCTTAAAAGTAAGAGCTAGAGCCAGTAAAGAAGAGCAGAACTGACTTTCCCTTCCTCTATGGCGCCTGTCCCTGGGAGGGGTCAGGCTTCATGCCCAGTCTTCTAGCAAACAAATTATTCCTCTGGCGGGATCTCGCTGCTCCTGATCCTGCGGGAATTGAATAGAAAGCTCCTTCTCGCTGGCAAACGGGGTGGGCCGAACACCCGTACTGCTCACCAGCTAGGTGGAGGGCGAACATCCATGTTCACAGCCTAACTGTCTGCCTTAAGGAACATTCGAAATTCGTAAAAATTCAATTCAACTGTGTTCTATTGCCTTCCATCGTGCGCACCTGTATATTTATTATTCGCAATGCAGCTTTACAGCTTCTCTTCTTCATTCTGTGATCTTAGCCAGCAAGAGCACTGTGTGTATTGCACATATCCATTCGCAAGGCGCACAAATATAAGCTATGTATGCCAGTAAACAATGTTGAAGCATAATATGACTAATATCAGCCATTGCGAATATCCGAGCACACATTCACGAAATATTGCGAATTCTCGAATGTCGGATATTCAAATTGTAAATATTCTCGCTCAACACTACTCAACTAGTCAATAAGTTTTCCCCATTTTTGTAGATAAAATTGGGTACCTTTGCTTATATTTCGATCGGCTTATACTCAAGAGTATACGATAATCAATCACAATTCTTTTCATTTTTATACTTAATTTCCATTACTTTTGATATTGATAATTCAGTAAAAACTAGATCAATATTCTATCCATCAACTTAAATTATAATTTTTTTTATTCTACTGAACAGAAAAATTTACCCATGTATGGCCAGCCATCTAAGTTTTCTAGAGGTTGTCTTACGTCCATATACACCTTTTTCCACTGTGCAATTTCATCTGTAAGAAAGTATGTGCATATTTGTGTGTGTGTTGGGTGGGGCGGTAGTTCAGAAAATATAATGTAGAATTTTAGAATGTAGAATGTCTCATTGAAATTCGCTAGTAATTAGATCTGCAGTCCATGCTGAGTAGATATATTGTAATGCCACATATTTCCCCTAATTATGCTCATAAATCAAATACATTTGAAAAGGGTTAATAGTTTATTTACAATCCCCCCAATTATTTTCAAAAGGCATATCACTTGGTTAAAATTAGTATGACCTTTGCTTTCCATAGTAGAGCCACACAGACGTAGCCACAGTAATGTAATGTGATAGGTGCAGTGGGTCTTGGACCCAGTGCCAATTTCTTCTTGGCAAAAGCTACAAACAATTAGAACGATAATAAGTAATATGTTTTGTCAGACTTGGGATATTAGCTTACTCCCATTCCTCAACTAATAAGAGCTGTAATGAGACAGCCCTCAAGAGTAAGGGCAGACACATATTGCGGACTGACACTTCACATGGTGTTACCCGTCTGATGAAATAAGACCAAATGTTTATGGTATGCACATTATAAAAGGACTTTCAGGAAAATGCAAGGTCTGCTAAAACTGCCTGTGCCATCACTGTAAATGGTGTACAGTTATTTTTTTAAAACGGTTTCGTTATACTTATCATACTCCCTTCTTCTGCATCAGATATTACTAGGTAATGCATACACTTTTACAACAAGAGCTTTCAGTCCATTGCAAAATCAATTCTGGATATTTCATCTGCTATGTCTTTTAGATTAACAAAAAGTGTGACATCATTCTAGCCTTGGCACTATAAGCAAAAGTTAGGGTTATTCTTTACATGTTACACCTACTAATAAGAGCAGATTTGTGAACAGGGGGAGGGGGTTCATTAAGAATAAGGGGACATTCATTCTACTACTGGTCCATTTCAAATTTCAGCACAAATCTCACCCTTCTTATTTCATGTCTAAATGGATACCCTGGTGGCTATTGGCTTACTCACAGTTTAGTTCGCTGGACTGTGGATGTGTAATTGGCATCCTCCCATGCAATGCAGGACTAATGGCTTGGGGATGAAAGCTGAGACTTTGATGACATACTGATGCATCTGTGCTGAATTTGGAGTTCAGTGTTAAGGACTCCATGCTGCTTACAATCTCACCATACAATTTCTGTACCATCAACTTTTGTTCTAACAAAACCATGTAATATGAGGACCTTTCTAAACCTACAGATCACTATGTATTCTATCAGGGAGGCCACTATACTACCTATTTGTAAGTAGATGTAAAGGAAATTGTATGGAGGGATCTAAAGGTGCATGGGGGGCTATAGAGTTTACTTTTTAAATCACTGAGTAGGCCTGATTTGGAAATGAAAATAAATAACAGCAGGAATAAATAGCATTTATTTGCTTTTATTGTGTCACATCACTCTTTTGGCCCATCATGCTTGTTCCCCTGATCTAAATACAATTGGGAACCTTTGGGGATGGATGGCAAAGCAGGTTTACAAAAATGGACAACACTTCTAGACAGTAGATGGCCTTCGCGCGGCCGTCTTCACCACTTGGAGAAATGTTCCCACTCACCTCATAGAAACGCTTGCATCAAGCATGCCTATGAGGTGAGTGGGAACAAGTGATTAACAATAACGGCGGAGCTACTCAGTACTGAGTTCATGTTTGGAAGTTGATTTCTGTTTTGGGGGGTTTGTTTTTTTTTGGAGGTGTGGTCCTAAACTTTTCATCAGCTGTAAAACAGCCTGTTTCAGTTTAATCGTTGTTTTCAATTAATTAAATGCTCAAAAATATTTTTTCTCACTGCCATTTCTTGTTGTTGCATGTTTTAGCTCTACTTGGAACCTTGTGATCCCACAATGTAAAATATGATTATTTCAAGTTGTCTTAAACTTTTGATCAGGACTGTATATTGATTTTATACACCAAATCTTAGCTGATATTTAAAGACTGAAGCATAAATGTCATAGCCGAATAGTGTACTTGAAAATATATAAGCTTTAAGCTGGGCATACACGGTCCAATTCCTGCACGATCCGATCCCCGCATCCCTTAAGGATCGGGTCGTGCAGGCTGTAACTGACGGGCATTGGACTAGAATCAGCCTTCCTGTCGGACTGCACAGAGATCCGCCAGGGTGGATAATTTTAGTCCGATCCCATTAGATCAGCTGGGGACGGCTGCCCCCAGCCGAACTAATGACCGGCAGATGTAGAGTGCCGTCCGATTCTCGGCACTGGCAAGCAGCGTGATGATGTCATCACGCTGCCTGCTGCTGCATAGGATCGGACAAGGAATAGACGGTACATCTATAGCTATAGTCTGTGCTCCTGTTAAACACGATCATGGTGAATTATAAATTATGAACATGGTAAATTAGTTATTTGTTGCATTAATGAAGCTGACCAACTGAATTAACCACTGCACCTGGCTGCCTTGCTTAGTGAATCCCTATGTTCGCTGATATCCACTTCTTTTAAATAACACAGAATAGCTTTTGGATTGTAAGTTTAATAGGAAAGACATCTCACTTATAGTGTTTCTATAATGGCTGCTCAAACATATACCTCTGCTCTACTTTTACATATGATGAATTTAGTTATTTTTGTACTATCTGTATTACCATCTGTGCTACTTAACTTTGGTATATACAATTTACTTTAATTTACTTTACTTTAATGTGGATCAGTGTATTGTATTAATTTAATTATTGTGTTGAGTTTCCTCCCTGGACCTACAAAAGATCTGTGGCTGTCATCTTGCTGCTGTCATTATTTGGTGAACTGCTGACCTGGATAAAGCATGTGCATATCAGTAGCTACATGATATGTCCATGCTTGTTTATAGCTAGTGACTCACCAAATTCTATATGCTTCTATTCTATACAAGTATCATTACCAAACTTGCTGGAGACACAAAGAAGCCTATACTACAAATAAAATATTGCTGAAATATAAATAGGTTTTGCATTCACATGCAAATTTTCTAAATAAGTTTTGCATGCAAGTTTTCCAATCATTTCAACCTGCTAATTTTCCAATCATTTATATTTAATAATAGAATACTATTTGCAATGATGATATCCACAAATATCACTTGCAAATATCAGCATGGCAAATTATAATAAAAAACTAAGTTTTTTTTTTATGTCAAAATTTTGGGTTGCTTTTCGACTTTTTCGGTGAAAATGCAAAGCTCCTGAACAGGGTGTAATTGCTGTAGATGTAGAGAAATGTTGTAATAACATAAAGTATTTGCATGAATTTGTTTTTGCAAAAATTAAGTTTAAAGTTAAGTTGACTCAACATCATTTAAAATCCAAAAATATCAACTTGAGCTTTTTTATGTTCCTACAATCCTTCCCTACGTGTCCAACAATTTGATGATGATACCAATTCACTCACAAATTCAGGTAGTTGAACTGGCATGGAATTTGCAGACCCTCTATAATGAAAAAAAAAATATTTATAATCACAGAATGGTCTTCCTAATGGTTAAGATCATGGACATACAACTACTTGAAAAGCTTGTGTTTAAAAATACAGTTGGTAAAAATTGAGAAACGCTGGACTATTTTTTCCAGGTTTTTTGAGAAACTAAGCGTTTGTGTAGATTATACTTCTAGAAAACTAAATTGTCAGCTGTGCTTATTATCCCCTCCCAATTGAACTGCTTTTTGCTTGTCTGCAGATGCAGCTGGTACTTCTATCCTGGTTATGAGCTCAGACATTTCCTGAACAGTCAGTCAAGTCACATCTAGTCACCTTTACTGCTGCATACTATTAAGGCCAAGACACAAATCCCCCCATCAAGAGTTTTAGGGAAGTTTATGGAACCACTTTGGAATTTGGCAAGCAGCATCAGGGGTCAGGTGACATTAATCAACATCTCTCAGGAGAGGAGAGACTGTCTTTAAAGAGACAACTCCAAAGCCAGAGTTTGTGCCTGGATCGAAGAAGAAGGTGACAGCAGCATGCCTGAACCAACAAAACCTGGTAGGACAATATCTCCTGCATCTACTGCTTTCTAATTTATACATAAAGGTGGAGGAAGTTTTTGAATTGCATAATTATCAGTATGTGCATTCATTTTAAACTGAAGTTCAGTATTTGCTACTAATTTTTTTTTATGTTGAGAGGGAACCACTTTAAGGAGAATTACAGTTCAAGGTCATATAAACAAGATGTAAATGCTTCAATATATCTGGATTGGTCTAAATATCTTTCTACACAATTTTCCTGTTAGTGGAACTCCTATGGCAGGGATTAAAGTATCACAACTCTGTTGCCGTATAACACTACAGTATGTAATGGAAAATGTTTTACTCATGAAAAATGTAATTAATAACATGAACATCACATCATAATTACATCTTCTTTCTGACACATGCCCATGCCAAATAAATGATAGGTTTAATTATAGACATGCAGCATGATTTTTGGCAGGTTCTGCTTGTAGTTAATAATTATTTGTGCAAAATGTATAACAAAATGGATCATCACAGTAAAGCAAAGCATTCTAAGTTGTAGAGCCATCAGCATCCTTGCATCTGAAGGGTATCTATAAGCCAAGGTGGTTGCAAAGACATCATCAACTTATTGTGAGCTTTAATAAAACGTTTCTAGCAAATTTCCTCCAACAAAATTATGTCCAACAATGCATGTTTGAATATCTTTAGCATGAGAAAGATTGTCTGTTTTTTCTAACTTCTAATCCTTTATATATATTATTATTATATATATTATAATAACATTTAAATCTATTAAATAACATTGCCACCATTCATTAACAAAATAGCATTCCTTACTGTAATAGAAGCAATAGATAAATATCTGTTACCTGTTGATGAACCATTACAATTTTGCAATTTTTAATGTAATTTCTTTGTTTTTTTTAAATAATCTGCAAAGGATGTTAGTGTGATACAAAATGAATCACTTTAAAGTATCTTTACTCTAAAATGGTAACATACATTTTTTATATTCATATTAAGCTATGAATTAAATACATATAATGAACACACATACATAAAATGTATTATGATCATCATCTTTTTACCCATATATTACTCAAATATTTTAGCAGTGCTTTAATAAGAATTGTCTGTTACTCCAAAAAATTCTTGACTATCAGTCATTCAGATTTAAGGTTGAAATTTGTATGCATTGCAGGCTCAAGTGTAAAACATAATTAAGAGTTATTATCTGAATAAAGATATGGCACATCCTTAAGTGTTGCTTTTCAAATGTAATCCAACATCAAACAATCATAGGTTATTAATATCTTGAAACCTAAAATCTAACAATCATAGTGTATTAATATCTATGTTTGAGTGATAGGTGCTAAGCAGTTGAAATTCAAACAGTCTGAGCGTCCAATAGCGCGTTTGATATGTTGGCCTGATGGGATAATATTCCATAGCTCTTGTCCAAGTATCCAAGTATCCCCATAAAAAATGATTACATTAATCTTAGCTAGTAGTACTTGATTTAGTACTTGATGGTGCTTTGATTCAGAAACATGCTAATGTATTGTTCTACATTTTATCATCCGAAATCTGTGAGTGCTGTACCCAACTTTATTGTGCATTTTACTTGGGCAATTTACTATTGAACGGCTAGATAAAAGAGTCCCTGAAAGTGCACATAGAAGGAGTATGACTAAGAGAGTACCACAACTTATTTGGGAAAGTCCAGTTGGTTTTATTACCACAATAACATCACAAAGGTCAGCCAACACATTTTCCTCAGGGCCTTATAAAGCAGAAAATACACTCAGCATATTTAGATCTTATTGGACCAGTTTAATCTCAAATACAGAGACAGGTTCAGTATGTATATTAGTGAATTGTCTCTGTATGTCATACTTACAATCCCCTTCAATCTTTCTACTGCTATTGTTACCTCTTAAGAAGGGAAATTGGTGAACTATGAAATTTGATAAACTTTGTTGTGGGAATAAAACATACTGGAAATTTCATAACTAAGTTGAATCTTTGATTTAAAACTACTATGAAGTTGGTCTCTTTTAGCAGCAGAAACAATAACTATGATGATGAGATAAAGGATCCTGCTTCCCACACAGGCAACCAGAGAAGCCTGCAACGCAAAGTAGATATCAGTTTTTTTTTTACCTGGCCCTTTTTAAATTGCAACTTAAGGTAGGATACATCAACATCAGGATGTGTTATTTGCTGAGTGACAGGAAAGATAGGGGGAATCTCCAAAAAAGAAATATGTTTTAAAGATTCTGTCTCCTTTTTTTGTTAACTTGGTGCATTTGCTTTTTTCACATCTAGGATACAGTTGTAAGATAAAACAGAAAAATGGGGGAATCCAGCCATAAGCAAGGCAAAGAACATTACAAACTAAACACAGGCCTTCCCCATGCTATCAAACATAACACCCCCCCAAAAATAATGGTTTAGATGTTATTCAGGTAAAGGTTTGCTGGAGAAGGATGTGAGGGAAACACAAGTGGTCTTGGGACTGTGTTTGCTCTAACATCAAGTCGGACCTATACACTAAAACGTAACTATACCTACATTTAATGTGTCAAATTAAGTCGAATTTAATTTAATTTATGCAAAAGCTATACCCACAATCATTCTCTACATCTACAGTTGTAGGGATTATACGATGTTCAGGGGCTTTGCAATTGACTCCCAAAGTTTGAAATTTCAAAAACATATTCAACCATCTCTACTGATCTTTAAGCATGTTTTACATATTGTGAAACAATGACCAGGCCAATGATATATTGTGTGATCAAATAACATCAACACTAGTGTTTCAGCCCAATTCTTTCCATCACATGTTCATATCAATTACCCATTTTGTAATGATAATCACTCTAGGACTTTTTTAAGCGCTCAGGTTACAATAATTATGGCACTAGGAAGAAAGACATTCTTCCCTTAGTACGTAAGATGGCCTGATCTGGTTACATAGATGATTGACAATAACAATGTAACTTTCTGATGGTCTACATTTCACAGTGCAGGCTTGTCTTGTCAAGCTTCATGCTACATAAACCAATGAATTACTTGTGCAGGAAAGTCTGTGCTGTGATTTGTTGTAATTTTGTTATATCCAACAAGGACTACAACAAATTATCACTGCATTCCCTTGTGCAGCTTTCAACCACTGCATGGGCATTGCAGACGTATTTGTTGTATGCCTCTAAGCCTTCTTTATTCCATAAAGCATTGTGGTAGTAACAGATTTATTATTCTTAATAATCTATAATTCCTTTCATTAGTGTCACAATGGAAGCCAAACAGCTCATCCATGTAGCTCTGGAGTACTTGAAGAAGCTGCTCTCAAACTTGAAGGAGTTAGTTAGTGAAACTGCAGTTAGTTAATCAAGTAATAAGCAATTTTTTTAAGATACAGCCAAATTGAAAAGCACCAAAAACAAAATATTTCTGTAGTGTAGTTTTTATTACTACTCTGCTTTAAATCAATAGTAACAATGGATAGTGATGTGCGGACAGTTCGGCGGCGAACATGGATGTTCGCCCATCTTCTCGCCGGCGAGCAGCCTTTACCCAATGCTCTCTTCAGTTTTGCTGTTGGTTTCATTTTACAAGTGCCTAATGCTTGCCAGAGAAGCAATCAATAAATAAGATGGTGTAACGGTGTCTTTGATTACATAGAGCCATGGCTACATTCTGCATTTCTGCTGATTTATATCCAGTATAACTTCTCCGGTAGCCAGTAAAAGGATTATTTTTGGGTGGCTGGTAGGTGGGTAAGACATAGCTCTCAGAGGTCAGGGCCTGAGTTTAAAAGGTGTGAAACTGATATTAGTGGTTTTGGTTCTACATAAGGTTTTCTATAACTGTATAATGGTAATTTAAGATAGCCAGAGGTCTTTACTCAGTGGTAAAATAGTAACATATCAGTAATAAATGTGTTGAATTAGTAGATTGATATGTACCTTTTTTAATAAATGTACTGACTTCACATTAACAGGTTATCAAATCTCACTGGTGTACCAATGCTAATTAGGCATGCACATCAAGCTAGTATTGCAGACTTCAAAAACAAGGTTTCTATTACCTAGATCTTAACAGCTAGATAAATACTGTAATTCATGCTGGTTAGAGGACCTAAATAGGCAGGTCCTCACTTATCACCAAGCTTGTAGGCTGGGTGTTGACCATTACCCACCCATCTATTAAAACTAATATACACTGTCAGGTACAAACATTTGATTGAGCTGATGATTGACTTCCAGGCCACTGAATCTTGCCTTCCAATTTTGAATAGAGGAGCTTATAATTTCATGTATTGCTGCTTAATCACAAACCATATGTTGAAAATAACCCAATTTTTTTAATAATAAAAAATATCTTAATATAAAGTTTATTAAAATGTCTTTAAACAACAAGGTTTGTCTAAACAAGATTACTTTAAAAAGTCACCTGACTGTATATATATACTTAAAGCTTGGAACTGATGATATAATTCCTTGTTTCTGTTGCTATTAGAGTCTTTTTATTTAGCTTCAAACTCCAATGAAAAGGTAAAGGAGCATAAGTAAGAGCTTAGCAGGAGTTCTTTATTTGCATCTTAAAATGACCTGCTTTGCTTGAATGTTTTGATGTTTTGCTTGACATTGTTGTATCACATACTGTAATAATATGCAATAACAGTGTTTATTATAGATACAGTGGCTTGCAAAAGTATTGTAAAACTAAAAGTAAAACGTTTCCACATTTTGTCACATTACAGCCACAAACATGAATCAATTTTATTGGAATTCCGTGTGAAAAACCAATACAAAGTGGTGTACACGTGAGAAGTGGAATAAAAATCATAAATGATTGCAAACACTTTTTACAAATAAATAACTGCAAAGTAGGGTGTGCGTAATTATTCCCCCCTTTGGTCTGAGTGCAGTAAGTTGCCCATAGACATTGCCTAATGAGTGCTAATGACTAAATAGAGTGTACCTGTGTGTAATCTAATGTCAGTACAAATACAGCTGCTCTGTGATGGCCTCAGAGGTTGTCTAAGAGAATATTGGGAACAACAACACCATAAGGTCCAAAGAACACACCAGACAGGTCAGGGATGAAGTTATTAAGAAATGTAAAGCAGGCTTAGGCTACAAAAACATTTTCAAAGCTTTGAACATCCCACGGAACTCTGTTCAAGCGATCATTCAAAAATGGAAGGAGTATGGCACAACTGTAAACCTACCAAGACAAGGTCTTCCACCTAAACTCACAGGCTGAACAAGGAGAGCGCTGATCAGAAATGCAGTCAAGAGGCCCATGGTGACTCTGGACGAGCTTCAGAGATCTACAGCTCAGGTGGGGGAATCTGTCCATAGGACAACTATTAGTCATGCACTGCAAAAAGTTGCCCTTTATGGAAGAGTGGCAAGAAGAAAGCCATTGTTAACAGAAAAGCATAGGAAGTCCCATTTGCAGTTTGCCACAAGCCATGTGGGGGACACAGCAAACATGTGAAAGAAGGTGCTCTGGTCAGATGAAACTTTTTGGCCAAAATGCAAAACGCTATGTGTGGTGGGAAACTAACACTGCACATCACTCTGAACAAACCATGCCCACTGTCAAATATGGTGGTGGCAGCATCATTCTCTGGGGTGCTTCCCTTCAGCAGGGACGGGGAAGCTGGTCAGAGTTGATGGGAAGATGGACGGAGCCAAATACAGGGCAATCTTGGAA
>CM070038.1:58480718-58491965 GCA_036250615.1 Ptychadena robeensis
GGGACTTTAACGCAATACGGTATATTAGCAAAAACAGAAATAAGAAACAAAGTATGATGACTGACAAGGATCAACATCAATTTAACATGATATCTACATTTACACAATTACATAAGCAAAGGACACTCATAATTGATGAGAATACAGTTTTCAAGAAAGAAAAACATTATATATTCTTGTAAAGTCTCGACGCGTCTTCGCGAGATTCAACTGCTTTCTTCAGGAGATAGGGACATATACAGTCCCAATCTTGAATATGAGTTCACTGAGGATGCAAGGAAAGACTGTGGCAATACAAGTAAGTAAACCGTCCTAATTAAGATGAGAAGTTAACACATGAAATTACGGTCATATTCTCGGTGTTAGAGATGTGAGTCGTATTAATAATACCCACTGTAATCAAAACTGTAAATTTTTAAGATGGACAGGTTCATTCCCAATGCCCGGCGGCAGCACTCTCTTTTGGAGAGACGGGGGGGCCAACTAAGGCGGGCGAAAACATACAACAAAAGGGCCAATACCAGCAAGAGCCTTTATTAGTACACAGGGTAACTGTAAGTAAACAATTAGGGCGAAGATGTAGAGTAATTCAGGAGGGAAGAGGGGGGTACTTGAAAGCGGGAAGGGAAACGAAAAAGAGAAGTGAAACTGGAAAATAGTTTAAGTGAGACAAGTAGTAACTGTGTAGTGACCGTGTTATTATGAGGTAGTGCTATTAATGTGTGCAAGTGAAAGCTATGTGTGAAGGCAGAAGACAGAAATAATTGGTGAGGAGGGGACTATAAAATGGTGCATGTGAATGTGAGTGTGCTGATTAATGTGACCAGGACGATGAGACACCCAAGTGCTAAATAAGAGCTCTAATCCACATGAAAGAGGTTTAAATTTTCCCCGGATAACCTATGTTGTGTGTGCTATTGTGTTGCAAGTGTATGTGTGTGCATTTTTGATGAGTTGAATCTAGGGTGGCGGTGTTAGGGGTGAGGGAGAAAGAAATTATTTGCAAAAATGGGAAACCATAGAATAGTGAGCAAAAAGAGCCAAAATACGTGAACCACCGCATGTATAAGAAAAACATATATACCACTCAAAAAAGAAGAGATTAAAAGGGAGGCAAAGAGGGAAAGAAGAAGGGGAAGAAGAGCAAAAAGAGGAGGAGAGGGGGAAAGAGGGAAAATACCAAGTGACCCATAAAGGAAAAACGAGGGGTTGAAAAGAGGGAAAAAGCAACAGTGTGAAAACCAAAAGGAAAAGGAGAGTGTGGGTTTTGCAAGGTAAAGCCTCTAAGAGTGCCCCCTAGGTTCAACCCCCCTGAGTGTCACAACCACATGCAATACCTGCTACTAATCCAAGTAACTACAGCAATAAGGTAAGAGGCCAGTCGTCAGCTAGCACAGGCTGAAGCACCCTCTTCCACCCTCAGGGAGCGAGGATTATGTAAGTAGTCTCTTTCATTGAATGTTGTCCAGCAGGACGCAGTCACAGTACTGAATCCAAGGTGAGGCCTACCTTGTTGTTGCACGAAGGTCCGCCATCAGATGGGAGATGTGTACACACTCCCACCTATATAGCAACCCCGCCGCCCGGTCCCCGGCGCCCGTCCACCACGCCCTGACGTCACCACTGGTGCGCCCTGGCGCCGGAAGGAGAGAAAACAAGGAGACCCCTTCACAACCCGTGATCAGACCAAAAACGATCGGTTTAATAATTTGTCGTATGAAAAACTTTATTTTTTTTTTGGATTCCCAACTACGGTTGCCCGCAGGACTTAACGCACAAGGTACCTCACCTGAGAACTGACAAAGGTGAAATCCCTCCTCTAGGGAGTGAGTTCAGAAACAGTGACAGATGCAAAGTCCAGGTTTGTGGCAGGGGTCATACAAAGGAGATAGGTCCAATCAAACACGGTCTAAGGGTAAACAATCATTGCACTTTATTTTCCCATTGACTATCATTGCAGAAATCCTTGGTGCGGATTTATAGTGTGAAAAAAAAATGTCTTGGGAGTTTTGCCATGGATTCCCCTTTGTCATGTCATTGTCCAGGCGTTTGACCCCTTGAAACAACTTTCCCAACACTATTGTGGCCAGAAAGGGGTCCCTTTGTTTTTTAAAATTCACCTCCCATTGAAGTCAATGGCGGGTTCGCGTGTTTGCCGGGTTCGCGAACTTTTACGGGAGTTCGCGCTCGCCGTTCGCGAACATTAAATTCCGGGTTTGAGCCATCACTATTTAACAATGCTAGTTATCAGCTTGAATAGTCTTGCTAGTGTCATAATTACTGAATCATAGTCAAACCGATTACTTTGTAGCAAATTCAACCAGGTTTTTTAACCACAGAAAAAAACATATACCAAATCAAGGCAATGTATGAACAACCCTAAAACAAATAAAATAATGATACAACAACTTCGTGATTTCCAATTATACTGAAAGGGAAAGCTGATTAAAATTGCTGGAAAATGACTTTTGTTTGGCCAACAATAGAAAGACTTGTAGTATTTTGTTATGCTTCAGATGAATTTATATATAGCTTTTGGGTGATATATTTTGCAATTATATGCTGTAACAAGACATGCAACACACACAAAACAAGTAGACATCATCATCAGTATAATGGTCACTATTTAGTGTGTAAGGTATTTTTTAGTTGACTCTGTAGGTCAGCCAGAAATGATAGAAATGATATGCCACCAGCGATTGAGAACCAAATAAATATGTTAATGGACGATTGCTGGCATCTGCAGTAGGTTTATGCAGCTCTGTTGAAGGTTGTATAGCCTGTAGATTCCAAAAAAAGAGTTTAGTTGTATTATGAATAGGTAAGCTTTATTCTGTGCAGTAAAACATATTATCTTTTTTAATGGCAGGAGGTCTCATACATATAAATCTCATTTCTGAAATCCTGTTTTCAAATTATTAAATGACTCTTAAATTATGAGTAGCATAAGACATCATTTTGTGATCCCATCCCTGAATATTACATTGTAGATATTATTATACCCCAAAAGACACACAGGCAGACAGCTCAGAAATAGAATAAAGAGAAGAATGTCATACATAAAGATACAAAGTGGTTCTGTAGTCTCTCTAGGCCTGGCTTCATAAGCTCCTGTCACACCGTTTTGTTTTCAGCTTGTTTTCATCAGGAACGTGCTGATCTATCACTTGACAGCTTCGTTTACAATTTCTCTCCTTCGTTGCCAGAGATCTGTTGGACTTTATGAGAATATGTCCTCACCGGTTCCCTATTTAATAAAAGAGGCTCGGAAAGTTCAAGGTAGAGGAACATGCTGAGCGCACATTGACTTAATATACAGCCATGTAAAGTGACACCAGTCAATGTTCTCAGACATGGGTTTTGCATGTTAAATGAATTAAAATGATTAAAATGTCTTATGGTGATTACGATAGCAGCATAAATCAGTCTGCATCAAAAAAGACTATGGCTAACAGGGGCAATAATTATGCAAAAAATTGTATGGAAAAATTGTGTGTGGTATAGCAAATAAACTAAAGTCTTACATCAGGGGTGTCAAACTCAAATACACAGTGGGCCAAATTAAAATAAATTTAACAAAGTCATGGGCCAACCATGATATTCACTGAAAATGTCTAGGAATGAGCCAGCATTTTTCTTTCTCATCAGATATAACAATGAACTTTTTGTTATTGAAACAAACATAAGTTTTGCTTGTTGAATCTGGATCTTGCAAAGCATAATACTGCAACACATGTAAAATCAAATCTCCAAAACATTTATATTTAAAATCTTGTGGGTCAAAGATAACTCAAAAATATAATCCTATTGCGTGATTTGGTCTCCAGACACCCCTGTCTTACATTGTTAGCATAATTTTCTGCATTAGTAAAAATATTCTCTTAATGCCCCAGTTTTTGAAGGATATATTTTTAGGTTGTAATAACATATAGGAAGGTACAACTGACTGCTGGCCACTAAAACCACTGTTCCTAAGATGACTACTTTCACTGCAATTAAAAAATCTAGAAATCGAATGTAGAAAACCAAGAATATATGTTTTAATGTAAAATAACTCAATATTTAGGCAAATAAATTTAATATGTTTTTCCAGCTTTAAAGATGTAACTATTAGCCAGGATTGTCCAACTCCTATGCTTGAGGTACAGATCCATACAAATTTAGTATTTTTAATATATGATAGTCAAAGTAAAGTGTCATTACAGAGTCATAAAAAAACGGGCTTGTAGGTTGCCCTAGTGGGCTGGAGATGGCCAACCATGATATCAATCTTTCCAGCACAAGTCTGAGAGAATCTATCTAAAAGTTTTTTCTACAATTTTATTTTATTTAACCTTACTGTTCTGGGAACTGCTGGTATATGGAAACCTGGCAGAAGTGTAATTCCTGCCTTTGCGATTGGCTTCTTAATATTTTTTTAGATGTCTGCACAAATTCACAGCTAAATCCTAAGCACCCTTGCAATAGGAATTCCTTTTTTCTTTATACTTTGATTATTACTAGCAGATCTATTTGAATTTGAATTTATTCTAGCAAAATCAAAAACCCAAATGTTTTGGAAATGTCTTTAGAACAATCCCTGCTTGTTATGATTACAGAAAGGATTTAATGTGTTATTTTTATTGATTATTTTCTATAATTTTGTTTTATTATTACTGATAAGAACTACATTACCTAACTGTAAGTGAAATTGTTAAAGAAATAAAGTTTGTTCATGTGAATATTGGCAAAAAAAATTTGATAAATAAAACCCAATTATATGCAAGGAGAAAATTTTAATATTTTTTGGCTTGCACATTATTGAATGTGATATCAGCACAGCTTTCCCTCATTCAAATTATATATATATTTTGTCAGTGCAGTGGACACTCTATAGTACTTTGGTAAATCATTCCCATGTTGACCCTTTGCATTCAAGATGTATCACTGTACTAAATACTGAGCACTATTTAAAGTACCCAATTCTTTGCAATAATCAGTAAACATGGTTACGAAATTGAGACTAGTTTATTGCAACCCACATGGTGTCATCACAAAAATTGCTGGAGATAAGAGGAAGGGTTATGGGAATGGGACATTTGCATAAATTAGTTTTAAAGCCATGTTCAGGGGCTTTGCCATGCACTCACACATCAGGCTGCTCCTTCCCTCTGACAGGTTTTACCCAATCATGCACTAATTTGTAAATGCGTCAGAGGCGAGGCGTAGACTGGAATCTGTGCACTAAAAGTGGTGGTTGTGAACACATTGTTGTAACACTTCACATGCACAGAAATAACCATTGGTTGGCGTCTGAATATATGTGAGCCTCTGCAAATATCTATAGACTGATGTATTCAGGGGCCATCTAGTGGTTATTCCTGTGTGTATAATAGTGCTGATCGCGAATATTGTAATTTGGAATATTGGCACTTTGAGAATTTGCAAAAGTCTTGAATATAGTGCTATATCTTTGTAATCACAAATATTTGAGACTTTCTACCCGGAGCTGGTACCTGGTATTGCACTCGCAATATGTTCATGTACAAATGGCAATTTGCGCAATGAAGGTAATGACTAGAGATCACACATTCTCTAATCTATAGCGAATATAAGGCAAAAACGATTTGCAATATTTGGTGAATACGAATATTGCTTATGCTGCTAATCACTAGTGGATAAGTGATTGCAAGCTCATTGAAGAAAAATAACAAGGAAGACTTGTAGCATGTTTTCTTATTCAGTCCCCATATATAGTCAACATGTTCTTAATATGGTGGGGTTGAATTAGAAAACACACAAAAAAGCTTAACTAAAGCTGAAATAGTGCTATTTTGCTTTTTACAATAATAAGGGTTCTATTTCAAAAACATCCAGGATGGATACGGGTCCATGTAAAGTCAACAAACCATATAGAAACAGTGATGGTGGTAAGATCTATGCCAATGTTGACAATATTCAACATAAAGCATAACATTTAAAGAAAAACACTATCTCTTCTATCCCTCACAGACGTTACAGAACAAGACCCTATGGTTGTGCATATATATATATATATATATATATATATATATATATATAGTTGTCATTATATTATGTTATGTTATTGGAGGAGGTTTTTCTTGAATATCTTCTGACCTGTTGACAGCTACTACTATCTGCAGTGTATACTGGTTATTTTTACAATTTCCACTTATCTTTTATGCAGCGGTTAAGAAGGGGGCTGGCCCTGTGAAGAAGCCCACAAAAGGAGCTGAAAAACCTCCTGAAAAAGCCCCTGAAAAAGCAGATGAAGCTCCAAAGGCTGCGACAGAGGAACCTGCAAAGGAGCCTGAACCAGCCCCTGAATCTCCACCTCCAGCTGAAGCTCCACCAGCCTCAGAGGAACCTACAACACCATCTTCAGAACATGCCCCAAAGGACGAAGAAAAAGGTAAAGTCCTTAATATTATGCTTGGGGTTATTAGTGTATGGTAGTCAGTGGGTAAAGTCCCAAAATATGTTCTTTTGTAGGTGATTTGGGAAATGCATGTAACATTCAAGTTTTCTTTGTGGTTCCTTTTTTATTTTACTATGACTTTTTAAAAAGTATGTGAATGTTCTCTTGTACCATCACTGTAATTTTTTTCTGGTAATCTGTCAATAAACACGTTTTCATATCTAAATGTGTTGGTGTAAATTGTATGTTTTCTGCACGTACTTTTTTGTAGTCAAAATTTTGTTTGTTTATCTCAATGTGCTATGACTGTTGTAGTTGTTTTGTATGTAGCTATATATGACTTTATATGTTTGGTGAGAAGGATGGTCTGATACTAAAAAATTTAGTCCACATAAGCACATTCCACATCTGACACTTCATAGGGTGTTGTAGAAAAAATTCATTGCACAATGATAACATTTTGTGTACACCATCTGACCAGATTCTTCAGTAAATTTCAGAAAGGCTAGAGAATCATATGGTTCCCTTAAGTTAGATGAATACACAGCATATTAAATCAAATTTTTTAACAAACCACAATTTCCATTTGGGGATCGGTTTCTTTAACCCAGCTACTAACACCATCTATCACTAAAGGCCCCCATACACCTTACAATCTTACCATACAATTTCTATACAATCCACTTTTGTTCCACCAAAACCATGTAATATATGGACCTTTCTAATCAATATGAGTTATATCAGGGAGGCCAATGTACAACATAGTTGTTGGAAGATCTATAGGAAATTGTATGGAGTGATCTTAAGGTGCATGAAAGTCTTGAGGCATAAAGCCAGCCAAAGACGTCCCGATCTATGGCCGGCTTTTAGCAGACTCCTCACAGGGAGGAGTCAGCAAGAGAACGGACAGGAATCCCGTGTGTTCCACTAACACACACTATTCCTGTCAGATTGTAGCCAATCAACTCGGAGGGGGAGGATACTCCACCGAGTTAACAGCCTGCAGCACAGGATCGGAGGATCGGGCAGAAAAAGTACCAGCAGGACGGATCCGTGTGGAATCCAACCTGCCGGCTCTTTTGATCGGATCCTCAAGGTGGGCTCCCCTATAGTTGCGGCCGACCTTTACACGGTCGGCAGGAGCGAGCACGGCGGTCGGTCGGCCACAACTATGGCCGGAAATCGGCCCATCTATGGGGGGCTTTAGGCATTGAAGTACTCCATTAGGAAAGTATTTTAAAGTGATCATGTGTATGCATTCACTTGCACTCCTGATGCTGTTTTTTGCCTTGAAGTACAACAAAAATTGGGTTAAAATATCCAACTGGATCAAGTACCAGTAGTCTGTATGTTGTTAATAGTGTGTGCAGAGTCTGTCTGCTATCTTATGTGCAACTTATGTGGTGTATGTTAATATATGTACCCATATTTAGAAAATAATGTCTGCTTATTTGGTAAACAAATATGTGTCCTTTCAATGTTCTGTGTTTGCACTTGTTTTTACTTGCTATTGTGTAGTTACAGAGACAAAAAAATTAAGAAAATCCGCTCAATAGTGACACATACAGCAAAAGAAGTAAAAAAAACAAAACAAGATTGTCATATTTCTCTACCCAAAAGAAATGTTGTTCCAGTTAAACTATTTTATATGTATTGTATATTGTATCGCAAACATGTCAATGTCAGCAAAAAATACTAGCCTTTAGTATTAATATTTTGTTGGCTGGTAGTACAGAGTCTTGTTACTATTTCACAGAAAGTACAGGTTGTTGAGGATGAATAATGGCTCAGTGACTTGTCAAGCATTCAGCACTCTGAAGAGTCCTCTCCTTAAATTAGTCAGTATTTAAGGTTTTATGATCCTTTCTACCTAGTTCTAGGCATTCGGAATGACAAAAGTTAACAGTCCAGTGTCTCATATCTGTATTATCTTCCTATTCTTGATAGCCAAATCCTCACTACTCAAATCCTATAAGTTATAATACCACAAGTGCTTACTTGTGGGAAGGGTCAGTGATTGAATTACACTTAACAACTTAAATAATTCATATGAATACTATATTAATTCTGAGCTACCATACCAGCTGAAAGCAGGTATTGTGCTTGTAGTTAAAGCACCTTTCTGGATAGAAATTTAAGAGGATCTATAGCATCATTACAATCCATTAATGATCACAAAACATTCATAGAACATGAAAGCACTATATGATCTTGTGTTGACATACAAAGTAAAACCAGAATGTCCACATTACTTTACAAAATGTTCTATACCATTTCCTTCATGTGTGTTTCATCTGTGTGTGTAGCGACTTGTCTGCATTTTAATGTGCTATGTTGTATCTGGTTCATATGTCACCTTTACAGCATGTTTATCAGATGCATTTTATATGCGTGTATGTGTTTTTTTTGGCCCCCCAGGGATATTGCACTTTTATTTTTACTGTATATAATAAATCCCTTAGAATGCCATGTTCAGTTTACGGTGTGTTTGATTTTACTGCATGGAAAAATGTATTAATTTGTTTGTCTGTGATCTTTATGTCTGTAGTTGGCTTCTTGTTCTTGTATGCATGCTGGAATTTTTACATCCTCATCATCTGTCATCGAATGATCAAGCTTCTTGACGGTTTGAGAGATGCAGCTGAAGAGTCATTTTGCATGGGAGCATGAAAGGTTATTGGAAATCCCCGACCGAAATCTTCATCATATCGCGAAAGCAGCTGACTTGTCATTGTCATGGAGCCTTGATAATTGCAGTAATATTTCACAGTTGGTGTAACGCACGGTACACATCTGGATTCAAATGTCATTGACAACCTCTGTTCTCGACATATTTCTGAGTTTCCATTTTAATCTTTTGAATTACAGAATCTCATGATGAAGATATGCAGGAGATGGGTAAGTCTACCAACTGAAGCAGTTTTACAGTAATTGAAGACTGCCACAGCTGAAACTTGTTTTAGACTAAGAAGAGTGAAATAGTGACATCTAGAGGTTATCAAAGGGAACTGCAAGCCATGAGAAAGCTTAAACTACCAAGCACAATTTTTGCAGAAAAATATCTCGGCAAAGTAAATAAACCAGTGGGGCCATTTGATTGATATTTTTAGCAATACTACATTTTGGCGTGAAAATATAGTCATTTTTTTGCAGCTCCATGGTATCAGTAATGATGACAACCACCATATTTACATTCAATATTCATAAATGTTCATTTTCATTTGATTTGCAGCGGACTATTTTGAGGAAATGTCATCATATGGTAAGTTTATCAATTTTACAAATATTTTACACAAATTTAGATAGTATTAAATCAGCAAAGGGAAAGCATACACTTTAGCACTTTACCATCACTGTTGTTGTGTCCTTGCTTTTTTATTTTATTTGCAGAAACTTTTCAAAGTCTTGCCTATAATTGCATCATGCACATAAAGGAATGCAATATATGTAACAATGATTCAGTTGTAAAGAAAATATATAACAGTAGTGATCTCTACTGCCAAGCAGATCAATTTCAAATCAGGGTTGGCCCAAAAAATTTACTCCAAAGTTAAGTCCAAATGTAAAATAAACATAAAAAAATCATTTTATTTGAAAAAAAATAATAACAGAGCTTTTAAATTAAGTACTTTTTCTTATATTCATTTTTGTACATAATTTTGGGCTTCTGTGAATTGAAACGTCTATCAGATTGATATAATTTATGTTTATTTTTCTATTAACATGAATTTACTATGGAAATGCAGACAACTGGAGAAACCAGCTGGAGAAACTTGCTTGAGAAGACAATGAGAAACAATGTATTGCTAAAAAATATGTCTTTGCTATTTATTCATAATGATTTTCTGTATTATTATTTTATTGAATTATTTTATTTAAAGCAATTAAGCACTAATCAATTTTTTCATCAAATATTTTTTTATTAAACTGTTGCAAATGTAAATGCAAATGTTAAACCAAACTCAAGTGATAACTTACAAGAGTCTAGTTATCTCCTGTGGAAAAAGAATAGAGGTAGTTGAGAGGCAATAGTTGTATCTGCTTCAAACATCCTCCGTGGTTGATCATATGACTCTTCTGGAACTTTAAAGCAAAGATAGTCTCACACAAATTTGTCAATGAATAAAAATAAAACTTTAAGTAACCATACCTAGATGAAAAACACTTGTTTTATAGGCAAAGCAATTATGAGATAATAGGGCTGATTTATTCAATATTAATTCCAGTAAACCAAAATTTTATATATGAAAGCATATGGTTGGTTTTCACATGATATTTAAAGGGGTTATATTCACATAGTTTATTGTGAGTAAAGATTTTCATTTCTAGTGTCTTCTCTCATTCAACTTACATATGTCATGTTTTTATGTTGTATTGCTAATCAATGTTTGTTCTCATTAAAGATGCAGATCAAGAACCTCTTGACCTGAGTGGCCTATTGGTGCATAAACCACAAAGTATAACTGTGGAAACCGGTATGTATTACTAATAATCAGCATTTAGATTAGTTATTTATATAGTTACACTTTAAGCAGCTATTTATCGTAATTCAGTTATAAAATAAAAAAAGCAATTACATGCATTCTTACATATTGCAGTCTTTGGTTTTCATCATTTTGTAAAGCAGAGCCCACACTCTGGGCTAAAAACTGAAATATGAGCCACATTTTATAAATTATGGCTAAATTCATATGGTCGTTTAATCACGTTGTATCCTCTTGTGGCCGATAGCAGCAATATCTTGTTTATACTGTCATTATAAAATTTTTTTGCATATATGGTACCACTTACACCTTATAAGGGTGTGGCCAACATCCCAAAATTATTAT
>CM070038.1:58492065-58509104 GCA_036250615.1 Ptychadena robeensis
TGGGTTGTTGGTCTGGTGTACTATCAGAACCTACCACCCACCCAATCCTTCTTTTTTCATTATAAAAAAATTAGTACAAAATACTCAAAAATGACTGAAAATTGCTCCGCAAAGTCCTGACAGTTGATTGAGTATTCACATTGTCAAATAGGGTATTTGAGAAGCCAAATAACCTTTAAACACTACATTAAACACTTAATAAAAGACTAGAGACTGCACAGCACAGTTGTGCCCTTTCAATCTTGTTTTAATGCTCTAAACATTACAAAAACAATTACCATGGTATCCTTGCTTACAACACTTTCTGCTTTTTCTAAAGATTTCACCTACCCAGAGGCACATTTTTATCTTCTTTGCTGTTTGTGTTGTGCTGTTTGCTGTTTGTATTGTAGCCTTCAATTTGACACGGGATGCGTTGAACACCTAAAAAGCATTTTAAGACTGCATCACTAGAATGGCAAAAAAGCTAAATAAACAGATTGCTGGAAATGAGTATATGTTCTATTAATTACTAGCACATAAAAGCTTGTCATTTAAAACAATAAACTGTGCCTATGTTAGATTTGTTAATTTGTGCAAATGGACATTTAAAGTGCATCCATAAAAAAGCACCAGAAAATTATCTTGGGTCTTCTCATCTGAAATAGTTTGGCATAGATGTCCACTAAAACAACTTATAGGGATGAACAAAACATGTGTATTATGAATAATATTAATAATAAATATAATATTCTTTTTTTGTGGCAAATCAAATGCAAATTATGGTTGCTTTTGTCACCACTAAAGAAATTGTACCTCATTTGTAATGAGCACACTGCAAGGGTAATTATTTTAAGTGAGGGCAGCAATAAAAATGGACATCTAACCCATTTGCAGTTGTCAAAAGTTTTTTGGGATTGTCTTTTTGGCAGATATATATCTTTTCATGTCATGTAACTAGCAGCTAAAAAAAGTATAAAAAGTGGACTAAAATTTTAAACCTTCTCCTCTTGATCCAAAGATCATATGAAATAAAATGTTGATGAAACAATCTTTTATGTATTATTGTATCTTTGCAGGAAAAGATTTTGTTGTCAATATCTCTGTCAATGGCACTATTCTTACTGCAAAACCTCAAGTAAAGTGGTTTAAAGGAAAATGGCTGGAACTAGGAAGTAAAAGTGGCACTCGCTACAAGTTTGAAGATAGCTACAATGAATCAAACAAGGTAATATGTGACTTAAGCTAGACATATACAAATTAATTTTCACTAGATCAATGTTAGACTCACCAGGCTTGTGCAATAAAAAAAAATAGCTATCAATCTAACGTCGATCTTTCATACTACCATACAGTTTGATTGGTTTCAAACCAATCGATCCCCCATAGGAAAGAAAGCATGGTCAGTACAATTAGTTGCTGTTTGCGTGCACCTTGCCTGCAGTTTTGGGTGTTATATCACCTCAGCGATGCATCTATTGAAGACCCATCAGCGGGACATGGAAAAGCGGTACCTCTGGCGAATGAGCCATTATAGATTTGCTAAAATGTATGCATCCAGATAAATTACTCACAGGTACCTAGACATCTACGATAATTTCTCCATGGTTGATATTGAGTCAACATAGAAACTCATCTTTGAGCCCCAATTGCAGAACTGTGTGTTGTAACACCTATATCCCATGGATATCGTGATTTTTAGCAATTTGTATTACAGCTAGAGTTGAGCAGACACCTGGATGTCTGTGTTTGTCGAGTTCGGCCGAACTTTGCTGAAAAGTCATCTCGAACCCTGAACCCCATTGAAGTCAATGGCCAGACAAACCTTTCAGCACTAAAATTGCTCTAAAACACTCAGGGAAAGGGCTAGAGGGCTGCAAAAGGCACCAAAATGACCACGAAAACTAGACTAATGGTCTGCAAACAAATATGGATAGCAAAATGACTTAAAAAAGCATCAAATAAAGACAATTTGTCATAAAATTCCAATTGAAGCTAAAAAAAGGGGTAGGAAGAGGTCAGTATGGAGGAGGGGGCAATGCAGCCCACGGTGGAGTCAATAGTTGGTACTATTAGGCCCAGAAATAAGTTTCATTTCTCACCCACAAGGAAAAATTTCCATTTTGTGGCATAGTTGCCACTACACCACAGGCAGAGATGGCCGCAAAAGCCATGACACACCCATAACACAGTGTGTGGGACACAGAAGGACAGCATTTCAAATGGCAGCAATTTAGAAATGCTGGCATTCAGGGCCTCCTCCCAAGTGCAGAAAGCCTATCTTTTTTTTCCTCTTGGAGACAGAAAAGGGGGCATAAAACCCCAGATCTAAGAAGTACACACATTGCCGCTCATCAGTCGCAGACGAATTAAGAGGCCACAACCACCAGCACAAAGGGCCCAAAGCCTTATTTTTTTTTCCTCTTAGAGATAGTAAAGGGGGCATAAAACCCCAGCTCCAAGAAGTACACACATGGCCGCTCATCAGTCCCAGACAATTTCAAGAGGCCACAGCCGCCGGCACAAAGGGCCTAAACTTTAGTTTTTTTTGTGTTTTCTCCTGGAATGGAGACAGTAAAAGGGGCATGTTACCCCAGGCCACAAAGTTGCAGAAAAGACGAAAAGGCAACTTGGTCCTCCACCTCCCTCCCCATCTCCTGTTCCACCAGTGGCAGTCGGGAATTCCACCAGCAGCGCCTCCACCAGCGAGCGCTTGTACTCTTGCATCTTGTGCTCACGCTCCAGTGATGGATATAAAGAGGGCATGCTGTCCTTGTAGCGTGGATCCAGCAAGTTGGCCACCCAGTACTCAGGACAGGTCATGATGTGAGCAACACGTTGGTCGTTGTAGGTAGTGATGGCCGAAAATCAGTTGTGGCTGTGCGCGAACAGGCGAATCGAACTTCTGCAAATACCCGCCGCGAACATGCGAATGGCGAACTTCCATTGACTCCAATGGAGGGAGAACTTCTCACAACCTTCAGGTCGTATTTGTAGCCAAAATACCAATAAAAAAAAAGTCAAAATGGTGCAACCACCTGGACAGTACCATGCTAGATGGGGGTCAATGGCTAAACTTCTCCCCCAAATATGGAATTTTTAAAATGCTGTTTTCTTCAGGTGTAATGGCCGGAAATCACATCTAGATTAAAGATTTTTCCAAACGTTACCTGACAGCACCTTCTGCAGCGCTTCACATTTAGTCAGATCTCTCTGCAATGCATAATACAGCATACCCCACCCCCAGAAAAGGACTTTTGTGGCTCAGTAATGATGAACTACATGTAACAGAACACCTTAGCTATAGCTACAGATCACTGGATGGAGTGTAATAGCAAAGTAGCTTAGCCATTCCTCAATCAGCAGCAGCTCACCCTATCTATCTAGTACTGGAGACACAGGATAAATGTAAAAATGGCCGCTGGGGGGGCTTCTTTTATAAAGGGGGGTGTCCTCCAGGAGGGAAAAGAGGTGTTATTGGCTGTACTGTCCCACCTGACTATAGGGTGAGGGGTCGCACTTTGTCTCCATGTTATAGTGTAGGAGGCAGGTCGAACACCTGTAATGTTTGCCAGCATTGCAAACTGTGAACATGCTATGTTCGCCGCGAACTGTCTGCCGGGCGAACTTTTAGTCCATCACTACATGTAGGCACTCATGTGTGCCAGGCTGCCCATAGACAATGACGAGCTGTCCTCTGTGGGAGGGGTATCATCTATGTGCTCCATGTCCCCCCAGCCTCACTGCAGTGATGGCCCTGGGTTGCTCTGGGTGGCACCCTGCTGGGAACCAAGTTCCTCCTCACCCTCCTGCTTCTCACCCTTGTCCTCCATAACTGTGCCATGGAGACAGAGTTGTCTACCCTCCGAGACACTTGGGACTGACCCGATAAGTTTCGGAATGATGACATCTCTTCCTCGTCCTCATCCTCCTCCTCCTCATGCTGCTCCTCCTGTACCACATCCTCTTCCACCAACGCTTGCAGTGTTTTTTCCAAGAGACAGACAAGTGGGACAGTGACGCTGAGAACAGCGTTATCATCACTGGGCATGTTGGTGAAGTACTCAAAATACCGCAGCACATTGCACACGTCCCGCATGGAGGCCCACTCTGCAGTAGTGAAATGTTTCTGTTGCGGAGGTCCTTCCATCTCCACATCTGGCAAGATAAGTGGTTGAGCATCAGTGCACTCAATCTCTTCCACTTCTTGGGCAGGGCTAGGTGGACGGCCCATGGCAAAACGGTCATCTGTGTCATCAAAAAGCAGTAGAGACTGCTGCATGACTTGAGCTCAGGCTGCTTATCAGTTTCGCCAGAATTTCTGGAGATGGACAGATGTCCAGCTGCAGAAGGTGCCAACTGTGTGACACCCAATGTACTATGGTCTGCACTTGTTCTGGTCTAACTATTCTAACAGCGGTATTGGGGCCTACAAAATATCGCTGATGGCTCCTTCGAGCAAGTGAAACAGAGGAAGGTGGTTCATTTCCGCTTGTAGATGGCAGAGATGGACCATGTCCTCTACCTGCACCAGCAGGTCCACCACCAGCAACACCATGACCACGGCCACGCCTACATCCCTTATTTGTACCTCTCCTCATTCTTTCTGTAAGGAAAGATGGACCCCAAAAATAGAAAGTCCACTGAAATATATGAAATGTGTAAACACTATTCCCCCCCCCCCCCTAAAGTTTGGAAAAATTACTGTCACTACAGAAATGTTGTAGTTGACCCTGAAACCTATTTCAGATGGACCACAAAAATAGAAAGTCCACTGAAATAGATAAAATTTGAAAACACTATTTTATTTTTCCCTTAAAGTTTGGGGAAAATTACTGTCACATCACAAATTGGGTAGTTGACCCTGACACCTATTTCAGATGGACCCCTAAAAATAGAAAGTCCACTGAAATATATAAAATGTGAAAAAACTATTTTTTCCCTTCAAGTTTGGAAAAAATACTGTCTCCACAGAAATGTGGTAGTTGACCCTGAAACCTATTTCAGATGGACCCCAAAAATAGAAAGCCCACTGAAATAAAAAGTTAAAGTTTTGAAACTTTGATGTTGAATGAACTATGATAACCAGCCTGCCACAATAACAGGTCCCTGTATTAATGTACAGTGATTTATGACTTGGCTACCTAGCAATTCACCCTGCCTACAAACCTCTCCCTGCCTGACACACAATGTGCCTGTCTCTCTCTTCCTGTCTACCTTTTAAAACTGCTCCTTTTTTAACACTATATGCCTATCTCTCCCTGCAGCAGCAACACGTCCTGTCCCTATGCCTGCACGTTTGAGAATGGTGGCGCACCGGGACTAGCCTTTATATAGAGGCTGGCTCACGTGTCGCACTGGCCAATCACAGAGGGCATGACAGTGAGACATGCCTAGGGCTGGAATGTGAAAGGCTTGTTGATTGGCTGCAGCCAATCAATAAGCTGTATTAATGGCAGGAACAATGGACCGGAACACGGATATACAGATGTATGTCTGTGTTTGAGTCCGTTATGAGGAAACCCTGATGATCGTACTGAACCTGAAGTTCACTCAACTCCAATTACAATAGCTCTCCTCCGAGATCAGGACAGATGGTGTAATTCCTGTCTTTTAGACATTATTGTGCCTTAAACACCCAGAACCCTACCACCAGGTTACCTGGCTTTAACTATATAAGGATCAATTATTGAATACTGAGAACAAGCCATAAGACCTGATGTTTTAGAGATGATCAGACCAACTTTATTTATCCCTTGTCAAAGATGCTAAGACCATCATAGGTACATGTTTTCTACTTACAACACCTGACTGACACTTGCTACTTAATAAATTCAACCAATGTGACAGATGTCAATATAACAAGATTAACACTGTCATCATTAAAAGCATAAAATTTTTTGGCTGAGGGCGGAATTTTAGCTACTTTTTTGCCATCACCAGAGAGAATGTGCCCATACCACAGACATGAATGACAAAGACAAAGGTTAGGCAAGTGGTATTTTTGAGGAATTATTTTATTATTGAACAACAACCATGTTCTCAAAAACGCAGTGAATATCAAAGCTGAATAGGGGTGAAGTAGGTTGTGGAGGGTTTGTGGGTTTAAGGGTAGCGCGGGAGGGGATAGCGGGGGGGCAGGATATGAAGGGGGCAGAAGGGGAGGCAACAAAAACTAAGTATACCCAGTGCATGATATGTGGTTGTACCAGTGAACAATATAACATCTCAACCGGCACAATATACATTGCTGACAGGGCAAAAACAAACAAAACAAATCATACGCACTAGACCCCGGGCGGGGGGGCAAGACACTCAAAGCCGGCCCAGCCATGGAGCTGGTCAGGGGGGAGCGGGGTCACCAATCAACATTGCGGGCAGGCCAACCACAGCCTCCCAGACACGGGGCAAGAGGGGGGTACGGGGGGCCCTCCTTGAATCACACAGTGGATATGGACCACAGGGCGCAAGGGGTCACGCAAGTGACAAGGATGGCCCATGGCATTAGGGGGGCTTCTTTAGACCCGTTAGTGGCCAGCCCGCGGTGGAGAACGTGGCCATGTGAGGGGGGGAGCATTGTGCCTGCAGAAAGCAGGTTTCGGAAGGATGCAGACGGCGCCTGTACCACGGGCTGGAAGCAGGGTTCTCCAAAACTGCAGGAGGAACTGGGAGTTGAGCTTGCTCCATCCTCAACCCGTAAAAGGCCCCACAACTCATCTTTGATGAGACCACCCCAACCAGTACTCCCCCTCCACCGTGCTGGCTCTGAGTCAGACGGAAGCTCGCGGCCCTTTACCATCCAGCCCGTGCCCCTACCTCTGCCCTCAAGACTCACTCTCGATTTCATCATCCATAAAACCTTAGAAAAGCAGTCTTGAGATCTTTCTTGCCCAGTCTTGACGTTTCCGCTTGTGTGTCCTTTTCATGGTGGTCGCGTTGCAGGCCTTTCTTGTCTCTGAGTATTGGCACACCGTGCTTTGTTGGGCACTCCAGTATGTTTGCCGCTCGGTATTGCCAAACTGGTGGCAAGTGGCATCTTGCAGCTGCACGCGTGACTTGTCTCAGGGCAATGGCAGGTTTTTGGCCTTGGTTGGGCCACATGCTTCTTGCGACCCTGTTGAACGATTTTGAATGAAATGCTTTGATGGTTTCGATGTGGGATCACACTTCAGAACTTTGCAATTGAAAGAGTGCTGCAGCCTACTGCAAGATAATCTCACTTTTTTGGACGTTTCGAAGCCTGTCCAAGTCCTTCGTTTGACCCAGTTTGCCAAAGGAAAGGATTTGCCTGAATAAGTATGCACACCGATATAGGGTGTGAGGTCATTAGACCACACCCCGTCTCAGTACGAGATGCACTCCCCGATATGCTTATTTGGGAAGGAGCTTCGAGCCCTCTACACCTGGAGAAGACAACAGGGCCAGAAAGAGATGGATGTGGTCAAAATACTCATTTGCCTAATAATTCTGCACTGTATATATACATATGCATACCATATAAATATAAGAAGGGGAGTATCTTAATATTCATATATTTATATCTCTATAGCTCATTATTAAAAAAAAAAAAAAGAAATTCTCATTGTAAAAGTTTCCTGAAGAATAGTAAGTAGAATTTATTGAGTTTTAAGGCTTATAGACTTTACAATAAATACGAATGAATGGTTACCAATTAACAAATATTGCTGGTAGAAATCTTTGAATATACACTATAGTGTACACATGGTAAAAATATAATTGTTAATGCAACTTGAATGGCAAGATTCTTCTTTTATGATTCAAACAGATATTCATGTGAAAACATTGGCCAGAGCCAATACAGAAAATCATCATTGGTTGCCATCTTCTGACATTGCCTTTAATGTTTGTCTCCATTGACAATTGTGTCAATAAAACAAAGCTTTATGTTCATGACTGTTTGCCATAGCTCTCTGGCAAAAATAATAATGTGTACTAAAGATCTAGCAATATGTATTTTTTAGAAAAATATAGGGTCTTCAAATGATATATATATATATACATAGATATATTGTGCACTTAGCCCTTAATTTATTTAGCACCATTCCATTTTATGCAGCTCTACTATTTTACACTGAAAGTTTTCAAGGCAGTTAAAGCTGATAATGGCTCCTATCGATGTGAAGTCATTGCACCTGACCAACGAGAAAACTGCACATTCAGTGTGGCAGTACAAGGTAAGCCTTCATGTCAAAGGATTACAATTTGAGTTAAATGGATTGTATGTTGACCATCTATCATTTTTATTACTAACTTTTTTTTTAGAATATGCCAATATATTATGCAGTTATATATTGTGAGGAATTAAATTGGGGTGGGGTGGGGTGTGGGACTCCCTGGAGCAGTCACAACACAGGTACAGCAAGTCAAAGGTTGTAGGTGAAAACAAAATGTGCTGTTTATTCACAGTGTAGTTCAAGCATAAAACAATAACAAAATGACAAATAAAAAATTACTAGCCACACAGGAGGTCTTACATGTGTCTGGATGCTCCTTAGACTAAAAGTCCTAGAGCAAGCTGGGCAGTTATAGCTCCGTCTAATTGCCCAGCCTCAACTGTGCTTATTACTACCCTCTCAGGCTGATTAAACTCATACAGCTTGGCATTATATTTAAACCTGGGGCAGATTTATACCCCATCTATGGATAAACCCTATGATCTTCTGGGGCTTCCTGTCACATACCCCTCCTCCTTTTGTCAACCTTGGGGTGAAAACAGAGGTTGCCAAACAAGAATGTACCCCAGACAAGGCATCTGCATTTCCCATCTTAATCCCAGGGCATTGTTTTACAGTAAAACTAAACTCCAGAAGGGCTAGGACCACATGTTAATTCACCTGTTGGTCTCATCCACCCTAATGGTGCATTCCTACGCCTTAGGAATCCTGTTTGATTTCAATTTTACTCTTTTCCCGCCTTGTAAGGTGACTATTTCCTGCTTTTCCTCTATTTCGGAGTAAAATCACCTTAACCTCCTGTTGCTCGATCATTTGAAAATCGATGAATTTTTTTTGTTAAATATCGAATTAAATCCAAAAAAATTTATCGAAATGTAACAAAAAATGATTAAGCAGTGATCGGATATGTTGGTAAATTTCAGTCGCTTTTTCAAGCATCATTTTTTTAGGTGTTTTGATGGTTTTTTAACCCATGATGCACACAGGGCTAAGGACAGAAATCATTCTGATTTAAATCTTTTACATTATGTGGTGGTAAAAAATATTCAAATGTGATACAGTCACATTTATTATGACTGTGTATTTGACATCGATCGAAAGAAAAATCAAACCTCTGGTTTTGCTTTTTATATATTTATTTGCTCTTACTACATCTGTTCTTGTTTAAAAAGAAGTCTTAAGATGTGCACCCCTCGACACTTCTGTTTTGTAGTGACTACATTGATTACTAGTGCTCTGTATGTGCCCATGCTCAAATAATGTTTTGGAGATTAATTAGCAGAACATATACAAGAGTTCTTGGGACAGAACAGAACCTTTCTCCAGGGTAGCAGAAAGGTGTGGGTGCTACATAACAGGAAGATTGGGGCAGCACTGGCACTGGAATACAAAGAAGGGGATATATAAAAAATTTCATTAAAAGGGTTGGGATAGTTTATTTATATGTACCCCTAAAACATTGTCGTAAAACATTACAAATCTACACTTAAAATCAACAACTGAATTTTCAATGCTTTTTTAGATGCGGGCAATGATGGAAATATTCTTCAAGCTTTCAAGAGAACGTATGTATATCATACTATCTACAACTTTTTAAATTCCCTATGTACTTCTCATTTGTTAAATATGACTGCCTATTTACTATTTATGAATCTGAAGACTGAACAAGTCCCAGAAGTTTTTTTAACGAATGTTCTTTAGAAATGAAAGCTGGTCTTGTAAAAATATGTACCATATATAGTCAAGTATAAGCTAACCTGAATATAGGTATGTGGGAACATTGTTAAGAAAAAATTATTGTTTTAGCATATCAAGTATTTGCACAAAATAAGTTCAAATTTGACTTGACTTTGAACCTTATTTATCCACAAACTTGCTAGAGCAAAATATTTTTTAAAATGTTCCCACAACCCTTCTCTACGTCTCCACCAAATCCAGTGATGATAGCATTTTTGGGGGCTCTGCAATTCACTCATAAAGTGATCTACAAAATGCCATGATTTCTTGACCCGAATATTAATTTTGTGGAGCACATTTCAGGTGGTGAAAAATTCAGCTTATATTCGAGTATATATGGTACATATCCTCTGGTTATTTCTTAGATTGAAATTTTTACTGCATTCTAAAATATTGTGCCCAGCTCCTACATACAAATAATAAAAAATGTATTTTAAGGGTATTGTAGGCAGCATACACATGGTCGATTTCTGGACTGCTGATAGTTGAAAGCAGAAATTAAAGCGCCTGCCGTCACTGTGTTCAAGTGCTTTCACACAGTGTGCAGGCACTTCAGGGGCATTCAGAAATGCCCCATTTAATCCCTACATAGCACAGAACTCTAACCAGTGGTTTTCGGAGATCATATGCTTTGCTGTATGTGTTCCTGGAGATTGCAGAATTTTCTGAAATCATAGAGCCTGACATATCATAGAAACATTTGAGAATCAACACAAAACAAGAAACCTATGTACCTTGTGTGAACGATTAGAGATGGGCAAATTTTTTCAACTAGCTGACTTTGTGAGTTAATTGCAAAGCCCCTGAACTTTATTTTATCAGCAAAATTGCTGGAGATGTAGAGAAGATTTGTGAGTCATTTGAAAGAAAACATGCCATTTACTTGTACTTTGTATATAGTTTATTAATAAAGGGTGGCCAAAAGATTTATATCCACTTCAAGTTTCTTCCCTCTACAGCTTGTCCATGCCAAGTTAGTAGTTTTTGCATAAAATAAGTCAAAGTTGAAAGGGACCCTTCTCTACACATCCAGCAAGTTTGGTGATGAAAGCATGCTCATAGGCTTTGCAATCAACTCACAAATCAAGATAGTTGAAAACATGGCTAGTGGGAAATGACCCTTAATGACCCCCCCCCCCACTATACATACAATATATCATACAATATATTTATATACTCATAGCGGTATAATTATCAATGATTTCTGACAATAGCGAGCTGTTTATAATCAGAGATGATGAGAATGATTACCCTAAGGGCTTGTTTCCACTTGTGCGGAAGCCCGTGGTTGACTACAGGGCGGACACAGCCATGTAGTTGAATGGGCTAGTCCCCGGCCGCGCACAGGGGGCGGACAGGGGGCGGCCGCCGCCTAAAGAGTTTTTAGGTGGCGGTCCACACTATTCCGCGACCGCCCAGCACTGACCGCGGCCATAGAGGTAAATGGCCCCAGCTAACAACCGCATAAGATGCAGTTCTTAGCGGGGGCGAATCTAAGCGGCTGCAATCATGCGGCCGGCAGCCCCACAAGTGGAAACAAGCCCTAAGATCTCCCTCAGGTTTCACCTTTAAATTAAAGGTCGCATACATGGAGCAATTTGAAAATATCACGACCACAGTTACCAATAGGAGCTTATTTGTCATTACCATTGATGTCTACAAGTTATGTATGTGATTTTATGAAACAAACCAATCAATAGAAAAGTGATAAAAGATTTGGGTGAAAATAATTGTATTCCTGCATGTATCCCCGCTATAGATATATTTAAATACAGAGGTTTACTAATCGTTAATGATACTTTGTTTTTGCATTTAGAACCAGTGCGGAGGGTAAAAGACGAGATGATGCCGGGGAACTTGATTTCAGTGCCCTTCTCAAAAAAACGTAATAAGCATCTTCTGATGCAAATGTTTAAATATTTCGTGAAATGTAATCTTACCTATTAACAATCTGCTTTATTTCTGCTGATTATTGTATATAGTAGTAGTTTGTGGTTGGCCTCAATTGGAAGACAAGACAAAAAAGACACCTCCCCCACCTTACTAATTGTGAGGATTTTAACAAGATTAGAAACAAAATGGGATCAGAGGTGTCCTTCTTTGACAAGCAATTTGACCAAAAACTTTTTTCCCTACCAAAAAGGTCACATTTTATTTAATTGTAACAGGTTAAAAAACAATGTCCATTTAGTGCAAAAGAGCACACATTTCCAGTTTTAAAAACACATAGATAGAATTATGAGACTTCAATTTCTTTACCTTTTTGGAGAGAGACAGACCGGTAGTCCTCGTCGTTTCTCTCTGAGCATCTCTGTATCACCAGGCCATCACAGAAAAGCCATTCCAACGGATATGCAGGGATATTTTTTCGACGCGTTTCGCCCCCTTGGGACTTTTTCAAGAAAAAGCCATGCACTAAAAACACCAAAAACAAAAATGTAATTAAAAAAACATAACCTTTCAGCTATGAATTACTTATTTTACCTCTTGGGCTTGATGAAGAGTTTGTTTACCTGACCTTCTCTATGAATCCGTATATCATTTATCTTAAAAAATGATTTTTATGCTGGGGATATAGTCTTCTATATAACCTTGAGAAATTAAAATGCAAAGAGGGTCTTTTAATCTCACCCTACCCTATATTCCATTTCACATCTAGATATGAACTATTTTATTTAATTATACTTATGTGTATTTCCGACCTTGCCTTACAAGGACCACTCCAGTCATACCCCTGCCCAGTGTATGTCTAGCCTTCAAAAAGAAAAATCTCTTCTAAAAAATACCAATCCAAAATCACAGCACAACCCAATTAAGAATTAAGATTTAATGAGTCCATCAAATGTGTCCAGTGAAATATGTCTCTCAACATTCTATATCTGAAAAGAACCCAAGCTCTTTGTCTTTCTAAATATTCCCAGTCCTTCCTGTCTCCCTTTCAGTGTGTCCCCCTATGTGCATATATATGAATCAGTCCTCTTCTTTACTCAATATCTATGTTTGTCCATCCTATATGTAAAAAAATCTCTTCTAAAAACCAAAACAAAAATCACAACACAATATAAATCCCATAGAAAAATCACTATCAATCACATGATATATATACCACTCAGAGCCAATGTCTCAAGTGAGTCTCAACCCACCAACCCTTGTCACCAATCAAGGTCCTTATCCATCTCTGTTCAAGTCTCCATATGTGTCTATTGAATGCCCTTCTCCTGTAAGTGTTTGCTGGGAGAACCCCAAGAAAATATTTTTGTCTTACTAACCAACAGTCTCCTATAATTCCTCATCAACTATCTCCTTCATTCTTCTAGTGAAATACCAATCATTATTTCATACTCCTAGACATTTCCACCCATGTCTATATATCAAACAAAAAAGTCCCCTTCTTATATCAGTGCCTGCTTCCTTATCTTGGCTTGATTGTCACTGAGCAAAAAAGCCCTCCTTGCATTGGCAGTGCTCCAGCCTTGTCCACTCTCCAACTTCTCGGTGCCCGCCCCTCCGACCACTGCTTTCCTCTGGGAGAGTGGGGACCGCGCTTCCCTTATAAGGGCTCCCGCCGTGACCCCACCCTCCCAAGGGGGCGGAGGGGATGAAGGTGACACTCTGCAGTCATGAGGAGATGGTACGCCACAAGTGCGGATCCCGACACCTGGGGCGACGGTGTCCCGGGTAGATGACGTCACCACATCCTGTCCCCGTGGAGTGATGTCATCTGCGCGAGACGCACGCCGTATCCCATACCTGGAGCAAGGGTGTCACTGGTCCCAGTAGCCATTTTGGTACACCCAGCTGGGTGAACCTATGGGAGCTGGTCGGCTGATGAAAGCCAAAGAGGGGCAAGCACCAAAACAAATACAAAGTGGACTTATAATAATTAATTTTGATCAGAAAAATACCCTTTCTCCAGATAGGACAGCACGTCATCAATATACCTATGCAGGCCAGGATGTGGTCATGGTACTTGGATGCCGGGGAGTCTGACCAAAGCCAGCGCTCCCAGTCCCCCAATATAAGTTGGCATAGGAGGGGGCGCGGCACATTCCTATGGCCACATCCTGCACCTGTAGGTAACATACCTCATCAAATACAAACATGCTTTTTGTCAAAATAAATCTCAGCATTTTTACAGATTGAAACAGAATGGATCCAGAAACTCAGGGCCACTAAGACTCCAGGCTTAAATGAGATAATTAGTTACAAACCCTTTTTAAAGCAATAAGGAACCTATAAGCACTGGGACTATGATTTAGTGCCAGAGCTCTACTCATTCAGAGAATCTCACTTTCAATAAATAATTTAAGTTGATAAAAAAGTAGGTAATGATCATTATTATGAAACAATATGTGATATTTATTTGTATATGTGTTACCTATTGTAATCAATATTAGTGATGATCACGAATATTCGGATTCCGAATATTAATCGCGAATATCGGCAATTCGGAAATTCGCGAAGATGGTGAATATATTGCCGAATATTCGCAATTCCGGATATTCTGTATTTTTTTTCCATTACACACACCTCTCAATGCAAGTGGACAAATGGGAAGGCTGCAACAAGAGCTTAGCAACACTCCCTGCGACCATCAACAGTTTTTAAATCCAATATTGGGTTGATGCGAATATTCGTAATATTGCGAAAATCGACACTTTACAAAATTCGCGAAAATCACTTAGATGGCGTCCAAAATTCGCAAATTTTTTTTCAACACGCCCCTCAATGCAAGTTAAACATATATTCGCGAATATATAAAATTCGCGAAATTCGCATAAAACTGCCGATGTTCGCAACAAGAAGAATATTGCCGAATGTGAATATTTTCCGAATGTTTTCCCAAAAATTCGCCGCATGCCGCGAATACGAATGTTGCCTATGCCACTCATCACTAATCAATATCAATGAAAAATGTACAACTTTCAATACATGGAAATATGTGTTGGTAAAACAGGGATATATCTTAAACATGGGGTAGAGATGGAGCATGGATGTTGCCATGTTTTTCTTTATCAGTGTTTTCTAACAATCTGTCCTATCTGGAGAAATGTCCGCTCTCTATTTTTTTGGTGCTCGCCCCTCTTTGGCTTTCATCAGCCGACCAGCTGCCATAGGGTCACCCAGCTGGGACCAGTGACATCCTTGATCCAGGTATGGGATACGGCGTGCGTCTTGCACAGATGACATAACTCCGCAGCGACAGGACGTGGACCTTGGTGTACCTTCTCGCCACGACTGCAGGGGGTTTACGGCGGGAGCCCTTATAGGGCGCGCGGTCCCCACTCTGCCAGGGGTTAAGCGGTGGTTGGAGGGGTGGACACCGAGAAGTTGGAGAACGGACAAGGCTGGAGCACTGCCAATGCAAGGAGGGCTTTTTTCCTCAGTGACAATCAAGCCAATATAAGGAAGCAGGCACTGATATAAGAAGGGGACTTTTTTTTTTATATATAGACATGAGCAGAAAGGTCTAGGAGTATGAAATAATCATTGGTATTGAAATGGTAGAAGGTGGGAGATGAGGAATTATAGGAGACTTTGTGTAGACTCAACTGGACTGTTGGTCTCCCAGCAAACACTTACAGAGGAAGGGCATTCAATAGACACATGGGGAGACTTTAACAGAGATGGATAATAAAGGACCTAGCTTGATTGGTGACAGGGGTTGGTGGGGTGAGACTAAAGCCCCCCATACACGTCTAGATTTTCTGTTTAATCATTTAAAAAAGATCATTTTTTTGGGTCAGGGAAATTGGTGATTGATTGTATGTTTGCCAACTGTAGTAATAGATATTTGATCAACTTTTTTGGGATCGACTGAAAGTGTAATGAATTTCAATACAACCAATTAAAATTTTCCAGCACGTCCAATCCTTTTTCAATACATTTGTTCCCAATTGTTTTAGGTTGATCTAACCATGTGGGCTGCCATAGATTTTCAATCACTAAACAAAAAAACTGATTGAATTAAGTTGATTGGATGAAAAATCTAGACGTGTATGGAGGCCTTAACTTGAAACATTGGCTCTGAGGGGAATATATATCATGATCTTTTTCTATGGCATTTATAATGTGTTGTGACTTTTGTTTTGGTTTTTAGAAGAGATTTTTTTACATATAGGATGGACAAACAGATATTGAGTAAAGAAGAGGACTGATTCATATATATATGCACATAGTGGGACACACTGAATCAGAGACAGGAAGGACTGGGAATGACTATTTAAAAAGACTGGAGAGCTTGGGTTCTTTTCAGATATAGAATGTTGAGAGACATATTTCTCTGGACACATTTAATGGACTTATACAGATTAATATTGTTGTGCTGTGATTTTGAATTGGTATTTTTTAGAAGTGATTTTTCTTTTTAAAGGCTAGACATATACACTGGGCAGAGGTATGACTGGAGTGGTCCTTGTAAGGCAAGGTGGGAAATACACATAAGTATAATTAAATAAAATAGTTCATATCTAGATGTGAAATGGAATATAAGGTAGAGGAGGAAGGGTGAATATAATTTTTATTATATTTTTGTTTTTGGTGTTTTAAGTGCATGATTTTTTCTGGAAAAAGTCCCAAGGGGATGAAACGTGTCGAAAAAATATCCCTGCATATCCGTTGGAACGACTTTTCTGTGATGGTCTGGTGATAAAGAGATGCTCAGAGAGAAAGGACGAGGACTACCGGAGATGTGTGCTCTTTTGTACTAAATAGAAAAATTTCAACCTGTTACAATTAAATAAAATGTGACCTTTTTGGTGGGGAAAAAGGGGAAAAAAAGTTTTTGGTCAAATTGTTTGTCAAAGGACACTTCTGAAACCCCCATTACATATATTGCCAAATATATAATATCCAATCTTGTTTCTAGTTCTGCTGATCATTATCAACTTATAAACTTAACTATTATCATTAAGTATTTATATAGCACTGACATATTACACAGCACTTTACAGAGAAGCGCCTTCTCCCAGAATAGCTCACAATCTTATTTCCCTACCATAGTCATATACAGGGCCATTTCTCCTGCTATGGACCCCAGACGGCCTCTCTTACCATGCAGATCTGAATACCACGAGCTGCCGATAGGGGGTGATGTGAGGAAGAAGGAGTGGCGTATCTTCTCCTTCC
>CM070038.1:58517088-58529599 GCA_036250615.1 Ptychadena robeensis
TGTTGCAGCGCTATATGTCTCCCCAATGTGGTTGTGAGTTGTCCCATCTCCATGGACCTCTTCTTAATGAGAAAAAAACAAACAATATCAAGCAACAAACAAATTAAAATAGCCGAGGTTAGCATGTTCAAACAGCATAATACTGCGATAGCAGATAATAGTGTCTATAACCTATAAGTGAAAGACAACATATTGAGGAGATTTTTGATTCCATATGTGGTAGTAATATAAGTCTCTTCGCTAAGTAACCGGGGAAACTCAGACTTCTAATGAGTCCTATTAACGCCAAAGAGGAGGCATGCCGACATACACAAATGTTCAACTCCCCTTGTGTCTAAGGATAATGGGTAAACCCATAGTATGTATGAGGGAGAGTGGCCCCTTAGGGGTGAGGTGGAACCAATAAGACCGATAGATCTAATAATAACAGATATAGTAACGAGAACCATAACAACAGTACATCACACGTGTGCGTCGTGGCATATAATTTTAAGTACAATCCTTGTTTACAAAAAACGAGAGAAATGGGTACCTGTAATCTTTGCATTAAAGTAATTTATAATAGAAAGTAGTACTAATCATTTTCTAGGTCCTGACAATCCTAGAACTGAAAGTCATCATGTGAAGCCAAAGTCGGGGGGAGCATTCCTACCGAATCAAATGGCCCAGTTGAATCAAATCAATTCTCTATCGTTGAAACAGCTCTAAGGAGTGAGCTTAATTAGCTACTGTGTGTAGAAGAGTAGGGTAAATATATGACAGAGCCCACTTATGGGTCTGAGACATGTAATGCCAGTTGTTTAATATCATATGTAAACCCATGTGAGGCATGAAGTTCAACAGGCATAGTGTAAGTCTATCTTAATGGGACATATTGCTTGCATGTGTAGGTATGTGAAAGTCCCTTTGCCCTAGGGCTTTACGCAGTGCATACCAGGCATAAAAATTCAAATGTCAGGTGCATGTTACAACAGTCCAACCATACTGTACCGGATCACATCTCGTGGGCGTCCGGTGCTGGCGTTCTCAGTGGAAGTCTTCTCAGCGGCGGTCTGGATCTGCTGCGGTATCTTGGTCGGGTGGAATCTGAAGATGCAGGTAAGTCAGTTTTGTGTGCGGTCAACCAATCAGGGATCTGCAAAGCGTCTGTCGATAGGAAGTCAAACAGATCTGGGAGCTGAGAGTGGCGATGAAGTAGGAAGATATTACCGTCTTTTTTCACCTTGAGGTGGAAGGGATGACCCCATGTGTAAGTGGCATCTTTAGTACGGATAAGGTCCAGTAGTGGGCGCAAACACCGTCTCATTTGTAGGGTGTTCCTAGAGACGTCTGGCAATATTTGCAGCGTTACCCCATCAAAGTCCACTGGGCCATGTGACCATGCCTTTCTCATGATCTCATCCTTTAGTGTGTACAGATGAATGCGGCATAGCACATCACGTGGTGGGGCATTAGGAGCCAGGCGGATGGCTTGGACACAATGAACTCTGTCAATTACAATGTTGGTATCCAGAGGTCTGTTAAGAATACTATTAAAAATGGCCGTGACTGAGACTTTGAGATCAGTTGGGCTTGTAGCTTCAGGTAAACCTCTGATTCGGATATTATTCCTTCTGTTCCTGTTCTCGTTATCCTCGGAGTGTAGAAAAGATCGAAGTAATCCCTTTGGATGGCTTTCTGTGCAGCTTCCAAGTTGTTTAATCTAGTTTCTACCGAGACGTGGGCCACCTCCAGGGCTTGTACACGGGTGTCAATAACTGTCACTGAGCGATTAACCTCTTCGATCCTGGCTCCCAGTGCTTCTAGGTCACCCTTGGATGGAATATATTGTAGCAAAGCTTGCAGTTCCATAGGAAGAGCGGGGGTATCTGTGGTTGAACCCTCCGATATAGCTGGCAAAATTGGTGGTGAGAAGGTCGGGGTGTGAGCTGGGGAGGACACTGAGGTGCCTGGGGAGGAAGGTGGTTGAACTGTGCCACGTGTTCGATTATCCAGTGACCTCAGGGCCCCTGCAGCGTTTTGGCATGTCGTTGCCATCTTAGAGCCCTCTTTGCATCCCACTCCCTTCTCTTGTTGTGGGTAAAACTTGCAAAGGTCCGCTGATGGCCTTTTTGCAGATTTCCCCGTGCTCTTATCTCCGTTCGGAATAGATGCAATCACAATTGTTAGCTTGAAATGGCGAGATTGTTGTGTCTGGGGACCTGGCTCACGAAGCTCCCATGGAACTTATCCTCACTCAAGCATGTTTGGACTACACCCCTATAGTCCTACTCTTGTATGAAGCAGAGCTGCGAGCCAATTTAACAGCACTTGATATGTGTCAGTATCTCGCTCTTATGAAGGTTAATATGTCAAACCCCAAGTTTGCTTAGTTACTCCTAGTTACTCCTGTTCTTGGGCAATTACACTGTGTTATATCAAAGCAGGAAGATAGTTGGCAGTCAAATCAAATGAACAGCCCTAAAATGGCGTATTGGGCCTCAACTAAACTTCAGCGGTGACTCATTGCAGTGTTCTGTGCCAAGATAGTGTTGCTGTGAGTTTTGTCAGTGGCTGTATATGAGACCCAAGTAGGCCAAAGCCTCAGCCTAGAGTTCTGTGATGTCTGCACTGTCAGAAGCTTTAAGGCCTAATGGGCGCACTTTGGGTTACCAGACTCACTGGATTCCTTCGTCTGGACCTCCTGGTTGATGGCCAATACTGTCCAGTCTGTGCTCTCAGGCCCCACTTGAGACCGCTCCTAGATGAGTAGGCCGAAGCCTCGGCCTCGATTTTGGGCCGGAGTGGGCATTAAGTCCCCCGGGGCGCCTATGTCAGGAGGTATAATAGGTTACCTCAGCGGATGCCTCCGGTTGTGGTCCGAGCCCTGCTTGTTGTTGACCCAGCTGCCTGCGCCGATGTGTGGATCGCCGATGTAGGCCCAAGCCCTGGCCTCACGTATATCCTGTATTCGGGCGCAGCCTTCCGGCGGTTGTGTGTCCGGCCTGGCGGTACTCTCACCGTGGTGTTGGATCCCTTGGTGGCTGGTTTGGGCGCTTGGAGGGTGTCTCAGCATAATAATCCGGTTTCCGGTGTGCCGCACTAGGCCCAAGCCGCGGCATCGATTTTGGAGTGCGGCCGATGCGTGCAGTTGGATGATCCGGATGTTGCCCAGAGTGTACCGCGGGCTAAGTGGATGTGTCCTTGGGGTAAGTGGGGTGACTTTTTTACGGGGTGAGTGCAGGATTTGGATGGATTAGTAATCCTTGTGGAGGAGCTCAGTAATGGAGCTGTTCCTCTGTCAGCTGCCAGGCCACGCCCCCCTGGTATTTTTCTGCTTTTATTGCTCTTTGTTCATTTAATGGTCAAGATGTTCATCTTGGTATCGTAGTAGTGGAGCAGGAACTCCTAGTTGGGTGGTAGAAATGTATTCAGTGAGTTTAATAGTATTACAGCTATGTGTTCTAAAAAGATCTCAGAAGTAGGGTACGCAGGTATGCATGAGGACTAAAAATTTACTTTACCTACCTTAACCTCCCTAGTGCACTGCTGAGGTCCAGATATCTGTACCAAAAGCGCACCATAGACTCTAATGGAATTTTTTTGTGTTGTAGGCTTGTAACTTCCAAAAATCTGTCCGTACAAGGGTCTAATAGACAACCTGACTATAATAATGTTTGACACACACAATTATTATAAAAAAAGTACATACAATTTTTTATAAAATTTATCATTTGAATGATTAAATCTCTTGAATACTTATTTGGTATGAAAGATTTCAAAACAGTATTTATTGATTTCAAAACAGTATTTATGTTTGTTTATAATAACATTTTTATTTTGTTTTTGTTTTGAATCGTATTGGATACAGTTATCACTGCACCCAATACAATGGCATTTGGCAACCCTCTGAAAGGGTTAACTTCAAAGATCACATCTGGAATGACAATGGGGGTGATATTCCAGGTGTGCTCTTTGAAGATATCCCAATTTACATATGAATATAAAGATTTGCACATGAATGTCCCGCGGTCCGTGGGACATTCATATGCAAAGTAGGCTGGTAGAGAGGTGACACAGCCGGTTTGCTTCAGATCCCGGGACAGCACAGAGCAGAGTGTGCAGCCGGGGATCTGGGCTTAGCTGGACGGCTCTATCTCGTCAGCTGCAACACTGCATAAGCAAGTGCAGGACGAGATTTTCAATTTAAATAAAACTGGAACACTCCAAAAAGCTGTAAAAACAACTTCACTTTATCATGTAATCACTGTAAAAGTAAAATTTTTAGATTACCAGAAGTCTTTTACTTTTCATTGTTAAATCTATACAATTTATGTCAGTAGATAGCCACAGGGAAACCTTAATAACTATGAAAGATTGCAGTTAGGGGTGCGAACTGTGATTTTGTTAATCAAAAAAAAGATTGGACTTCTAAAGATGTTGGAGATCTGGGGTTGATAGTCAGAGTAGGCATATGTAAGGGTACATTCTGACAAGAGAAAAGTTGCACTACTGGGGTAAGAGATCTGGGGGTTCAAACAGTGTTGTACTATGAGAGTTACATTTGACCCAAAGCCAGTTGTTAGGATGAACAAGTATATATATTTTTTTTGAGAGTCAGAATTTGTTTGGAGGGGGGCTTGGGGAAAGATGTAAGCACAAAAGCTCTTAAAATCAACAAGTGGCTGTGGATATATTTGAGGTTTTAGACAGAATTTCTGAAATTTTAACCACTAGATTAGTATTCTACACATAAAGATAATTAACCCCCTGAGCGTTTGCCCGCAAACTTACCTCGCAAACTCACCCCAAGCTACATCTATCCTCAGCAAGGCCATGGCAATTGTGAAAATTGGCAGAGGGGGCAGCACCATTAACCTCCATGTTATGAAGGCAATCCTGTTTTTCCTGCCCCACATCTATAGCGTCATCAGTGATGCTGGGGATGTGAAGAGGAGAGGAGGGAGGACAAAAAAGGGGTGAAGCGCCCGGAGGGTTAATGCATTGGGATCTATAATGCCAGCCAAACTAGTTCAGCTAAATTGCTTACAGAGTCTGAGCACATGTGCAACAGTCTGTTGCCTTTGTCCAACATTGCATATAGATGTTTAGATATTTTACCTATTTACAATAATTCTTTTTTTATGTTTCTTTACCAGCATTTACACGCAAATTAGATAATTGCTATACAGTAGACAGAGGTCAGAAGATTAAACTGCAAGTAGAGCTGTCAAATCCTGACCTGCCTATTAAATGGCTGAAAAATGGACAAGTGATCAAACCCAGTGCCAAGTAAGTGATTTTTTTATTGTGCATTGAAAATTATGAACACTTTATTTATCCCTCCAAAATTTGTCATTCTGAGCTTATGAATGAAAAATGTGTTTTCATGTTTAAGCTCTAGCCTGCAAAAGTAGGTTTCTAAAGGAAACAATGTCTGTTTTTTTTTTCTAACTATTCTTTTCTATATAATGGCAGCTGAGAATATCCCTTGTAGGAAACAGAGCATGAATTGACTTTAAACAATTAAAAAACATAGAATGTAACTGGTGATGTTTTATCATGACTAGATGTATTTAAAGCTACAGTAAAGAATATAGAAAAGTATACTTAAAATATGTTATATAGACCTGTGCTTGTGTATTTGAATTCCTGTCAGTCTGACCTTTGCTCTTGTAGGACCCTTTGCTCTGTTTTCTGTAGACCTTCCTTTGGTGTGCCTTAGCCCGTCTTTTCCCTTTGGCCCTCGACCCTTCCTCATTCATTGCTGCGTCTGACAACAGTCTTTGCATACTTGTGCATCCGGAAAGTATTCACAGCACATCACCTTTTCCACATTTTGTTATGTTACAGCATTATTGCAAAATGGATTAAATATTTTTTCCCTCACCCCATAATGACAAAGTGAAAAAAAATGTACTTGAAGTTTTGTAAAATTTTAAATGATTTTATTAACCTCCCTAGCGATATGCCCGAACCCAGTTCGGGCAAAGGCACACTGCACTGTTTTATCCAATCCAAATCAAAAGAAAAGAAAACAAGTGTAAACTAAAAAAAAATTATAAAATTTTGATCACCATGATCGTGATCGTGAACCGCTGGCTCTCTGTGTGCCTGCAGCATTTCTACAAAGCTGCAGGCACACAGAGCCTTTCCGCCCCCATCGGCGTCACCGGTGACGCCGATGGGGGCGGAAAGGCAAAACACTGTATCACTTTTGGTACAGAAATCTGCACCTCAGTGAACCTCCAGGGAGGTTAAAAACAAATAAACTGACATATACATTAGAATTCACAGCCTTTACCCACTACTTTGCCCCTTTGCACCTTTAGCATCAATTACAGCCTTTTTTTTAATATGATGCCACAAGCTTAGCACACATGTCCTTGGCCACTTTCACCCTTTCCTCTTTGCTGCACCTCTCAAGCTCTATCAGGTTGTATGGGAAGCATTGGTGCACAGCCAGGATCTCTTCAGAGATGTTCATTCGGATTCAAGTCTGGGCTCTGGCTGGACCACTCAAGGACATTCACAGAGTTGTCCTACAGCCACTCCTTTGATATCTTGGTTGTGTGATTAGGGTTGTTGTCCTGCTAAAAATGAACTGTCAGAGTTCAAGAATGCTCTGGAGCAGCTTTTCATGCAGAATGTCTCTGTACATTGCTGCAGTTATCTTTCCCTTTATCCTGACTAGTGTCCCAGTTCTTGCTACTGAAAAACATTCCCACAGAATGATGCTGCCACTACTATGTTTCACTGTAGAGATAGTATTGACCAGTGCTTGATTGGTGCGACTGGTATTCGCACCAAAGAGTTTAATCTCATCAGACCAAAGAATTATGTTTATCATGGTCTGAAAGTCAGTCAAGTGCCTTTTGGCAATCTGCAGGTGGGCTACCATGTGCCTTTTACTAAGGTGGCTTCCGTCTGGCCACTCTACCATACAGGCCTGATTTGTGGATTCCTGCAGAGATGGTTGTCCTTCTGGAAGGGAGTCAACAGAAAGTTTTCATTCCATTCTTGGTTTGTGCTCTGACATTCACTGTCAACTGTGAGACCTTACATAGACAGGTAAATGCATTTCCAAATCATGTTAAATAATCAACTGAATTTATCACAGTTGCATACACATCTCAAGAATAATCAGGGGAAACAGGATGCACCTGAGCTTATTTTGAGGTTAATTGCAAAGGATGAGAATACTAGTGATGGGGGGGGCGTGGCTAGGTGATTGATGGACGCAGGTCTCTGTGCTCCAGCGCTGTGGAGCACAATCTAATGAATATCTCGAGCATCCTTCCTCGTTTTAACTCCTCATTGGCACAGGGGGCACCCCTGACATCCCCCCAAGACCCGCTGAGAGGAATTTTTGTTCCGGACCGCACTTCAACTCTGACCTCGGGGTGGCCGAAAATCGAGGCCCCGGCTTGGGCCTACTCCGCGGATCTAGCGGCCTCACACAGTTCCCGTTTCCCCTCTACACCAGCCCAGGGAGTGCCTCTGCCTCCTCCCCAAGACCCGCTGGGGAGTCTCTTCCTTTTGGGCCACAAGCACAGCTAGATCGCCAGGGAGCCAAAAATCGAGGCCCCGGCTTGGGCCTACTCCGTAGCTCCAGCGTACTTGCAAGATCCCACAGGAGGCTACTCAGCCAGGTGGACACCAGGGGAGGACTCCGGTGAGTGGACACAACACCCTGTTTCACCCCCCACAGTTAGGCCTCCAGTGCAGCTCACGAATTGAGGCCCAGGCTGCGGCCCACACTGAAGGCCTAGACTCCAAACCCACTGCCCTCATCATAGACTGAGCAACCTCCCTTCAGGGGACACACGTACAAGGGCTTCAGTCACCATCACTCAAGGTGCCCCTCACAGTGCACAGACACTGACCCTGAAACACAGGCAGTGACAAGCTGCATTAGTTGACCCTATTGTTCCTTTTTGAGAGACTGGTGAGAGGTTCCACTGTCCTTCTGTTTACCTACTTCTCTGCCAGTCGGCACTGGTCGAATACGTGGATCATTTGTACCAGGAAACCTCAGCAATAATCTAAACTGCACCTGGGTATCCCCGCAGCCCACCTCCTCATACACAGTTGGGGATTTACCAAAGTCTACTAAGCGCAAAATTTCCACATCAAGTCTTTTCCTTCTTTATGGACTGTGAGCTCTGAATTAGGATGAGTTGTTAAATACACCCTGCAGCAAACAGGAGAGTTACGCACCCTATAGAAGCTAGGGGAAATGGGGAAAAAAGGGCAACAACAAGACTATGCTACATACAAGGAATCTGCTGGAAGCAGTAAACATGTACCCGCAATGTTTCGTTTGCAATCTCTACGCTCACGTCGCTCCCCAGGTTCGGATACGGCCACATTCAGCCAAGATGACCTGGACCGCCGTTCCCCGAGCCCACACGACAGATCACCACATGATGATCAAATAACAAGGCGCTCTGATCTTAAGTCTTTCTCAGAGGAAATCAAATCAGATATTAAGGCGGCATTGTCTTCTGCTATCTCAGACCTCAAGGCAGATATGAGATCCATTTCCACATGGGTCACCGCAATAGAAACAGTCCATGAACGTCATGAGGCAGAAAAGAAGACTATCCGAGAATCACTTAACACCCACGACAACCTCATGATCCAGTCCAACAGACAAATTGAGGACTTAGACAATAGAGGCAGGAGGCACAATCTACGTCTGCGTGGGGTACCGTAAGTAGAGATGGTCGAATTTTTTTTCAAAAATTCGACCATTTCGACAGTTTCGACTTAATTGCAAAGCCTCTGAGCATGGTATCATCATCAAACTTGCTGGAGATGTACAGAAGGGTTGGGGGTATACTCCAAAAAAGAAAGTATGTCTCTAACTCAAATTGTCTTTTCACAAATTAAGTTCAAAGTCAAGTAAAAATTTCGAAAATTGGAATTTCGACTTTAACTTTGAACTTAATTTATGCAAAAACGACATGTGCTAGAGCCATACTTTTTTCTTTCAAATGTTCCCCCAGCCCTTCTCTACATCTCCAGCAATTTTGGTGATGATACCGTTTTCAGGGGCTTTGCAATCAGCTCACAAAGTTAGCAAGTCGAAAAATTCGACCATCTCTAACCGTAAGCCATGGAGAATCCTCAACTGCCAGAAGCAATACAATCCCTCTTCAACGATCTCCTAGACCGGCCTCGAGAATCGCCTATCTTGTTTGAAAGAATTTACAGAGCACTTCGTCCAAGAAGAAAGGAATCTGATCCGCCACATGATGTAGTATGCTGCATACCTGACTTCCAGCTTAAGGAGTCGATTGTGCAAAAAATTAGTTCTCAAGCAACGCTCACTCTGAATGGCAGTGACATCACAATCTTCCAGGACCTCTCGCCCATCACCCTGCAGAATAGAAAAGCACTTCGCCCACTTCTTACGCTGCTCCGTGAGAGAAATATCAAATATAGGTGGCGATTCCCCTTTGCTCTTTCGGTGATCAAAGATGAGCGGCCACTCCAACTCCGCTTCCCAGATGAACTGCCTTCTTTCTGCGAGCAACTGCAGCTCCCGATTCCTTTGCTTCCTGAATGGTACGCTGACTTTCTTTGCTCGCACCGAACAGAAGAGGCCCCGCAACCTACTGCCCAGCACACGCCTAAAGATCAACGCACCCCTCGGCTCTCGGCGAGACAAAGCAGACGCGAAAATGGATAGGCTCCATACGCTACATCACCACCGCACACCTAGAGGCAGCCCCAGGCGATCTCTTATCTGACCGAGCGCTAGGATTGGAACTCATCTCTACAGGAACATGTGACCTGAATTTGAGCTCACCAAAGGTTTTTTCTTATTAGTATTAAGATTGTTCCTTTGCTTACATGATCCAACCTTGACTTTTTACACTATTTGTTTCTCTTTGTTTTTTTTATGCTTGCCTTTGATGACAGACAATAAGCTTTTAAGTGTGAAGTATAGATTTTTCATCCCTCAGCATAGCACAACTGAGTTTACTAGCACACCCGTATTATATAATGATACAGTTTTGCTGCAAAATGTTGGGAATGCCTGTATTATTGTACACACTTTTTTCTGTGCATATATACGTCAGGCGATCTATGCCCTCTTCATATACAAAGTCGGTATAACTGAAGACCCACTGTCTTATAACCACTTTCTGTACTACTATATCCCGGCCAAGGCCCAGAATTATCAAACGCTACTCCCCATTTTTCTCTTTTTATTATCATCTCCTCTCTCCCAAGTTTGCTGCCTTCTATGATATTTTTGAAACCTAGCCCCCCCCCCCCCCACACATACACAGCTAAGTGATTGACTATAACGTGCACTAGTATTACTAACGATTTTGAAACTTTGCCCATTCACTTAGCTGAACAAAACCGGTCTATCTTGGTAAATCGGGGTCTTCCCCGATCTGGTTAATTGTATATCAGGGAAAAGTGCCACTGTAGGTGCTCTGTACCAAGTCCCCGCTATTATTTCTTGGCCTTCAATCATTCTGGTTTATGTCTTTCTTTTTTCTACACTTTTGTGCCCCCGTTTTGAGTATCTCGGCTACACCAGGAGGTTATTATTTTAAGCCAACATGAGCAAAATCAAATTCTTCTCCCTGAACGTGAAAGGCCTAAATATACCTGCTAAACGCTCTCAAGTCCTACAAATTGTACGGAGACTCAGAGCTGATGTAGTGTTTTTACAAGAAACACATTTCAAAGCCACAGCGATACAAAAAATTACCAATCATTGGTACCCCGAAGTGTTCCACTCTACTTCTGCCACCCAGAAGACTAAAGCTGGCCATACACCTTCAGATTTCTCTGTCAGATTTCCTTCAGATCAGATCAGATCTACCAACAACCATGTAGTATAGTGTTCTCCCTGATAGAATACATAGTGATTGGAAGGTGTAGAAAGGTCCTCATATTACATGGTTTTGGTAAAACAAAATCTGATCTGAAGGAAATCTGACAGAGAAATCTGAAGGTGTATGGCCAGCTTAAAGGAGTAGCTATTTTATTGGCCAATTCATTCCGATTTACCAAAACAGATGAACTGATTGATCCTGAAGGTCGTTTTATTTTCTCAAAAGGTACGGTTGACCGCACGCCTATTACACTGGCAAATATATATTGCCCAAACAAAAGACAACCGTCCTTTTCTAAAAATGTGAACCTCCTTCTAGGGTTCTCTGCTGGTATGCTGGTTCATGGAGGGGACTTCAATGTCCCATTGAACCCCATTCTAGACTCCTCTTCCGGTTCCTCATCACTTACGTTCGCAGCCTTGAGACATATTAAGGGCCACCTACAAAAATTGGCCCTTCATGACGTCTGGCGCATGTGAAACCCCAATACGAAAGATTTTACATTCTACTCATATCCTCATGACAAATACACGAGAATAGATTACTTCTTTCTATCTCAAAATGACCTCTCCTTGGTCAGGGAGGCCACAATTGAGCCCATAACAATTTCGGATCACGCGCCAATTCTCTTCTCGATACTATTTAAAAGTGCCCCTCCCCCTAAAAGCATTTGGAAAATGGATCCTTCTTTACTTGGGGACCCTGATCTCTTGGAGGCAACCAAAAAGGAATTGGTGGAATTCTTTAGAACAAATGCCCTACCAGAGCAGACCGCTTTATCAGTCTGGGAAGCTCACAAATGCGTTATACGCAGCCTATTTATGTCACAATCTTCCCTTAGGAAAAAAAAGGCGCAAGCTTCCATAAATTGCATCTTATCTCAAATTACCAAACTTGAGAAACCGATTAAAGGAGGAGCTTAATGTACGCTCTAGACGCTCTTATCTCCTGTCTCAGAAATGTTTTGGGTTCATTGAGAACATGGTTGTTGTTCAATAATAAAATTATTCCTCAAAAATACCACTTGCCTAATAATTCTGCACTGCCTGTAAAGCTCATGGTGGTATAGGCTTCCCAAACCCAGATACTTTAAAGCATGTCATATAACCAGGGTTTTGGATTGGCAACTTCACTCTGCCTCTAAAGATTGGGTTAATCTAGAAAACGATTTATCACACACACCCTTGAGCTGCCTTACCTGGCTTCCTCCCCTCCAAAGAAGAGTGAGAGACGAACTTCCCCCACTTGTACATGACACGTCACAATTTTCAGGGATGCCGTCAAGCAATGCAAACTGATGACGTATCCTAACCCCTGCACACCCTTGGCCTACAATAAAGATTTCCCTCCAGGCGAGCAATTTCAATATGTAGCTAAGTCAGAGACACTCACCTCGCCTCATGCCTTGGAGTTTTTCCAAGGCAACATTTTTAAAGATAAAGCACAATTAGAGGAGGAAGGCATATCTTTGAAACAATGGCTGTACTTCCAAGTCCGCCATTATCTAAATGAGCGCACTAACAGAGCTCTAATATGTAGGGAACACACGTTCCTAGAAAAACTATGGGCTTCAAACTCTCCAGCAAGACATACAGTCTCCATTATTTATAATTAGTGATGGACCGAACTGTTCGCCGGAGAACTGTTCGCGGCGAACTTCGCATGTT
>CM070038.1:58543544-58555991 GCA_036250615.1 Ptychadena robeensis
CCCCCCCCCAGTGCTGCAATCCAGTCCCCCTCACCAGTGCTGATTCAGACTAACCTACAGTGCTGCAATCTTGCCCATCTATAGTGCAATGTTCACAGTATAACACATATCACACAGTGTATGTCACATTACACAATGTACAGAGTTGAGTGCCCTCTGTATGTCATATTAACCGTGCATGGATATGGCTCAGACAGACAATTCTTAGTTCTGGCCGGGTCAGGAACAGAGCAGTACTGCGCTGCAGGTGGCTCAACAAATGTAATTGGGGGGAGCTGTGTATATATGACTATGATAAGGGAGAGATGTGTATATATGACTATGATATGGGGAGCTGTGTATATATGACTATGATACAAGGGATCAGTTAGACACTGTTTAATCTTTTGAAAGATCTATAGGAAAATAATGATAACATTTTGTTCATCATCAGTAGACAAAACATAGGTGGGGGTTAGTACACACTACATTGTAGACATTAGTTTTCTCTAGTTACAGTTTGAATGGTGTCTCAGAAATAAGATATTCTACTTTATTGTTATGCTATATAGTACTAAGATTTGCTAAGAACAAGAAATGCTAATGCATTTTTGTTAGATTTTTAAAATCTAGCACTGTCTGAGAATAAATAGCCGGTTTAGAAGTTTAAATATAATATTTGTTCTATATATCTCTATATATATCAGAAATTTGGATTTTTGCATAAAACATTATTTATTAATATACTAAATATAAAAATCAATTAACTTTTTAATTACTTAACTTGTATTTTCATTTTTTCCATTAGAGATCAAGATTGAATATGTCCCTCTAGAAGGTAAGAAGGTTGATAAATATGCTGAATGTCATGGAATAATATGATGTATCCAGGATGAGTTCAGGTCCAGTCCTCTAGCATTTAAAATTCATTTATGATATTTCCAATATCATTCTAAGTTTATGAACAGGTGCAGTTGATTTCTTTTTGATCTGTACTTAACCCTTTTAATGCTTGAGTTAATTGGGATTAAAACCAAACAAAAGTCTTCAGAATTAAGATTCTCCCATGAAGAACTCTGAAGAAACCCTGATTGAAATTGACTTACCGTATATAATTTTGCTCCATTTACCTCTAGATTATTTGTTTGCCATAAAATGTCCCTCCCACTGTCAGCCTGCTGACATGGACATTACACCTAAGCACACATGCTTGTACTGCTTCTCCCTGCCAGATTCTGACCACTGTAACAGTATAAATTTCAAAAAATGTCAACATCAGTCAAATCCAGGTACTCATACTGTTGCTATAAATAATATACACATTTCATTTGATTAATTTGAGTACTTTATATCTGTCTGTAGTTTATATTGAATAAACTGCTTCTTATTAGTGTTATCTATGTTTCAATTGTAGAACCACCTAAAATCCACCTTGATTGCAGTGGTGGAACACCTGTCAATACCATTATTGTTGTGGCTGGAAACAAACTGCGATTTGATGTCCCAATCACTGGAGAGCCTGCACCAACAGTCACATGGTTCAAAGAAAACATTGTAAGCTTTTTGCTGCTTTTATTCTCCAATTTAGTATAATTAAGGATTTTTAAACAAACATGTAAAAGGACAATGAAAGGACACAGAGTTAATTTCTTGCTTGATAATAGTATATCTGTTAGGACATAATAATATCTAATGTCTGTACAGATGTCAGTTAAGGTCGTTCATTGATCATCCAAATCTCTCACCAAATATCAGAATGGAAGATCAATGGATCATAACTGAAAATGTGATATCTCCTGTTATGTATTGTAGGAATTTTCTGATATTGAATGCCGAGTGCATGTAATTTAGTATTATTAAGTATTTTAAAAAAGAAAAAAAAATACAAACATGTAAAAGGACACATAATTAATTTCTTGTTTGATAATGGTTATAGTATCTATGTTAAGGCATAATAATACCTAATGTCTGTACAGATGTCAGTTGAGGTCGTTGATTGATCGTCCACATCTCTCACCATATTTCAGAATGGAAGATCAATGGATGATAACTGAAAATGTGATATCTCTTGTTATTGATTGTAGGAATTTTCTGATATTGAAGGCCGAGTGCGTGTAGAGACAGAAAAAGAACTAAGTAGCTTTCTTATTGATGGAGCAAAACGAGAGGATGAGTGCCATTATACTATAAAAGTGACCAACCCTTCTGGAGAGGATAATGCCACACTGTTTGTTAAAGTAGTAGGTAGGAATAGGCCAATTTTTTTAAAAAGTATACTTATATACAAAGCTGTTACTGTGTGGCACACAATTGAGAAGCATTGTGAATCATCTATTTACAGTCTATTCTTCATTTCAGATCATCCTGATCCTCCACAGAATATTCGTATCACAGGTGTTGGAGAGGACTGGGCAGATGTTGTTTGGGAGCCCCCAAAATATGATGGTGGCCAACCAATTTTAGGTAAGCAAATGTGGTTTTTTTTTCAGAGCTTAGTTTTGCTACAATAAATAATGACAGTTTAGCTTAGCTTAGTAAATATGGACTTTGGAAAGTCAACATTCAACATCACAGTATCTTTAATACTTTGTTATATATTCTTTAGGCTATCTGATTGAAAGGAAAAAGAAAGGCAGCCAGCGATGGATGAAGATGAATTTTGAGTACTATACAGACACAAGTTATCAGTCAACAAATATGATTGAAGGAGTCATGTATGAAATGAGAGTCTTTGCTGTCAACGCTATTGGCATTTCACAGGAAGCAAATACCACTAATCCATTTATGCCAATTGGTAGGTGAATTTGTTACACCAGAGGACAAATGTAATACTGAATGTAAAAGTATTATAGATTATTATAGATGTTTTATATATACACATAGAAATGATTAGGGTAAAAGGGCTCATTATGTGTTGTAATTAAGGGATAAGAATCATATCTCATGAGGCACCTTCCAATGGTAAGATAGTAGTGGCATAATTGCACGTTTTATGGTGTATACATAGTGCTGGCATATTTTTCTTTGTGTAGTACAAGATTATCCCTTGAACTAAGATGATTATACGTTAGCTTTTCTCATCAATCAAGCAAAGAACTTCTTTGGGAGTTTCTGGGAATTATGTACATTATAAAAAAAATATATACAAGGTCTTCAGAGAAAGTAAATAATTGTCCCTTACACCTTTATTGTAATTGTATTTATTAAAATATACCAGGTGCATGCCTACATGGAAAGAATTGTGGGGGACACGTTTGATCTCTCACCAGAATTCTTTCTGCTACATCATACAGCGGTATCTCTCCAGCAATACAAAGGGTCTCTGCCTTTTCATCTAATAAATGCAGCTAAGTTACTGATACCCTGTCTCTGGAAACAACCCAGAACGATCCACTTGCAATGTTTGTTTCTGTTGGGTACTTTAATCTCAAGATTTCCCTTTAGTAGATGTCTACTTAAATGACTGTAATACATATTGTATGATGGAGGAGTAGAAATCAAGTCCTAATAGACAGGTATATTGGGTACAAATTGAGAATTGGAAGGAAAACTTGAAAGGTACATGGGTACCGGCAAGTCTACGGAAATGGCTTGTTTCAAGTCATCATTAGGGTTTGTAATGGATATTGGATGATCATGTTTTAAATTGTCTTTCAGCTCCTACCAGTGAGCCACTCAATTTGAAAGTTGAGGATGTTACTGATACCACTTGCACTCTAAAATGGAGACCACCAGATCGCATTGGAGCTGGAGGAATTGATGGTTATTTGATTGAGTACTGCAAAGAAGGATGTAAGTAAATAGTATAAAATCCTCAATGTATTTGTGATTGAACTGTCTAAGTAATATAGTTCATTGAAAATAGTTAGCGTGATGAGATGTGTGAATGGTGTCATTAAGAAATTAACAGTATGGAAACTCAAAATCTGAAATTTTTTTAGACTCCCTTGCCCGTTTCTACAATTTATTCTTGTGAAATGAAATTATGGAACTGATGACCTTTGCTCCCCAAATTTAACCATTGACAGTAAAGAACTGGCCAAGCATAGAATAAGGAAACATTTAATGTTTCCGAGATCATGCCCAGAGAACTAGACAAGGTCCCTTAGAACTCATGGAGAAGCACATGATCACTTTGATCAGCCGATTTTAAGTACTGCTTCTTAACCTTTTTTAGTCTACACAGGAAGACATGATCAAATTATCCTGACTAGTAATGAACAGATTATAGGCAATATTCAAATTCCTGAGATATTTTAAGTAAATGTGAAAATTTGAAAATTCGAGCTGTTTATTTTTTGCACATATCTGCACTTTTACATGCGAATACTGTGATCGCAATGTCACGGCGACATTGAACTCGCTCAAAGACAGTTTATTCTTACCGCTGGATTCCTGTATGAATGATCAATCGCATTGACCTGAATATTCTAGATAAAGAAGATGTAGCACTATATTCGAGATCTTAGCAAATTCTCAAAGTGCCTATATTCGCAATAAAAATTTACTATTTAACCTCTCTAGCGCACTGCTGAGGTCCAGATTTCTGTACCAAAAGTACACCATAGACTTCAATGGTAAATTTTTCTTAATGTTGTAGGCCTGTAACTTCCCAAAATATGTCCGTACAAGGGTCTAATAGACATCCTGACGATAATAATGTTTGAAACAAACAATTATGTAAAATAAAATACATTTTTTTAAATAAAAATAATGAATAAAAAACACAAAAATTAGGACACAAAACTATGCTGCTATGTACTAAATCTCGCCAGAATAAAGTCCCTGACGCCCCAGATGTGCCCATTTGCACTTAACCCTCTCTAACCTGGTGTGATAAAATCATAGGGGGAGTTTGAAAGCAGTTTTCTACATAGAAAACTGCTTTCATTCTATTTACAGTACAAATCTCCCGCCGCCTCTCGGAGCGGGGGGGTGGGGAGAAGGACACGAGCAGCCGAGGAGGATGTCGCATCGGGGACACACGACAGCGTTAGTATGCGCTCTCCCAGAGCATCGCATTGTACTGGACGGCAGCACCTCGTCCAGTGCGATAGTAGCAGTTAAAGCGCTGGACGAGGTGCTGCCGTCCATAACGCTAGGGCAGTTAAATATTCGTACCAAAAACTTATCCTGACCAGTGAATCAGTAAAGGTAAACTTTTCCAGGAGGACTTTTCCTAGAAGATCTTACTTTGTCTTTTGAATACCAACAGGACGAAGGAACTTAATTTAAAATTTTTACTGTTTTTAGAGGGCTGACTTGGATATTATCTTCTTATCTTTGTATGCTTTAAAGCAGGGATCATCATACTTTATAAACAAGGTGCCAGTTCATGGCCCCTGAGATTGTTAGGGGGCTGGACTATAGCAACTGAAAAAAAAATTCTTCCCCCCCCTTCCACACCCCAACACTGTTTCCACCCGTAACTAAGAATTAAACCCCCTGGTGGTCTGATTCAGTCCAGTCCATAAAAGGGTCTAGTAGTCATTCTGACTATATTTAAGTTTGAAATCTGCTCAAACCAGAATCCATAAATGCAGTACCACTTCTTATGAACCTCCATAGAGTTGCTGTGTTCATTGTTATATCTGATGAAAAGAAAAACATCCACAATTGTAGATTATTTTCAATAAATAACTAGACTTTAAAACTACAAGTGAAATAGCAATTATTTTTTTCTAATATTCCTCCAACCCTTTTCTCTATTCTTCTCCAGCAATTTGGGGTATGATATCATGTTCAGGGGCTTTGTGATTAAGTCAGTTAGCCTATGGGAATGCACTGACGTGTATTTACATTTCACCAGCCAAGTCCAAGTTGGCAATAACGTCCACAAAGGGAACTGGGAACAGAGAAAAAAAGATCAGCCAGGAGAGCCGGGCTCACATAGGGAACACAGGGAGCAGGCAGCAAAGACTGACAGGCCCCCCACTGATCGCACCTAACAGGGTTCCTTCTGCCTGCTGACAGAAGCTGCTGATTGGGTGCCAGAAGCGGGTCGGTCAGAACAATGTATTTATGTCTTGGACCCCATGTCTAGGTGTAGACTCTGGTAATTAAAAGGATGCATATAAAATGCATATGAAATGCATATGAAAAAAATTTAAAAAGACAGCCGGCCAAGTCTATTTATATATTTTATAAATGTATGGATAGACATCAAGCAATATACAGCAATTGGTATGCTCAATTTCTAGTTTTTTAATATGGGTCAAACTTTATGTGTGATTATGTTTTTCTATTGTTTATCTTTTTAATATCCTATAGCTGATGAATGGATTGTGGGCAACCAAGAACTTGTAGAAAGATGTGGATACACAGTAAAGGGTCTACCAACAGGGGAAAAACTTTTCTTTCGAGTAACTGCTATGAATATTGCAGGCAAAAGTGAGCCAGCTGTTTTGGCACAGCCAGTTACAATTCGGGAGATTGTGCGTAAGTTGACTTATGTTTCTCCATAAATCTAGTAGTAAAATCCATTAGATGTGGTGTTTGCATTGGTTTTATTTTCCTATAATTTTTCTTAGTTTTTATCATGCTACCCTATGTTTGGGGGAACTCATTATAATAAAATCTAAAGTGTCAGTGCCAAAGACAAATGCATTATTTGCAGTAGATAGAAAATATTTACAAGAAACTGTTAAAAGCCTATTTTCCCCTATAAAAAATTAGAACAAAATAAAAAATTTCAAAAATTTTCTCATCTTCGAAAGATAATAAATAGTTACACACACATTACACGGTAACTTGTGAATGTGTGTAGTAAATTACACAGTTACAGTGATATCAGTGGCCAGAAGGGCCCTCAATGGGTGTATGGGGTCTTAGCACAGAGTAAAATAGGGTCAGTATGAGGGATGCGTTTTTCGCGTAGGTGTGCAGCTCTCAAAATGGAAGAGTGTGGCCCCCAGTTACAGGCAAATAGGAACAGTGACACAGGGCGCACAACCTAGTACAACAAAGTATGGTAATCTAAATGGTTAACTAATATGGAAATGCGGAGGCTGGAAACATGTCCCCTTGCTCCTATTGAGCCCTCCAGCATCTGTAAGCAGGAAGTGATCTCATCCCTAACCAGGAAAGGAGGTCATCCTGGAAAGCACATGGCCCTGAGAGGTCAATCCTTGTAAACCTCCTTGTTATGACTCTCCAGGGTCCTCTGGATCACACGAGCTTCCCCACCAGCATAGCCCTGCTCCTAGTCAGAGCCCTGCTCCTAGTCAGAGTTCTGCTCCCATTCAAAGCACTGTTCCAACCCCACAGCAAAATGTGAAATTACCTAAAAGGATCAGGCGCTCTGAACGTCTTCAGCAGGCAAAGCCATCTGGATTGTGAGACACTATAGTGGGCGCGGCCGCCATCTCTCTGCATTTAAAGAGGAAGGGTGGAACAATACAGGAAATCACCTCCCTCACAGGGAGGGACCCTGATTTACCATTGCCTATATAACAGGGCTTGTTCTCTTGATCCAGTGCTGTTTGATCAGTGTTATGTGCAGGTTAATCTGTCCGTTTTGTACCGACCTTGGCTTGTCTACCGTTTATCCCGTCTTCTCCAATTCCGACCCGGCTGGTTACCGATACCTCTTTGTCTGCCGCCTGCCTCGACCCAGATCTGTCTTAACGTTTTACGAAGCCAGCATCCAGCCCTGAACCCTAGTCTGCCACTTGACCTCGCAAGAACGCTTTATACCCTGACCCAACTTCAACCTGATATCTCACCCACCTCACGGGCGGTTCCTGATATTACACACTACCGGGGGGGGGTAGCTCTGGGGAAGTAGGTCCTGGCAACTGTGTGCAGCTAAAGTGATAACTGGTTCCCCTCAAGGGGGCTGGTTCCGTCTCCCAGGAGGGGGCTCCGGCAGAAACCCCACAGTTGCTTAGTTTCCCTGCTCCCAAAGTCCCCTGAGCAAAATACCAGGAGTGTGTCTCTCGCTACTGCGGTAACACTCCTTTAATGTGAGTATCTGGTCTTTTTGTATTATTTTATTCCATATTTTTTAACCATTAACATAACCATACTTTGTTGTACTAGGTTGTGTGCCTCGTGTTCTTGTTCCTATTCATCTTTATCTTCCCTGGTGGATATTGTTTCCAAAAGTGGTACGGTACAATCGCTTATACAAATTACAACGTAGTCACTTTTAATTTCCTGGCCACTCTGCTTGTCTGTACACATGTGAGAACCCAGGACACCTCCATCTGTATTAACATACAGAAGAAAGGCAAGGGCACCCCCCACCTCTTCGACTAGATTTCCTACTCTTCCTCTTAAATGCAATATTTTAACAGGGCAAGTTGCTTCACGGATTATTTATTGATTTTAGCTCTTAGTATTGGTTGGCCAATCCTAAAACTCATCCTTTATAACACAAACCTTGGACTTTTAACATGGGTGTATATGTTTTATATAAATTGTATAGGAGACATAACCAGCATAAATTGTGATGTCATATATTATTGTTTATTATATAAAAAATATTCCATTACATGTTTAAATATTGCTTTTTCTGCAAGAATACAAATATAGCAAAAATGCAAAAGTCATTTACAACTGTTGTGATTTGTTCTTTCATTTTTACAATAGAATCACCCAAAATCAGATTACCACGACAGCTGAGGCAAACATATATTAAGAGAGTAGGAGAGCAAGTTAACCTACTTATTCCCTTTCAGGTAAGATGAAAATGTACTGTTAAAACTAAAACAAGCTTCATTTTACTAATTTAAAGATTCACAATATCCTGCAGACAATCTATGGTATATTTGGTAGGGGAAATTTGTTTTGTTAAGCCACCATATTATCAGTGTTCTCCCCAGAGCAGATTGGCCGGGCGGCCCGCCCGGGAGATTTTAGTCCCCGCCCGGCACACAAGTCCTCCGCGTCGAGCAGCCTGACAGGCGGCGCCTCCCATTCTTCAGGAGCGCGCCACAGCCACTGAAAGACTCCGGCCCGCGGGCCACACTACCGGAGCCGCGGGCCGGAGTCTTTCAGTGGCTGCGGCGCGCTCCTGAAGAATGGGGAGGCGCCGCCTGTCAGAGGAGGCTGCCGGACCGGTGCAGGCGGCGCGATGACGTCATCGCACCGCCCGGCTGAAAAAAAATTCTGGGGAAAACACTGTATTATGTTGCTATCACTATAGTGTATGTTCCCAGTCATGCTGCCCCCTCTTCTTCATTGAGTAAAGGTCCAATGTCAGGCTACAATCTGTCCATTTTCTAACACAGTTTAGACCCTAGCCTTCAACTTTTAAATTTTTACAACTGATGGGTCGAATAGACACTATGCCAAATATCCTAATGAGTGCAATTTGGCCAGGTCCAAATATACTGTTACCAAAGAATCCCTTCTCGGTCCTAGGACCCTTGTTGTACTAAAGGGATTTGTCCCACACCAAAATTTTTTTAATTATTATAGATTATATCGACTCTCATCCATCCTCTCCAGAATGGAGGCTCAAACTCCTGGACTTTTAAGGCACATTTTAGAAATTGATGGTTGATATCGTTTATAGAAGATTTTTATTCAAAACAAGGTACATACATAATTGTTCAAGATTGATGTTATCACTGCATGATTAAAGATGTCACATAATACAAAGTACACTTGACAATTCACATAAAAATTTCTGTTACAAACATATAATCCTTTACATAAGCAATTGCTTTATACTATTGCTGGGCATTATCTCGACGCGTTTCGCCACATCGGCTTCCTCAGGAGATCCAGCCCTTGATATAGTCTCAAAATCTATTTAGAAATAGTACAAATCACTTTTCACCAAAATGCACACATTTATGGGTTTGGAGTGGTGTTAGCTGAAGAACTGGCCAGTAACCAACAGCACACAAACAAAGGTAATTTCCACAAGAATCATAGATGGATCGCTTAAAACTATCGCATGAGACAACTAACAGCACTCGATTCCTTTGCATTTTATTAAAATTATCCATGAAAACGGATCCGTGAACAATCGTTTTTCTGTCCGATTTTTGACAAAATCGATCGCTCGGACACTTTTGGCATGCTTCAATTTTTATTCACTGTGTGCCGGCCATTAGCTTCAATGAAGACGCCGGTCTTCCATCGGCCAGAGATTATTGGACATGTCCGTTCTCTGGCCGGCCGAGCTGTGGGGCGACAGGGATCTGTCGCCCCATGTGGGCACATGCCGATTAGCGGCCGATTTTTCCGCTTTGGTGAAAAGTGATTTGTATTATTTCTAAATAGATTTTGAGACTATATCAAGGGCTGGATCTCCTGAGGAAGCCGATACGGCGAAACGCGTCGATATAATGCCCAGCAATAGTATAAAGCAATTGCTTATGTAAAGGATTATATGTTTGTAACAGCAATTTTTATGTGAATTGTTAAGTGTACTTTGTATTATGTGGCATCTTTAATCATGTAGTGATGACATCAATCTTGAACAATTATGTATGTACCTTGTTTTGAATAAAAATCTAATATAAACAATATCAACCATCAATTTCTAAAATGTGCCTTAAAATTCCAGGAGTTTGAGCCTCCATTCTGGAGAGTCGATACATAGCTCTCTATCCCCCTCTTGGTTTTTTGTTTTTTGTTGAGAGATTTATGGATGTCGGCACACTATGTTGGAAGGGGAAGTAATAATTTTTCTTGAAATATTATAGATTCTATCAATAAAAAGGTCTTTATTGAGTGTCAAAGAAACTATCTATCCCTCTATTAAACACTAAGCAAAGCACACATATCTTGCAATCTCCAGAGAATACTCTTATACCATGCCTACTTTCCTGTTTTGTAACAGGGAAAACCAAGACCAAAGGTAACATGGACAAAAGATGGCCAACCACTGGATCCAAAACAAGTCAGCATCAGAAATTCTGAATCAGACACAATTTTGTTTATAAGAGCCTCTGAACGATCTCATTCAGGAAAATATTTGCTATCAGTACAGATTGAGAATATGGAAGACACAGCATCAGTAAACATCCGCATTGTAGGTGAGTGAGTTTCTAGGATGTGACCCCCCCCCCGGTCACTTGAATACATCAAAAAACTGTTCCCAGTGTGATGCCCCAGATGTGACCTTTGCAGTTCATCACACCAAAGGGAATTGTGCAGGATACAGCAAATTTTCGAATAGCCAATATTCACCGAATATATTCGCAATTTCGAATATTCAATATCAACACAATTGTTGACTTAGTTCTTAAAGAGCCAATTGCCTGGATGTGCTGCTTCAGTTGTTTTATGCAACAATTGATTAGAAGGGCAACAAATATTACTAGGAGAATACAGTGTATGCCTAAAGGTGACCATACACACATCAACCTTTGCCAGATAGATCTTCAATTCGATCAGCTTGTTCAATTTTAATATGGATTGTTAGTCTAACATGAATCTATAGTAGGATCACACAGTGTGATGAAAATCCTGAAGATTCCTTTCCTTGGGTCTGTGCACTTGCTTCATAATACAATCAGATACAAATTGATAAAAAAAAGCATAGAAAACAAGTCAGATACTCATATGATTGACTGTAATTTACCAACACGACAGATCACTGCTGAATTGATTTTATGTTTGATTTCCATCACTTTAGGTCAATTGATTTTCAGACAAGCATCTTACACAATTGATTTATGTATGGCCAACTTTAGGAATCTATTAGGAGCAAAGTATGTCTCATGATCCAGAATCTGTTAGGCGGATTGGCCATTGCAAGTTTAATTACATTTTTTAATTAATGCACACAAAAGACATAATAAGGTGACAATACACACTCCTTGTCATCCTGCCAGGAACAGTCCTGTTATCCCCATCATGGTGTATATGATAGTCCAGGACAATACAGGATTCATGAGCACAGGGTGGGACTCAAACATGTTTATATTATTTGATTGTGATCGAATAAGTGAAGACATTCTTCCTTATTCTATGAACAAGCACACAAATTTAATATGGTTTAATAGGCATGACTGGCAAACCATCACCCTTATTAGGCAGAGCAGTCTATGAGCTTTCAGGTGTGCCTGTGAAAATTGAGGAAATCAATCCCAGCTGTTGCTCATATATAAAGGACTGCATGAGGGCTCCACAGGATGCTTACCTGCTCTGTAGCCATGCTTGTCTAAACCTGGAATTTGGTAGGTTCCCTTACAGAATTAGGAAATAAGAGGGGTGTAGCTAGAAATGACTGGCCCCATAGCAAATTGTTTTATAGGGCTCCCCTCCCAGATCTACCACTTGAATCCCCCCCCTTCCTCCCAGACCTCCCTCCCCTGAACCCCTTCTTGACCTCGCACCCCAACAGTGCTCTGTTCCTGAACATCCAGAACTAAGAATTAATGGCAACTCCCCTGGCAGTTAATTGCTGAAACTAAAACAGACATATTGACCTGGTAAATCTGCAAATGAGTACCGTATTTTTCGGACCATAAGACGCACCGGACCATAAGACGCACCAGGTTTTTA
>CM070038.1:58556091-58573931 GCA_036250615.1 Ptychadena robeensis
TTCCCCCCACTCTAGGAGGAAAAAAAGTGCGTCTTATGGTCCGAAAAATACGGTAAGTCAAGTTTGAAACATTTCCCATTGCATGCTGTACTGTCAGTAAGTCAAGGAAGTGTAAATACATTATACAGAGAAAGACAGTTATAGCGGTCCCAAATATATTTCACAGTCTTAATGCATGCAGACTGTCTGACTAACATTACTTGTGTCTGTCTTGGTATTTGACTGATGCAAGCGCAATGTTTAAAGTTTTAAAGTTCATGAGGGCGGAATATCTTCAATGATCAGGTTACCTTATCCGATCTATATATATCTAACCCTAGAGGATAATATCCAGTTATGGCTCAGTAAGTCAAGCTTGGGGGAGCTGCAGAATGTGACAGGGGGTTTATATTAATACATCCTAATTCAGATTTTAAATTGCACATTTACTAGCCTCAATGTAGGATAGTGACTCAAGAGAAGACACATTGTCTCTTATTTTATCTTTTTTAATTATTATGTATTTTAATCGTTTAAAAAATGGTGATGCAATTGACAGTTATCCTTTTTTGTTTTTGCCGGGAATGGGCTATAGCCTCAATATATTTATTGGCAGATATAATTAACTTTTGCAGAACTTTTAACTTTTTCAGCATGGGTAGGTCATTCCTATTTTCAAATGTCATTCTTGTTTGTAGCAACTATGCAATTATGTCCAACCTTAAAGTTCAGGGCTTCAGGAAATCAGCTATCACATTCCTGACGTCATCACTGATGTTTGGGGCATGGAGACTGCCCATGCTTATGCCTGTGTTTTTAAACTGACATAGGCATGTTCTCACATTGGTGTGTGGAGGGCAAAAGAGGAGTGACATTTTGTGTACAACTAGGGAGGTTAAAGTTAGAGATTAGGGTAAAGCACAATATTAGGCACATGGCTTTAGTTTGATTTAGTAATAAAAAATTAGACTTTAGTCTCTGAAGGTTCTTATTTATCCATGTCATTGTACAGTGCATCTTGAAAGTATTTACAGCGCATCACTTTTTTACATTTTGTTATGTAACAGACTAATTCCAGAATGGATTAAATATTTTTTCCCTCAGAATTCTAAACACAACACACCATAGTGACAACGTAAAAAAGGTATACTTGAGAGTTTGGTATTCACAGCCTTTGGTTATGCACTTTTGGCAGCAATTACAGCCTCAAAAAGTTGAATATGATGCCACAAGCTTTGCACACCAGATAAAAAACCATTTAATCTTTGCAGCAACCTTTAAGCTCCATAAGATATGGCCTTTGGCTGGGCCACTCAAGGACATTCACAGAGTTTTCTTGAAACCACTCCTTTGAAATCTTGGCTGTGTACTTAGGGTCGTTGTCCTGTTGAAATATAAACTGTAGCCCCAGTCTGAGTACAAGAATTCTCTGGGAATTCTCTTTTCATCCTGGATGTCTCTGTACATTGCTGCACTCATCTTTCCTTTTATCCTGACTAGTCTTTCAGTTCCTGTAGCTGAAAGATGTCCCAGAGCATGATGCTGCCCCACCACCTTGCCAAACATGATGCATTGGATTCGCACCGAAGAGTTCAATCTTAGCCTCAGGAGCTCTGACAGAGTGACCCCTGGGTTCTTGGTCGCCACCCTGATTAAGGTCCTTCTCCCATGATTACTCAGTCTAGATGGCCAGCTAGCTCTAGAAAGAGTGCTGGTGGTTTTGAACTTCTTCCACTTACAGATGATGGAGGCCACTGTGCTCATTGAGACCTTAAAAGAAGCAGATGTTTCTTCTGTTACCTTCCCCAGATTTGTGCCTCGAGACAATCTTGTCTTTGAGGTCTACAAACAATTCCTTTCACTATATGCTTGTGTAGCAATGACACCCTTAGGTGCTGCTGGTTTTTCTGTGTCTGTTGGGTACTCCCCCACGCATTCTGTGATGCATCCCACCTGGTCCTGGTTCAACACACCAATAGTGAGAGTTTTAGGCAAATTGAATGTTTTATTTGAGGATCACAACAAATGGGCTGACCCCAAGGTAAATGAGGTAATAGCATTTAAAAAAAATAAAGCAATGAATTGAATTATAAAGCTAACAGTATGTCTATATATGTATATCTATGCAATATTATAGTATAAAGCTATATGCAAATACAATGGTAAAACAGGTGAAATACTATAGAGTCCAACCATCCCCCAAAAAACCCTCACTGGCCAGTGACACTCAAAAAAAACCTGGTACCAATGTTTAGTCCTTATATGCAGAGAATAAACAGGTACTGGAGTTCAGTAAACTATTTGTAATCCACTGGTCAGGAAGTTCTATGGAAAGGAGGGGGATTGCAGATGAATAGTAAAGTTTATGTGTGCAGCACGTTAGAACAGCCTTGAAGAGGGCAAACAAGTCCCAGAAACAGGTCCTCCAACAAGATATGAATATGGACTCAGGCGGAGGAGGTTATAGGAGGAAATTGCAAATTACTCACAAGAGGTCAGAAGTTTTGTGGCATGTGGTACTTAGCTGCAGTACAGGTCTCAGGAACAATTCTCAGAATCTCCTCTGATGCTCTTTCAGCTAGAAAAAGGATCCCCACTCCTTTACAGCTGGTGGGATGTCCAAACAGGTGCAGTCTCTCTTCCAGAGCGTCTCCCCCCTTCTCCTTCCAGCCATGTTCTCCTCTCCCCTCCTACTTCCTCCTGTTCCCCACAGGAAAAACTTCCTTCCAGAAACAGAACTCCGAACAAGGGTTCCTATCTGTTTCTCTGGCCTGCCTGTTGCTGCCATCTATTGACAGCCATAGGATTTTATTCTCACAGTCCTTAGCACAGAAAAAATTAATGTTGACTCTAGCAAAGGGCTACACTTGGTTTGTGCTCTGGCATGAACTGTCAACTGTGGGACCTTAAATAGACAGGTGTGTGCCTTTTCTTACCATGTCCAATCAACTAAATTTAAGCTGCAGATGTATGAGAAGGGGAAAAATGATGCACCTGAGCTAAATTTTGAGCTTCATTGCAAAGGCTATGACTACTACTGTAGTGATCCCTCAACTTTTTTATTTTTAATACATTTTCTAAGGAAAAAATAATTAATCAATTTTGAAAAAGGCTGTAACCTAACAAAACATGGAAATAAAAATGCACTTTTAATCATTTCCGGATGCACTGTTTATCTGCAGTAGTACATAAATCAAAGCAACTGGACTGGCTGAAGTTTTGCAGACATTTTAAAGACTCTAAATTGAGCAATACATTATTGCATTTACAGGTGTGATGCTGCTTAATGAAGTATCATTTATAAGTATCATTATATTACAAGTCTAGATATAAAAAACACAACTGCACTTGAACAATAGTGATGGCTCGAACCCGGAATTTGATGTTCGCGAACGGTCGAACTCGGAACTCCGGGTTAAAAAACGGTTCGCAACCCGGCGAAACCCGCGAAACTCTCCATTTGACTTCAATGGGAGGCGAATTTTAAAAACAAAGGGACCCCTTGGCCACCAATAGTGTTGGGAAAGTTGTTTCAAGGGGTCAAACACCTGGACAATGACATGACAGAGGGGGTAATCCATGGCAAAAAAGCCAAGAAAATTTCTTTCACACTTATAAATCCGCACCAAAGATTTCTGCAATGATAGTCAATGGGAAAAATAAAGTGCAATGAAGGATTACCCTTTAGACCGTGTTTGATGGGACTCTCTCCTTTGTATGACCCCTGCCACAAACCGGGAATTGATCTGTCAAGGTTTCTGCACTCATCACTAGAGGGGGGTATTGGAGGATGTCACCGGTTCTCAGTTCTCAGGTGAGGACCTTGTGCCGTTAAGTCATGGGGGGCAACCGTAGTCGGGTATCCAAAAAATAAATTAAAGTTTTTCATACGAAAATTATTAAACCGATGGCTTGGTCTGAAATCACTATGAAGCAATCACCTTCTCATCTGGGGTGTGCCAACATGGCAACACACTCATTGAGGTGAGCGCTTCCATGTGATACGGCCAGACCCTTCACAACGGCAAGGTAGCGATCACGAAAGGGAAGTGGCACAGTATGTGCCTTTTTTATGCAGTCACAGCCAATGAGGCCAGCAAAAATTTGTCTGACATTGACATAAAAGTATGTATGGTAGGCCGCCGCTGTTGTAGCAGCGGCAGGAAAAATTGAGGTTTCCAGGCAGAATGGAACGGAAAACATTGCGGCTTGAACCCTAGTTGGTGGCGGAGGAGTCATTGAAAGACATCCGGTATGCGAGCGTGGGGACCATTTAGGCCAAGATGGTAATCAGGCATTTGCTAGGCAAACGTATCCCCACATGTCAGTCCCTTCGGAATCCATGCATCGTTCATCTCAGGAACGTGACGGTGATCCATCACTTTTTGACCCAGGCGACTTCGCTTCTCGGTTCACTATTGCCGCCTGCCAGCACTGAAGGTCCTTTCTGAAGGACACTAGAGCAGGCACAGGACAGAAGTTCAGATGCGAACGGGATAGCTATGGCCACATGGTCAAGTCTGCACCACCCAGAGTCAGGGGTACCTCGCTTTCCAGCGTGTCAATATCCGCTAAGTAACGGGGACCAGGTAGTCTAGCGATCTGTCGGTCGCCGTTCTCTCAGGGGTGGATCCCGAAGGGCGGTGGCGTGCGTAGGACTGAAAACGCTCCGCATGTCCTCCATTAAACAGCCACGTCTGTGGAAACGCCCTGTCCTGTGCCGGCTACGGTCGTGGTAGCAGGAGGAGATAGTGCACCTTCCCCTGTAGAGTCACGTTGGTGCATGTGAATCACCTTAAAAGCGGTGTGTTTTGATTTGAGATATTTTGTCTGAGCAGATATGATAGCTAAGCTTAGTCTTACACGAGAGCTGCTTGCATCCTCTCATGAACTCTAGCGGGAAAGCCTCACTAGAGGTTTTGATTGTTTGTAATATTCTATTTTTCATAGCTTGGGAGGGGTGGAAACGATGTCTACACTACTATTTTGATTGAAACGCTGCTAGCGCTTGTTGTGGCTATCATACCTAGATAGGTGGCCCAACCCATTAGCACACCGTATTTTTCTCCATGTTTCCCAGTCTTCATCCACTTTTAAGAAGTTGAGTTGGTCCTCTCTACCCTATACACCCCCCTCAGTGCCACCCCACCCCGGACCACCAGCTATGAAAATGATCTACACCATGGCACCCACCACCCAGCGACCTGGATGTACGACGCTACTCAAACCCTTCGATTGTTAATCTCACCACGAACTGATCTCATTGAGGGTCTGTTTCTACACCCAGCCAGTACCACACACCAATGCCCCCGGTCCCAGATAGGTGACCACAAGGAGCACCGCCCTCGGATTGCCTGATGAGGTTGGTCTTTCCTCCTCCTGAAAGTCCACCTTCTCATCTGACTCCTCAGACTCCTCTTCCAGCGTGGCCGCAGGTTCCGGGCAAGCGCAGGTACTAAGGCTGGTGTCTGGAGTTGATGGTGACCAAAACTCTTACTCTTTCGGCGCTCATCCCACAGCCGATCCAGGCACTCTTCGAGGGAACGCTCCAGGAAGAAGGCAAAATTGGAGATGAGGTCGCTGATTGTGCCTTCGCTGCGACGAAAGGTTTGCGTCAACCTCTTAGAAAGAGCATGGAGCCTACAGGCATGGGTAGAGCGTCCAGTATGATGGCAAAATAATCCCAGCTCCGCAGGAGGCTGTCCTAGCACCTGGTGATGATACAGATACTCATTCAAAGCTTTCTCGGTTGGAGCAGGCGGGTCAAACATGTGGGGTTGAATCCAACTGCGTAGGACTGTCACAAATCAAGAGCCTCACTGCATGTTGTTTCGCCGCTGAATTTCTGAAAACTTGCCATAGCCGTTGTAGGAACGCCTTCTGGAATATGGGCACACCACCTCCTAGCCTGCTTGAGGACGTCCTTAAGCTGGGTACTGTGACCACAAAGAGTTTGCACAATCAGATTAAGACATGTGCCATGCCACGGCACATGTGACAACTTTGCCCAACTTCAATGCCGCAACAGATTGCTTCCATTTGTCACACACAACTTGCCAATAACAGTTGGTGCGGGGTCAGGGCCACTGAGCCACTGTACTGCCATTAGGGCGGACAGGAGTGCTGGCGGTTGTGGCTTCTCTGCTTTCAGGAGCAACCAAGTCGCCCCAAGACGCGTGACGCTGTCGTATCGGGGATGGGGAATAGCCCCTGGGTAGCGGAAGGGATGCAGATGATGTGGAGCGAGGCCATCAACAGAAAGAGGACGTCAGCGAGGAGGATGGAGTAGGAGGGAGTAGAAGATGGTGGCATCAGGCCTGCCATGAAAAGTCTTGGCGGGTTGTCACCAACTCGGCGGCAGAGCACGATTCCATGCTGGGCAGCTGTCAGCAGTTTACCAATGCGCAGTGTAATCGTGATTGTACCTGCCTGACCGGCTGTTGCAGACAGGAATCATTGGTCAGATGGACCCTTGCCCCAAACACTGTACGCCAGGTGCCAGGACTTCTTTTCCACAAGGTGGGAATAAAGATTGGGGGATTGCCGTGTGTGAAAAAATATTTCAGCCGGGTACCTTCCACGCGGTGTCCCAATAGACACAAAATTTTGAAAGGCTCAGACTCCACCAGCTGGTTATGGTAAAAGTGACATAAGTGCTGTTGGGAAGGGCTAAGAGCTCCGTCAAGACAGAGTCACGACGCCGGGCAAAGGCAAGGGGGTGACTCTGTGACATTGTTTTTTACGCGCGAAACATCTCTCAACTGAACACCGACCGTGTCCAGATGAGCTGGGAGCTGCCCTTCAAGCGAAGAGGCGAAGTGGCTGGTGGTGAAGAGGGGCTAAGGAGGACATGCAGTGGTTGCAGGTGGCTGAAGATGCTGGGACAGAGGAGGAGGGTGGCTTTGAGTGTGGGTCCGACTTGTAGCCATGTGTGATCCCAAAGGCGTTGTGATGTGAGATCATGTGCCTTCTCAAAGCAAGTTGTACCGAGGCTGGCTTTTGGACTTCCACGACTCAGTATCTTATTTGGCACCACCGTTGCAAAGGCATCGCTGCTATCAGCGCAGACACCACAAAAAAATGCCACACTGGGGAGCTGCATGATGGCATTACTGGTGGTGGCAAAGCATGGTTGATTGGCGTGCTTCTGGATGACACAAGGTTGCCGAACATGCTGCCTGACTGTGCCACTAGCTCATTGTGATTGACCTGCACCCTGTTAAAACTCGTCTCCTCCTCCCTTCCTACTTCTCTGGTTCTCTCCATCGAAATTTCCCCCTGTTCTCCTCTCTCGGGTGGGCAACCCAGGTGACATCCACGGACACATAATCATCATCATCAAACAGCTTTACACCATCTCTATCTAGCAACTTGGACCTTCCTCTCCCCGTGTATCTGACACCTCAGCAAAGGAAGCCGCCAAGCGGGTTACAACATCACCGTTCATCACACCGCACCACTCCAATGTGTGTAATGCTACATGTCCAAGGCATGTCCATGTCATCTACAATGCTCTGGCCAATAATTGTTGAGCAGCACCACTCCTCTTCAAAAGGACTTGTGAACAACTCCTCTGATGGGTCAAGTAGCGCCTGTGGTGCTAGCATGGGGCGGGCAGGTGATGCAACTTGAGAGGATGGTGTGCCAGGGTCAGAGTGTGGATGTGAAGAATTGGGTGTCCTCCCTGTGTAAACCAGGGCAACCAAGTCCCCAGCATTTCACTTGATGGTAGTGGGCCTCTGAACACTGGCCATATTCTAGGGCCAAAGGACATTTCACCACCACACCACGACCCACCACGATCCCGCGGAGATGGTCTGCCTCGCCATCTGCCTTCTTTTATGTTTTTTGGGTACAGGCCCCTGTGGCCGCAGATAACTCTGGGTGGGCACGGACATTGGCACAGGCGTACACGGCAAGCGGAAAGCCCTGCACTTTTTTATTAAGACCCTAACAATAGGGTTGAAAAAAAATTGCTGGTATTACCCTTCCCACCAAGATAACTGTGCTGGGCACACCATTGCACAAGGGCTGTATGCACGGAAAGCCCTGCACTTTTTATTAATACCCTACAAATGGGAGGGTGAAAAAAAACAACTGCGGGTAATTAGCCCTTCCCCAGATAACTGGCTGGGCACACACATGGCCAAAGGCTTTGTAATGCACAAAGCCCGCACTTTTTTATTAACATAACGCCTACCATAGGGTGAAAAAAATTGCGGGATACCCTCCACCAGATACGGTGGCTGGGCACACACAGTTGGCACAGAGGCTGTAAGCACGGACAAGCCCTGCACTTTTTATTCTACCCTACAATAGGTGAAAAAAGTTGCTGGGTATTACCCTTCCACCAGATCTGTGGCTGGGCACCACAGGGCCCAGACAGCTGTACTGGCAAACGGAAGCCCGGCCTTTTTTATAATACCCTAACAATAGGTGAAAAAAAATTGCTGGTATACCCGTCCCCAGAAAACGTGGCTGGGCAACACACAGTTGCACAAGGCTGTAACCACGAAACCCTCGCACTTTTTTATAATACCCTACAATAGGGGCAAAAAAATTGCTGGTATGTGACCCTTCCACCAGATAAAGTCTCTGGGCACACCCAGTGGCACAAGGCTGTAATGCACGAAGCCCTGCACTTTTTTATTAAATACCCTTTACGGATAGGGTGGAAAAAAAATTGCTGGGTCATTACCCTTGCCACCAGATACTGGGCTGGGGCAACACACAGGTTGGCACCAGGCTGTAATGCACAGCGCGAAGAGCCCTCCACTTCCTATAATACCCTTATGGGATAGGGGAAAAAAATGCGGCTTGGTATTACCCTTCTACCACAATACCTGGCCGGGCACACACCGGGGCACAAGGCTGTAATGGACGCCCTGGCAATATTTTATTACATACCCCTACAATAGGGTGAACAAATCCCCTGGGGTTCCAAAGTGCCAACAACCAATATGGTGGGCACTGGGCAGTGTGGGCGCACCACACAGTTCACAAGGCTGTAAGTGGTGAAAACCTTAACGCACTGCAAAGCCCTTAAATATGTGAAAATCCCGGGGTTCAAGTGCCACCAGACAATTAGGGTGGGCACTGGCAGTGTGGGCGCACACACAGTTGGCACAAGGCTGTACGTGGGTTGACACTAAAGCACTGCAAACCACCCCTAAAATAGTGTGAAAATTCCCTGGGGTTCAAGTCCCCAGACATTAATGTGGGCACGGCGGCAGTGTGCGGCACACACAGTTGGCACCAAGGCGTAAGTGGTGAAAACTTAAACTAGCTGGCTAGCCCTTAAAACTAGGTGGAAATCCCGTGCGGTTACAAGTGCCACCAGACCATTATGGTGGCACTGGGCACGGGTGGGCGCCCACACGTTGCACCGCAGGCTGTAAGTGTGAAAGCCCGCAATAGACCCTTAAATAGGGGAAATATCCGCCCGGGGTAACAAAGTGCCCACCAAATAGGATCACGGCATAGGCACTGTGTGATGTAGGCTTGAAAAATCAACTGCCAGCAGCCCCACAGCAGGCAGAGGGTAGCGAAAAAATAGCCCTAATAAGGGCTTTTGGGGTCTTTCAGACGCTGTCCTGACTGCAAAGATTGAGACATCTGAGTCCAAGGCGTAGGACTGCAGCATGACACTGACAGCGAATATTCCCTATACAGAACAGGCAGCAGCAGCACCTATCTAAGCTAACTCTTCCCTTCAGCATCAAGAGGTGAAATGGATCCCTCCTCTCCTGTGCTGTAGGGGTGGTCCGTGAGGTGGGTGGGGTGCTGATAGCTGTAGTGGCCTGCTGACTGCTCCAGGGTCAAGTGTATCCAATCAAAATTCTTGGGGGGCGGGTCGAATTGACAATATTGTCGCGAAACACGCGCGAACTCACCCGATGTTCGCCGCGAACAGTTCGCCGGCGAACAGTTCGGTCCATCACTATTGAACAATCATTTGGTTCTGAAATTCATGAGGCATTTGATACTTTAGTCCAAGAACAAACAACTGAGTCACTTTTCGCACGTCAAAACAATCTGATACCACATGTTCACCATTATAGTTCTACACATAATGTTTAGTCTGTGAGGACAGAATTAGTATTTTTCCATGCCAGTGATGGAATTACTTCATTTAGGGCCCCCATACACCTTTAGATTTTTAAGACAGATTTCCTTTAGATCTCCTTTTGTTTTACCAAAACCATGTAATATGAGGGACTTCCTAAACATCCTAAACAATCAAGTCTACCAAAGGGCCCGGCACTACATTGTAGTTGGTAGATCTAAAGGATATCTGACAGAGAGGTGTATGGTGTATGGCCAGCTTTAGCAATGTCATTGTAGGACTTAAATGTATGTTGGTGTGATTGTCATCTTCAGGGTCATTCACATACTATTTTTTCTATGGATCTGTATTTTGGTTCTATGCATCATTATTATCATTTAGGGACTTGTTTTAGTGAAAGATTGTTGCTCATGGACTGGGGATGATGATGGCAGCAAACAATCAGATTTTAATCTTTTTATTTTCATCAATGTTTAATTTATCTTTGTATTTTGTTTGTTATTGAGAGGCCATACAGACTAACACTTGAAATTTTCTTTTTGTCTTCAGAACAAAACAGAAAGGCCCAATCTGAGTCCTCACATTTTCCTGCTCTATTCAACACTAGAAAAAAGTATTTGGCTTTAAATACACAATAAAGCATAACTGTTCTAAATCATAACAACATTTTTTTCTGTCTGCCCCCAAAGAGTTTTCTAAATCTAAATGGGACTCTCTACACCTGAGACTTATACAAAGATCAGGCCACTGGGGCCTAGTGCCACTCAGGTCAACTTTGGCAATTGTAAACAGTAGTATTATAATCACCTATCTACCTAAATAAATATAGCTGGCAGGGCTTTCATTGACAAGGAATGGGGGAATTGGTGGACTATAGTTGAGAATTTCAAACCCCTGGTACCCAGAACCTCATGTCTACCTCATAGCTTTTATGGGAAGACAGCAAATTACATTATTCTTAAAACTCACAGCGTGTATTATGAGGGCACTTACTACACTCCTGTGCAGAAGTACTTTTATCCTTTACAACAATATGGTGATGAAAGAGTTATGTATTTGCATTAACCAGGGAAAATACACAGCGCATAACCATAACCTATTTTTTATACTACAGCTTATTAAAATCAGCACAAAATAAATGGCTAATAACGTAAATGTTATCTTTTACAGATAAACCTGGTCCAGCCCATAATGTAATGGTCAAGGAAGTTTGGGGATTTAATGCTCTAGTGGAATGGCAGCCTCCTAAGGATAATGGAAACTCTGAAATCACAGGATACACAATACAGAAAGCTGATAAAAAGACAATGGTGAGATTTCTTTCAGTAACAGTTTTTGATATTTTACAATGCAAACTCTAGAACCAATAGAAGGCTGTTATTTGTTTTAAAGTGAAATACATATTAAATCAAATAAATAACTGTATTTAGGCCAATATATCAGTTTTCATATTAATCAATGTAAAATGCTTAGCTGGCAATAGAAAATCACTAAATTATTTTGCCTCCCTTGTGCTATTCAGGTTGTGAAGCCTAAAACCTGTTAATCCATCTCATAATACTCTGAGTAGCATAGATACATATTAACCAGTCAATTGACAGACACATGTTACATGTATTCCTGCATTTGAAAGTCGTACAAATACATTTTGGTTTACTAAGCTCCTTAAACACACCATACAATTTACTTTTGGATTGTAATGCCTACCTTACCAGATGCCAACTGAAATAAAATGCATGGTCAAATGTGAACAATTCTTACAATTGTCTTTTTATCTGATACAAAAGAAAACTTTTTTTTGTCCCAACCATCCAGGAAGCAATAGCTATGCATCCCAAGAGGGAGAAAGTTGTTCCTTTCCCTCCAGCCAAGCCAAAAAAAGCCATGAAGAGATCACCCATTCACTGAACACACTGACCAACTTATGGAGAAACACATTTTACAATTAGATAGCATATGTTGTTTATTTACATTAACATTGCAATAAATTAATTTTGTGACAGAGACTCATATCTCCCATATGTAAATAGCTGTTCAGTGCCAGATTGTAAAATGTGTCTCTACATAAGTTGGTCAGTGTGTTCACAGAATTGGTACTGCTAGTGTATACTCAAGTTTCGGCCCAGCACACTCTGCTGCAGCAAAGACCTCCCTTCTGGTACTGGCCTTTTGGCTGGAACAATATAGAGTGAATACTGCATGGTCCAGTCATGTCTACTTTGCTGGAACATTCTGTATATTTACTTGATATCTGAATAGCTGTCTCTGTTTTTCCCCCCTATTTTTCTCTTCAAAACTTTGTGTGCGTATTATAGTCGTATACGCTATATCATTTTTTTTCTGCCATTTGTTTTAGTTTTGAGTTATATTTTTTTGTATTTTCCAAAACAACCACTGAACAATGAACAATGAAGTACGCCAAATATAATGGACACAAACAACAATTCAAAAAACACAGGCAAAAATATTCAAAAGTTATGTAATGCCTTCAAAGCATGTGCCCAAAAGCACTTTAAACACTAGTATTTGCCTTGCCTGTATGGCAAAAATCCTATAAATGTGCAAACATTTCAGAAAAAGACCATTTCACTCAACTACATTTAACACTTGCATCTAAACAGAGTAATAAGCCCAGCTTATAAGTAGTAGTATTTTTTTTTATCACATTAACTCACCAATGGTCAGGTAGCCTAATGAAAGTATTTTCATGATGCTCCAATATAGAAACTCTTTCAGGAAATAAAAATTTTTTTTTAACCTCAGTTTAGGAATGAGTCTGGTTACATTATTTATTTTTACATAGACCTTGTTGGATATTACAATATAGTGTATACTCTATATTTCATCTTCAGGAATGGTTCATAGCATATGAGCACAATCGTCAGCCACGCTGCACAGTATCTGACCTCATCATGGGAAATGAATATTACTTTAGAGTTTATAGTGAGAACATAGTTGGCCTCAGCGAGAATCCTGGTGTATCCAAGAACACAGCTGTTATCGAGAAAACTGGTAAGTGCGCAGCTACTTTAGAGTGATTATATACTAAGACTTTTGAGCTATTCTGTTTACATTCACATGTCAACTTTATTTTTCTTTGAACTTTGTCATCTAATTTAACACCAATAGAAAAGCACAGTCTGCTCAAATTGACACTACACAAATATTATATGTTTTCATGTTTTTATTGAACATAACCTATAAACATTTACAGTGCAGGGTGGAAAAAGAATGTGTTTTAAAAACTGATTGACCCTCCTTTGGCAATACCCTCAACCAAATGTTTCCTGTAGTTGCAGATCAGACCTGCACAATGATCTAATTGATGAGTAATTTTGGACAACTCCTCTTCACAAAACTGTTTCAGTGTAGCAATATTCTAGTAATCACTCTCTTAAAGTCATGCCACAGCATTTCGGGTTGAGGTCAGGACTCTGACTGGGTCACTCCAGAAGGCGTATTTTGTTTTGTTGAAGCCATTCTTTTTTTAGTGACTGCTATGCTTTGGGTCATCGTCCTGTTGCATCACCCATCCTCTGGAGAATTTTAAGTTGGCGGACAGATGGTCTTAAGTTTTCCTGCAAAATGTCTTTATAAACTCTGGAATTCATTTTTCCATCAATGACAAAATTGCATGAAATTTTGGAAACCATAGCGGTTTTTAGTTCAAAGGCTAGCCAATTTATTATGCAATCTAACATTTTGTCTGTCAATTCATCTAATAAATGTAACCGCCCTAGCGTTAGGGATGGCACAATCTCGTCCAGCACTGCTACTCTCACTATTGCACTGGAGATGGTGCCGTCCAGTGAACATCGGGGCTCCGGCAGCGCATACTTACAGTTTTCCGCTGTCCCGGTGTGTCCGATGCGACATGCTGGCTGCTGGATCCTCCGGCTCACCCCCCCCCCCCCTTCCGAGTGACGTGATGACGTCACATCGGGGAGGGAGTGGAAAATTTGAAAGTGAATAGCACAAAATCAGTTTTCTATGTAGTTCTATCAACTGCTTTCAATGTGCTTCTATGTAAGAAATATCGCCAAAATAAAGTCTCTGGTGTCCAAGATGTGCCCATTTGCAGTAAACCCTCTCTTCCCTGGTGTGATTTTACCACATCCATCACACCAGGTTAGAGAGGGTTAACTGCAAATGGGCACATCTGGGGCACCAAAGACTTTATTTGGGCGAGATTTAGTACATAGCAGTATATCTTTGTGCCCTGATTTTTGTGTTTTCTCATTAATTTTATTATAAAAGAAATTTTTATTTTACATAATTGTTTGTTTCAAAAATTATTATATTCACAATGTCTATTAGGCCCTTGTACGGACATATTTTGGGAAGTTACAGGCCTACAACATACAGAGAATTTACCATTGAAGTCTATGGTGCACTTTTGGTACAGAAACCTGGACCTCAGCAGTGCGCTAGCAAGGTTAATAGTAGTAGTGGTAATTCTGAATTTCATCTAAAACAGTGACACACTCCTTATTCTATGTTAATGTTGAAGTAGTTAAAAAAAGGGGAGATTATTGCTATTGTTATTTTGATAAATCTTATGCTCTCAGCAATATCTTTCCCTATTGGTATATTAAGGCCGGATATCGCCACGTATCATAAGACAGTGGTCAATATACAGCCCTTTTCTCCTAGGTGGTGGTATATAAACCTCAGTTATATCTCCTGCTACAATATGTAATAGGTATTATCAGGAATCACTTGAAACTTTGCAGATATAACATAAAAGACACCTTTACCTTGTTACAATAACAATGGACACATACAAAATAGGTTCATGTTTATCATGGTCATGTAAGTACACTCACAATGTAACTAGCCTAAAGATTCACAATATAAACAAAAGGATACCTATCCACAGATATTGGCACATCCCCTCAGCTCACATGTTCTCACCCTGATTCCAAGTTTCAGACTGCCCTGTCTCTCCAACCTTCCCTCATTCCATTGTTGGCCTGAACAGGAAGGGGCGGGGTCTGTGCTATGGGAAGTGATGTCATGCCCATGTGGTCTGTAAAGCACAGGACTTAAACTCCTTCAGTAAAAGTAGTTAACATTAAAAGAGTATATATCATTCTATATTTACATATATAAATGGCTAAACCAGATTTCATATGTGTTCCAAATACCAATTTTCTATTAGTCTTGATTGTTTTGAATTGTCAAACTGTATTTTTAAACATGACATGCTAAACATGACCACCTTTTTTTGAGATAATTAAGTAAACATAGATTTTTACTGTTTCATTTTTTTTTGCAGGCTTAGTCTACAAGCCTCGTGACTATACAGAGATGGATGTCTGCATGGCTCCTAAGTTCCTTACACCTCTTGTAGACCGCACTGTAGTGGCTGGATACAGCACAGCCTTGAATTGTGCTGTAAGAGGACATCCAAAGGTACTTAGCTGTCCTCTCCTAAAAACGTTCAGGCTTCTGTGCAATACATTAAAAAGTATTAAGTGCTCTATTGTAGTGCTGAGCTAGAATATTCAAATTGCAAATATATTTGACGAATATTGCCTATTCAAAAATTTGCAAATTTTGTGAATATGACAGCCTTTTTTGAAGGTAATCGCAATGCGAATATATTTTTGCAATTCATGGCCATATACTCGGATTGCAAGTATCAAAACCAATAGGAGTAGAAATATTTGCAAAATATTGTGAATTTGAATATGCCGCTCATCACTACTCTATTGTAGGAAAACCTGACAGCCATAAAAATCAAACATACAAAAAGCATAAAGCAAAACCATGATCATTTAGCAAACAAATACACACAACTGGTTTGTAATATTGTCTTTATTTCAATTGCAGATTCCCCATTATAAATATAACAAAAGATTGTGTTACCACTGTAAATGGGTATACAACATTTCAAAAATAAGTTTTGTTGGGAGCTACTCTTTAACCCCCCTGCCGTTCCTGATTAGTGATGGTCCGCAAGGCGGACAGTTCAGCCGCGAACAAGCATGTTCGCCCATCCTCTCGCCGGAGGACAGTACGGGTGTTCGACCCGCCCTGTTCACCGGCGAGAAGAAGATCTATATTCTTCCTCCGGCAGGATCAGAACCTGCGAGATCGTGCCGGAGGAAGAATCTTTTCACTACAAGACCGGCATGAAGCCGGTCTTGTAGTGAAAATACTGGCTCGGAACAGGAAGTGACGTCAGTGACGTCACATCCGGCTCCCATAACCAGGAACTATGCATTTCAGGATGCGGTCCAGGGACCGGATGTGACGTCACTGACGACACATCCGGTTTTTCCGATTCAAATTCCCCGCCTTTCTTTAAAAGTCCGACCCGCCCGTTCGCGGACAGTCCAGGCCGATGTTCGGCCATCACTATTCCTCATGAACCCCTCCTTGAAATCTTTTTATACAAAATAAGTATTTTAGAGATTTTATCATTCAAATGATACCTTTTATAAAAAATTTTGTTTCTAAACGTTTTTTTTTTTTACATAATTATGTGTTCCAAACATTATTATATCCAGGATGTCTATTAGACCCTTGTACAGGGAAGTTACAGGCCTACAACATAAAACTAAGTCTATGGTGTGTTTTTGGTACAGAAATCTGGACCTAAGCAGAGCGCTAGGGGGTTAAACATTCTAGCAGTTATAATCACTGTTATAATTTAAAGTAGTGTGTTTGTCTACCTAGAACTTTTGAGCTTTCAAAACCATTTTGGAGGTATTCTGCATGGTCACTAATTATTATGACTTGTAGTCTTTCTCTTAAATTCTCTAAATCTCTTCATTGCAGCCTAAAGTAATTTGGTTTAAAAATAAAATGGAGATTAGAGATGATCCCAAATTCCTCATGAAACATAATCAAGGGGTTCTTACTCTGAATATCCGAAAACCTAGTCCATTTGATGGTGGAACCTATACCTGCAAAGCCATTAACGAGTTAGGTGAAGCTGAAGTGGACTGTAAATTGGTAGTCAGAGGTATTTTTTTTTTCTTTTTTCTATTTGAATTGATTTGAAATATATGAATGTAAATATTTTAAATATGCTTGTCTTTAAATGTACATATATACACATATGCTACATATTAGGCTTCAGGATATACATTTAAACTCTTACCTATCAGGAAATTAATACAGAAATCTAATGGCCCTTAGCAAGATTTAAGTTTAGATGAATAACAACAAACAGATATATTACACATGTTATTTTTATCAAAAAGAAGATGAAAAAACACAAAGCAATATTTATAACCCATCAATCTGCAAAGAGTTGTAAGACAATTTACAAACAACCTAATGTCCAAAATTCTTAAGTGGCAAAGATTATCATTCAAGACGGTTAGGGCTACAACTCCACAGCTGAAATTGACAGTGAGGATGAAAAGCAAAATGTATAAGATAATACAGTTGTGTTAAAAATTATTCAACCCCCACTGAAATTGAGTGTTTTGGCCTTTTTGACATTGATTTTGATCATTTCAGTCATCTTGTTTACAATGAAATCAGTGAGGCACTTGCAAGTCAGACAAATATAACATAACATTAATAATGAAATAACCACAAATGTCTTTTCTGTGCTCACATCATTATCAGTTTTATTCAACCCCCAAGTTACATTCCTTCTTAGTACTTAGTACAACATCCTTTTCTAGGGAATTAATCCTAGTTTTGGGTGAATAGTTACACCCCGGTCCCTGGAAGCGGGACCACTAAATTTGGCAATTGCGGACAGTTCGGCCGAGAAAAAGCATGTTCGCCCTCCTTCTCGCTGGCGGACAGTACGGGTGTTCGACCCGCCGTG
>CM070038.1:58590278-58610078 GCA_036250615.1 Ptychadena robeensis
TGAAACAACTTTCCCAACACTATTGTGGCCAGAAAGGGGTCCCTTTGTTTCTTAAAATTCACCTCCCATTGAAGTCAATGGCGGGTTCGCCGGTTCGCCGGTTTCGCGAACGTTTGAGGAAGTTCGCGTTCGCCGTTCGCGAACGGCAAAATCCGGGTTCGCGCCATCACTATTCATATTTATGTCTGTTTTATAGTAACATTTTTATTACAATTGGAAATGTGTTTTGTTTTTCTTTGAATTGTATTGGATCCAGTTATCATTGTATCCAATACAATGCCCTTTGGCACCCTCTGAAAGGGTTAACTTCAAAGAGCACACCTGGAAATCACACTGGGGGTGATTTTCCAGATGTGCTCTTTGAAGATAACCTAATTTGTATTTGAATGTCCTGCCCCCCCCCATGTGACGTCATCAAGTCATGGGGGGAGGGGGGTTAGAGGGGTGACATCGGCTTGCTTCAGTGAAGAAGCCAGCTAAGAGCATCGGATCTACCGGGACAGCACAAAACAGTGAGTATGTGCTGTTGGGGATCTGAGCTTAGCTGGGTGGCTCCATCTCGTTCACTGCAATTGAGATGGAGCCGTCAGAAGCTCTAGGGGGGTTAAAGGAATAAATAGGAACATGTCTCAAGTGAATACAAAAATGTCCTTTTACTGTAAATAAATTCTAAAGCGTAGTAAGTAAAGTTCATTTAAATTAAATTAAATTAAAATAAATGTATATTCCTTCAAAACCTTTATACAGCTTCCCCACCTCCTTAACTCAGAATACAGAGTTCTGCATTGTTGGTTGCATCAGAGTAGGAAAATCCAAAGTATTTTTAAGCCATAGGATGCTCTGTCCAATACAATGGAGAATCTTATGGTCCAAGAAATGCAGTATTTTTATATGGCTTTACTGCTAAACAGCCATTTAGTCAGCAATGAATTATTAATGATATCAAAGTGTGCTTGGTGTCGTAACGTCAATGCTTCTACATTTTGAAGATGAAGTGAAAATCATTATTTACTAAATAATGATTGGGGAGAATTACAGACTAGCCCAGGGAAAGCCTATTGAAATGTATGGAATTTGGAATGGACAAATGATGATAAAAAAAAATTGCAAACATGTGCTAGTTGGAGTAAGTTTGTATGAAGTGATGAAAAATGCCAGTTTATAGGGCAAAATGTATGCATTTTCCACAGTATAGCATTACGCATTTATTTATTTTTTGAAAGAAAGAAACATCCAGGGGGGGGAGAGAGAATAAATCGCCTTTGGTCATGTGTCACTACCCTGATTGATTCAGGAAAAAGGAGGATTGGTCAATCTAGGAGGGGGGTATAACCGTCCCTTTAAACCCAGGGGCCAAACCAAAAAGAATGGGGTTTTGTAGGCACTTAGTTAGAATATAAAAGAATATGTTTATTCAAAAAAGTATAAAAATCTGTGATATCACATACAATTCATAATAAGGGGTCAGAGCCGCAACATACATATGGATGACCCCTTAGATTATCAATAAAACCATTGATCATAGGCTATATATGGGTGCAAATACATGCAGACATGAACAGAAATCGATGCAGATTGGCCTAAGACATGCTTCGCCCCCTTGGGGCTTCCTCAGGGAGGAGTAAATCTACAACACAACATACCAGTTATAACAAGTTAGATCTTAGCATTGTTCATCAATACAATCTCTTATACTAGTGAATTAACCAATCTATATTTCTCTGCGTGTGTAGCCATACAGGTTCATATTAGGTCATACAAATAGATTAGGAATTGTTACTCAGTGTGCATAAAATCTATAATCCAGGTTACCAGAGATATAGATATAAGGATCAAAACAGTTTGGATAGCAAATATAAGCACAGTTATCAAAGAAAGAATACAACAATCAAATACAGCTGAAAGTACCAATGTCTTGTTCAACTCACCAAAGCAGTTCAAGCGGCAAGCGCACCAACCATATTAGCCAATGGGGATGTATAGGAGGACGCATCTGAAACGGGCCTGGATCCGCAGGTCCAGGCGTAGTGTGTCCCGCAGTGTGGGGGTATCCAGGGGGAGGAAAGACACAGATATCTACCCCCGAAACAACGGGATTCCCAATGGAAGGATGCCGAGGGCACACTAAAAGACTATCTGCAGGGGGGAGACACAGAGGGAACATAGCAAGTAAGATCTGGGGGAGCAGTGGTACATGCAGAGATAAAGCTGGACAGTAGGAGATAACTAGTGGATACCTATAGGATATTGATCCTCGCGGTACCTGGTGAAACATGACCGGTTCTGATGAACAAGCTAGCCAAATATAACTATAATGATATGGGATGAGAATCTGGACACAGTCTATATGGGGAGCCCAAAAGACAAATTACTCACATGTCCAAGCGGACACCAGCACAAGCATGTACAACTGCTTCTCCACAGCCCACAAGCCGCCCACTCCCCCTCTGAAATAGCCACCCAAATTAGGACAACAGACAACAGCTGGGGATAGGGGAGGTGTCTGTTGTGGCAACCAGCCCATCCTGACTGCAAACACTTGCCGCCATAGATCTGACTGGGGCATCGCAGAGGCCACCGTCCACTGGAGGGAACAACATTCCGATCGGTGAGCGCGGCCTCCAACGGTGTCCGATACATCCACAGCCATTGGCGTGTCCGGCTGGGTGGGTATTCCGCTTCGGTGGTCGGATGTCTCTCCCCGCACAACCGGAAGTGATGTCCTTCACCAGGAAGGGGTTACCTATGGAGCGCAAATGCGCTCCACAGCGATGGTGAACATCCGGGAGCAGACCGCAAGTGACGCCCCCGCCGACGAGGGATTGTCCACAGGGCGATGGGCTGCTCCAGGTTAGCCCACATCAACAGCCAGTGCCATAATTGGCTCCGTATGTGGTGGGGCAGACATTCCTGGGGCTCCACCCCGCCCCCCATGGCACCCCCGATTGCGTTGTCCCGCCAATGACAAAGACCTCTTCCCCACAGGGAGCGCCACGGGGCTGAGGATATGCGTCAATCCTGCTCCCAATAATGATTATGAAAGCATGGTGGGACCGCCCTCCACCCAGCCGGGCAATTCCGAGGGAGGGGAGGGTCCAGTCTGGGTGGGACATTCTCCAGACGATTTAGGAGAAAGTACCCACCCAGATGGAGCCACCCACACAGTTGCCGGACAACGACCATACCCCAAGACGAGCCCGCCAGGCTGTGACTAACCACACACCTCACCGATGGATCATGGCCAGCCACACCCCCGAATTGAACCTGCCAGGAAAGCATCCATTAAACAAGCATCACTGTTGTCACAAAGGCACAATTAAAGAAAATCAAAGAGAACAAAAAACAAGAAAGGGGAAAACCTATACCTGAGTATAGAATAAGTGGGTAAATTCATTAATTAACAGATGCTGTGTATGTACGCTATGGGTAGTGACAGCCTGGCTGGCTCGCCTTGGGGTATGGCCGGTGTCCGGCAACTGTGTGGGTGGCACCATCTGGGTGGGTACTTTCTCCTAAATCATCTGGAGACTGTCCTACCCAGACTGGACCCTCCCCTCCCTCAGAATTTCCCGGTTGGGTGGAGGGCGGTGCCACCATGCTTCCCCAATCATTATTACGAGCATAAATGACGCATATCCTCAGCCCCATGGCACTCCCTGTGGGGGCGGGGTCTTTGTAATTGGTGGGACAGCGAAATGGGGGGTGCCATGGGGCGCGGGGTGAAGCCCAAGGAATGTCTGCCCGCCACATACGGAGCCAATTATGGCACTGGGTGTTGACGTGGGCTAACCTGGAGCGGTCCATCACCCTGTGGACAATCCCTCGTTGGCTGGGGCGTCACTTCCAGTCTGCTCCCGGATATTCACCATCGCTGTGGAGCGCATTTGCGCATGTCTCCCCCCTGCAGATAGTCATCTAGTGTGCCCTCGGGCATCCTTCCATTGAGAATCCAGTTGTTTCGGGGGTAGGTGACCAGATATCTGTGTCTTTCCTCCCCCTGGATACCCCCACACTGCAGGACACACTACTCCTGGCCGTGCAGATCCAGGCCCGTTTCAGATGCGTCCTCTAGATACATCCACTTTGGCTAATTGGGTTGGTGCGCTTGCCGCTTGAACTGCTTTGGTGAGATGAACAAGACATTGGTACTTTTAGCTGTATTTGATTGTTGTATTCTTTCTTTGATAACTGTGCTTATATTTGCTATCCAAACTGTTTTGATTATTACCTAGATTATAACCTAGATTATAAATTTTATGCACACTGAGTAACAATGTCTAATCTATTTGTATGACCTAATATGAACCTGTATGGCTACACACGCAGAGACCTATAGATTGGGTAATTCACTAGTATAAAAGATTGCATTGATGAACAATGCTAAGATCTAACTTATTATAACTGGTGTGTTGTATTTTAGATTTAATCCTCCCTGAGGAAGCCCCAATGGGGCGAAACATGTCGTAAGCCAATCTAAATTGATTCCTGTCCATGTCTGTATTTGCACCCATATATAGCCTATGATCAATGGTTTTATTGATAATCTAAGGGGTCATCCATATGTATGTTGCGGCTCTGACCCCTTATTATGTATGTATTATTGTATGTGATATCGCAGATTTTTTTATATTCTAACTAAGTGCCTACAAAACCCCATTCTTTTTGGTTTGGCCCCTGGCTTTAAAGGGAAAGTTAAACCCCCCTCCTAGATTGACCAATCCTCCTTTTTCCTAAATCAATCAGGGTTGTGGCATATGACCAAAATGCAATTTATTCTCTCTTCCCCCTGGATGTTTCTTTCTTTTAGAATTTACTCTTGATAGGTGAAAAGCCTCAGCCTATCACAGAGGGGGTTCTCTATCTCCATTTTATGACCCATATACATTGATTACATAGTCTTTGGCGTTGTTTTGATGGAGGCTTGATGTTTGTATTGACTTATATTATTATTTCAATAGAAGAATCCTAAATTAACCAACAAGTGGGACCTAGGGCCTTGTGGGCAGTCACGACTTGTGTGTGGAGTGGTAAGTGATAAATAATGGCATCCTTTTCGGGCACCGTTTGGGAGGCCTTTATGTCTGACCTTTATTCTGAATGTGAAGATAGCAATACGGATGATCATACCGTATATGTCGGCGTATAAGACGACTGTGCGTATAAGACGACTCCCCAACTTTTCCAGTTAAAATATAGAGTTTGTTATATACTCGCCGTATAAGACTACCCCCTCTTCCAACGCTCACCAAATGAAAAAATGTATGTAGGCAAGTTAAATGTTGCATATAGGAATAGATCACTGGCCATGAAAATCATTGTCTGGTGGCTGGAATTTAGCTGAAATGTAACTTATAAGTATTATAGCTAGAGTGGTGAAACTCGGGGTGTAAGTAGTAGTAGGTGAGAATTACTGACCCTGAAAGTTTCATCATTATACTAGAAATGGTTTTCCTGCTATGAATGTTCAAAGTTACAACAGAGCTACAGCGTGTGTTCTCCGTGAGAAGCATCATGTAGCCATGGTTACACTGCCCTGCTAGTTCTACTTGCTCTGCTACATTGTATCATTAGTCAGCGCTGGCAGCTTCAAGCAGCACTCTGCTACATTGTATCTCAGTCAGTGCTGGCAGCTTCAAGCAGCACGTAACCGGATCGCACAGATACAGTAACGGGTCCCCTGCACCCCCCCAGCCTACGGCACCCGGCGTATAAGACGACCCCCGACTTTGGGGAGGATTTTAAGGTACTGAAAAGACGTCTTATACGCCCACATATACGGTACTTTTTTCTCATTTGGGATTAAATTGAGACTCCTATTGGAGAAAAAATCTAGATATTTCTTAAACATCAGGTTCTTTCACAAATACCTGAACCATGGGATTAACCCACATGGGTTAAGAGTTCAGGTCTTTCCCATATTTTCAGATGCTGAACACTTAAACACTTTAAGACATTGTGGGAGAGCATCTTGCTAAAATGTTCCGCAGATTTAATGCATCTGCTGATTGATTGATACACGAGGCTTCTTAGTGAAGTTGAGAAGGAGATTTATATATATGAGTGAACTTTCAGGTGCGAAGGTTTTGGACAAGGAAAGACAGGTTAGAAACTTGATCGCAGACTATGCTCAACAAATTATGCAAAACAAAGACGAGAAATTTCAAAAAGACTTAAGGCTGCCATACACACCACGATGGGTGCAGACAGACCTACTCCGATATGCACCGGAATGCAAACGTGATGACCTCATCACGTTTGCACCCTGGTGCATTATGGGGCCCCTTCAGTCGGCCATTAGCTTCAATGAAGACGCTGGTCATGTGCCCACATGCTAATCGGCATGTGGGCACATGCCGATTAGCGGCCGATTTTTCCGCTGACCGACGGCGCGAGCGCGCACGCCCGTCGGTCAGGTGAAGAATCGGCCGCTTATCGGCATGTGTATGGCAGGCATTAGTGACCTTTAGATGAGGCAAAGCCTTTAAATGGCCTACCAACAGTGACAACCAAACTGAGGGTAATCGAAATACACCTCCAACAGCAGGACAACAGGATACCAGAGGGGACAAAGACAATGACACTCTGACCTCGACTGGGGAGAGGACGGGCCAACGCAGAGAGGGCAAAATCCCTCCTACATCTAGGACCCACACAGGTGCCCCCGGTAGGAAGGCAGCGAGACCTCAGCCCCCCACTAATCCATCAAAGGACACAAAACTATCTACCAATTCTCCTCCAGGTAGTACTCCGCTTACGTCTCTACATCTCTGATACTATTGTGGTGATCTTGAAACCGACGAACTTACAATCTTCAACAGGATCTGTCGAATCATTATTATCTCTTTTGTCTGGCCCCAATGTAGGCCAGGGAAAAAAAAGAACCTAATAAAATTAAAACCACACTGGAACTTAAAAAACGGACTTTAACACAGGGCCCATATGGCCCTAACCCTAATAAAAAAAAATTACAACCCAAACATAAACCAACCCCTGATAGTATATCAAATTTACCCAAAACCAGCCAGCCCAGCCTCCCCCCTGTATGTGAGTAACTAGTCTGAAACCGCATAGGACACGAATCTCACAGGGAATGAGCTCGGTGGAACCTCTTTTTCCACTCTTCAAGCCTACGGTTTCAATTGACCGCCCCCCCCCTCTCATAGAAAGGGAGGGGAAGGAGATACGGCAATTAGAGAGCAAATCATTAGCTCCCTTGATCACAATGGTCCACCGAAAAGGATAAAGTCAGACAGGTTTCTTGCCCTTGGATTTTCAACCCCGACCCAAACACCTAAGTGTGATCAATTTATCGAGCCATCCCCTAACTAGGGAGGAAAGTAGATTATTACAGCTAGGACTTAGTTTTTGTCCCACTTTTGATGGAAATATTTTTGATACAATAAAGGACCTACATTTGTTCGCTCGACGATTATTTTAAAGGTACTCCATGACAGATCCAAGATCAAGCCCGAACCAGAACCGGATTTTTGGAAGAAATTAACAAAGACTGAATTCAGAGGGGCCTACAGCGGACTGCCGGACGGCCACAAAACAACCCACGGAACCCCCAGTAATCGTACTCCGCGGTGACCCCACACCATCTAGGGCACGGCTGCACCCAGTGTGAAGAATTAGACCGGCCATTAGACCGGCCGCTCCACCAGCAAGCCAAAATCGAGGCCGAGGCTTCGGCCTACCTTGGCCCGGCCAGTCAGCAGATAAAGCCACCAGGTTATCACCCATAGCAGACAGTGAACAATAGGACAGCTCCAGGGTGATAGCTGCAAGGACCTGCACAGTAATCCTGTCAGTGGAACTTGGTGCCCCAACAGACACTCTGCTCCTCAGCATTTTTCAGTGGCCCCTTTGTCTGGCCTGCAGCTGTACCCCAGTGGTGCCACAGCTTGGACTTTCCCAATAGTCTGGCCCTCATCCCTCATGACCCACGGAGTGCTCTGAGGACACCACCATTATCGCCACCAACGCCTGGAAAGATGGCGGCTTGGAGCCCGCACTCTCGCACACTGAGCTCTCCCAATGACCCCTAACCCAGTAAAACTTGCATGACAATGGGCAAAAACGGCAAGCAGCCACCTCAGGGTGACCAGCAGATGGTCCAGCCCTCCCAATCCGGTCGAACTATCCCGGATATATTTCACACAAACCGAGGATGGGACAGGCGGAGGAGCTAAGACGGCAGCGGCGGATGGGGAACCCCCTCCAGTCTCCACACAGCCGATTCCCCCCTTAGGGCAGGCCGCTCTGGGGTTGCAGGTCTGGCTGGACGACCAGTACTTGCACCTTCTCCCAACCAGAGACGAACTCTCCATGGTGGTGGCGGACATCAAGAAGGCAATGGAAGCGGCCTTGGGGACTGCAGTGGCGGGCCTGAGATCGGACCTTATGGAAGTAGGCTGCAGAGTGAAACAGTTGAGCTGGCCGGTGCACGTAGGGATGATGTAATCACCTCTTTGCAAGTGCAACAAGCCAGTATCTTCAGAACAGTCACAGTCATGAATAGACAGCTGGAAGATTTAGATAACCGCGGCAGACAGCCAAATATCAGGGTGCGTGGTGTACCAGAGTCTGTTACCTCAGCCGAGATACCTGGAATGCTAAAGCAACTTTTTAACGAGCTGTTGGATCGCCTGGCCGAGGCGGAAATAGAACTGGTGAGAGCCCACAGAGCGCTTCGCAAATGCAATCCTGATGATAATATGCCCAGGGACATTATTTGCTGCTTTTTCAACTTTCCCTTGAAGGAAGCTATTATGAAAAGAGCGCGCCAAAGAGATCATATACAGATAGCCGGGAAAGACGTACAGCTGTTCCAAGACCTGTCACCTACTACGCTCCAACAGAGGCGCGCCCTGCGCCCCCTTCTGGAAGCCTTAAGGGCCAGGGGCATGCAATATGCCTGGAGGTATTCTTTCCGTCTGTTCGTTTCCCATAAAGTCAAAGAAGCTACCCTGCACTTCCCTGAGGATCCCGACCTCCAGCAACCTGCACCAGCAACCTGTACCTGCATCTGCCCGGGGGGGGGGGCACGCCTACCGTGACGAGGGGTACTGCCTATCCACAGATGACGAAACGATGGAAAGGCCAATGACACAGACGCCGACTGCCCCCACTGGTGACTTACCCCTGGGAGGTGTCGCCCCTTCCCCCCCCCGCAGTTCTGGGACAGGGTGGGTGGCGGCAGCCCGCTCACCCTCTATCTATCAAATGCTGGTTATTGCCTTTATTGCACTTCGGTAGGGCTCGTGGGAGAGGAAGGGGGTCCGCGGGAGATGAGAATGTGAGAAAGTCTGAATTTCTATGCACATTATTTTGCGTGTTGTCTTTACTGTTTACTGCCCATCAAGCAACTAGTTCGCACCCATCAGCATGGGGTCTAGTTGGGAACTCCTCGGGGGAGGAGCAGTGGCTCGGTGTGGGGGTAGATAGGTGTTGCGCAAGTCCGATCTGTATCACACTTTCTAGACTGGAATTTGTACCCCCCCAGAGTGAGTGACTACCCTTCCACTGGCCTTTGCGGTAAAAGTGAAACCTACTCCTTAACACCCTGTCGATTACACCCTTGGTGTTCATTTCATTTTTGTTGGTTCTGTGTTCTTTTTCAGTTATCTGTGTGCTCCTCTGGGAGCGGTCCCCCCCCCCCCCCTTCTGTCGGTGTGTTTCCTTTCCCTGTTCCCTGGATACATTTGTTGAACGATGGACAAATTAGCTGTAGTCTCCTTTAACTCGCGTGGGGCAAACACCCCGCGGAAACGCACAATGGTTTTGGGAGAATTTAGAAAATTAAAAGCCAAAATTTGCCTAGTTCAAGAGACACACTTTAAGCATGCCCATGTCCCTAAATTTTACGATAAACACTACCTGGTCTCTTTTCATGCCTCCTCGCCTTCGGACAATGCTAAGGGCGTCTCAATTCTCTTGCACCGAACGGTGAAATTGCAGTCTTGGATCATGCTCCGGTTGCGGCAGTGCTCAATGTTGACGCTCCAGAGGCCACATCTTGGCATTGGAGACTCAATGTGGGACTGCTTACGAAACCGGAGGCGGTCAAGGACGTTCGGACAGCACTGAATGAGTATTTCCAACTCAACGCTACGGACCAGGTGGCGAGTCCGATTGTGTGGGAAGCCCACAAATGCGCAATCAGGGGCAAATTGATCGCTATAGCTTCAGCTCGCAAGAAGGCTAGACAAGAGAGAATTAAACATCTCCAGCAGGTGGTGCTTGACTTGGAAACTAAACACAAGGAGTTGCTGTGCAGACGGGTCCTTCAGGACCTTTCGGAAGCTAGGCAGGATCTTCTGGACGAAATCCAGGTGCGCGTTAAGAGAGCTGTGACACTGAGACGAGGAGTGTATTATGAGAATGGAAATAGGAGTGGGAGGCTCCTGGCACGGGCGCTGAAGGTAGAGCGTAACTTAGCCCAGGTAACCAGAATTCACACAGCCTCGGGTCAGGTGGTCTCCCACTCCAGACACATTGTAGACAGTTTTAGACAGTACTACTCGCGGCTCTACAATCTGGCGGAGGGCATGGGGGCGGGGCCACAGGCGGAGCTAATTACCCACTTCTTAAGAGAGGCAGCGATGCCGACTCTGTCTGCAGAGGAGGCTGAGTGTATTGGACAGCCGATCACGGAGGAGAAGTTTAGGGGCGCACTTAAGTCCATGAAGACGGGGAAAAGCCCGGGACCTGATGGTATTCCCTTGCAATACTACAAACTGTTCTCACCACAATTGGCACCACATTTTGTTGCATCAGTCACGGGGTTGGTGGAGGGGGCGTCCTTGCCTGTGCAGTTCCTTGAGGCACATGTAGCGGTGATCCCCAAACCGGGTAAGGACCCCCAATTCTGACAAAACTACTGTCCTATTTCTTTACTCAACGTGGACCTAAAAATGTTTACAAAAATATTGGCTGAACATCTCCTCCCAGTGCTCCCCGCTCTGGTAGCGGGAAGTCAGGTAGGTTTTATCCCAGGACAGGAGGGATGTCAAAACACGATCACTGCGCTTAACGCCATACGCTGGGCTTCCAAGAAAAATAGATCGCTCCTACTCCTCTCTACTGACGCCGAAAAGGCCTACAATAGATTGGCCTGGCCATATCTGTTCGAAGTGCTCCGTTTCATTGGGCTGCCGCTGGGGATAGCACTCCCAACCGACATATCAACCCTTTACCAGTTAAATCACTTACCTCTGTTGACCACAATATTTACTGACTTGAAGAGGTGGCGAAAAACCACAATCTCTTGGATGGGGAGGGTGGCCTGTGTCAAGATGAACATCCTTCCACGGCTGCTCTATCTGTTCCAAACAGTCCCCATCCATCTATACAATGCTTTCTTCCTACATTTGGAGCGTGAACTGGGGACTTGTGTGGGGGGACAAACAGCCGCGCTTGAAAAGGGCACTCTTGAAGGCCCCCAAAGGGGCGGGAGGGCTGAGCCTCCCAAACTTTAGGATATACTATTTTGCCACCCACCTGCAAAGGGTGATAGATTGGCACACCAGACCGAGGCAAGCACCTGATGTGCTCCTGGAAGGGGAGGCAAGCCTGAGACCTATTGCCTCGCAAGCCTGGCTCCCTCAACAACATATGGCAGAGGACTGTCTGACACACCCACTGATTGGAGCCTCTCTGAAGGTTTTTATTAAAACCCGATCACTTTATGGCCTTACCTCAGTCCCCTCCCCAATGACCATATGTGACAATAGTGACTTTCCGATTGGCTCGGAAAGGGCATTTATGCAGATATGGACACCAGACTTTGACCTGTGGGCGGGAAGTTTCTTCTCGGCTCAATCTTTTATTGACAGAAATGATCTGGCCCCCCGTGCCAAGAATGCCCAGGTGCCCTGGTGGACTTACTTACAGCACAGGCACTATGTGAATACCCTCCCGGAGAGACTGTCCTACTCGCGACCACTAACTACTTTAGAATTAGAGTGTACTACATCTCCCCCTGATTTGATCTCTAGACTGTACGCCCTGCTCCAATCAGCGGAACCACTCCCCTCCTCAGGTTTGAAGGCTAGATGGGAAAGGGACTTAGGGATCCCCCCGACGAAGGAAAAGTGGGCCATGGCTTGTTTAGCAGTACATAAAACTTCAGTCAGTGTGGTGGTCCAAAAAACAAACTAGAAATTGCTCACGCATTGGTACAGGACACCTGAAGTCCTTAAACAAATGAAAATCCCAGTAGACGACAAATGTTGGCAATGCCAGGGGGATATAGGTTCACCGTTCCACATATGGTGGGACTGTCCTAAAATACAGCCGTTCTCTCTGGCAAGAGATCCATGGTCTGATTGAGAAAGTGACTGGTGTGGAGAAACGGCTCTCTGCGATGCACTACCTGTTATATACGATGCCTCGGACAGCCTCCCAGGTTGTCCCCCAGTTTAAAAGCCTGGAACGCCATCTTATAAACGCAGCGAAAGTGCTTATACCCCAACACTGGAAGTCTGAAGTGGTGCCGACAGTACAGGAATGGTTCCGACAGGTCAAACATGTCAGAGAGGAACAATTGCTCCACATGCGTGATGAAAAACTAACCAAATACAATAGAAAGTGGAGGAAGTGGAATATATTTGAACTCTCGGAGATGGGTGTCAGACTCGGGACAGCTCCATAGCTGGAGTTAGTGTGGAGAAGCCTGGACTCTTAACGTCTCCTTCTCAGTTCCCCCCTCTGTATCCCCTCTCTGCCCCCCCCCCCCCTTGTTTTGTCAGTCGTTAGGCTGAGGTTCCATAAGGTTTATGTGGGATTTCTCTTTTAGGATCAAACTGTATATGTCATGTAATTTGGGTTTCCATGATTTCATATGCTAATGACAGTTTATGAGCCTTTTGTGTGCTATGTATGTATCCTTAGAGACATTTCCTATTGTTCTTTGTATGTACGTTTGTTATCTGTGCAAAAACTCAATAAAAATTTATTGGAAAAATAAATAACTAAATGCAAATCCTTGAGGGATCTCGTAGTGAAAAGCCATTTTTCCATTCCAGAGGTGGTGGACACAACTGGTCTTTTCTGATGCGGAAATTGTGTTGCTTCATTATGGAGGGAAATGTTAAGTTCCGGGCAATAGAAACTGCAAATCCTCAGCGGTGGTCTATATTATGATCTGCCGCTGTGGATGTTTTTCTATTGGGAAGACCAAACGACCTTTTAGAATCGGGATTCAGGAGCATGTACGGGCCATTGCTAACGGAGATTATCCGTCCCCCTCTTCTTCAACTCGAACAAAAGGGGATCTATAGTCTCAGAGCCACAAGACACATGATAAGAACGAAAAGCCCCTGCCAACATCCCAACAATCGATTTATGAAAAATAGAAACTATTGAGTGCACCAGTTCGCTCTGACTTGTATGCCTGCTTGGCGAAGTTCAGAGCAAAAGGGATTTTAAGGCAAACATTTAGTATGAATAAAGTAGAGCAGAAACATCAATGATGGTAATAGCACATTTAAAGTCTATATTCACAAGTTTTATTCAGTATGGCATGCAATTGACTGTCGATGCGTTTCACGACATGCAAGTCGCTTCCTCAGGACATTTTGCATGGGGTCAGTAAATTGTCACTGCAAGAAAAAATATGTCAATCAGTATGGGGGGGAGCATTATTCTATCGGATGAGGACTTGTTAGCCCCAATAAGATCAACGTATGGAGATCAAACTACCCCTTTACCTGGATCCTGGTTGGTGTGGGCAACCTGGCTCAGTCCCCCCAGGGGGGCCCGGTTGGCATCGATCGATGCAGGAACGTGTAGTCCTTGTGGGTCGGATCTAGGTGCAGATATGTGTCATTATGAAAAAACATGTTACACAAAAGTAACAATCAGTAAGTAATGATTAACTGTTTAACCCGTCTTGCTGGGTGAAAAATCTATAGTCTCGGTTGAACCATTCTCCTGGGACAAGGTGTTTAAAGAAAGTGTAAACGGACATGAGAGAGGGGGAAAAAAGGGAAAAGAAAAAAAGGGAAGAAAAGAAGAAAAGGAGAGAGGAAGGATAGAGTGCTAAGTGCCCAATATAGTGTGACCAAAGCCCTGTGAAGTCATGCGGGTCCCTATAGAGGTGTTCCTTAAATATCAGCTAATGTTTGTACCCTCATTAAGTGAATAAAGGTGCAAGTGTTCCTAAATACAATTGATGGTGTTCTCAGGTAATGATCAGCAAGAGATATGCTGATGTGCTTTCCCAAGGTTATAAGGTGTATAAAACTTATGTTGAAATATAAAACACATTATATATTAATTAAAGGTGATATACATTCAACAAGTACAGTGACAGTGAACTTACTCCACTAAGTAGAATGGTCTACAACCGTAGGGTGAAGCTGTAGATGGTCAATGGTCTGTCTTGTAATCTCAAACAACCCAAGGATATGCTTAATAAGCACATGGGAACAGTGAGGAGACCAGGTAAACATGAATTGTCAGCATAAAAGGTAATATAAAGTGGAAGTTGTACATGAAAAATCAGTGTTATACCTGCACAGATCAGGGTCAATCAGGGTCCAAAATGGATCCACAACGTCCTTGTGTGTCAAAGATAAATGATTCCTAGCATCCAACACCTATTAAGCTCCCACCCTTTTATACTCCCCCGCCACCGGCGCGCCCCCAGGCCCCCATACAGGCACGCGTCCCCCTCTCCCTGTGATGCTCTTAAGCCTGTCTGTCCCACCCAGAAACTCCACCCCTGGGTTGGGATGGAGGTTGGATCAAGATCACAGCTATCCTATTCCCCACACAGGGGGAAGAGGAGGACAGCTGGGAGGTCAGGACAGATAAGTCCCCACCAAGGTGTCAGAACCGAGGGGGGGGGGAGAGACTATCCTACCCTCGATTAAACATACGTCAAGAAGGGGTTAACCAATATTATTAATTAGAGGGCAACCAACCCACTTATAGCATCTTGCAGTGGCTAAGTATAGACAATAAACATATTGTGCAGATATATCATGTGAACATGAACATATAGTACTGATATATTGTATATCTTCTAGTTAAGCATAATAGCATAGAGGTATCCACCTGATTAGGCGTAATAACAATGTATTAAGATAGTGAAGAGACCCAGCAAAGAGCTAGGGTCATCAGTATCATGATAGGTCATGAAAGACTATAAGTAAAGTTGTCGACAAATTCTAAGTAGCCAACTTAGGTCAATTGTAAAAATAACTCAAACAAGTTTAAAGAAGGTCTCCGACCTTCTCTTCTGAAGCTCTGGAGCTTGAAATACATATGAGGATCTATAGTCTCTGAGCCACAAGACATCCAGGCCTGAACGACTGATTAAGTTTCAAACCATTGCTATAGGACACAGGGTTGGTCCCTGGAATTAACCACCTCGCCTATAACTACAGATACTATGACTATATATCTAGATATGATCTCTCTATATGTGTCATCCCAATCAGGCAGAGCATAGTGCCACACCATGACCGCTAGTAATGTGCTTATACATAGCATCTGTTAATTAATGAATTTACCCACTTAGTTAGGGGGAGTGGGCGGCTTGTGGGCTGTGGAGGAGCAGTTGTACATGCTTGTGCTGGTGTCCGCTTGGACATGTGAGTAATTTGTCTTTTGGGCTCCCCATATAGACTGTGTCCAGATTCTCATCCCATATCATTATAGTTATATTTGGCTAGCTTGTTCATCAGAAGTTCGTGTTTCACCAGGCGAGGATCAATATCCTATAGGTATCCACTAGTTATCTCCTACTGTCCAGCTTTATCTCTGCACGCACCACTGCTCCTGCAGATCTTACTTGCTATGTTCCCTCTGTGTCTCCCCCTGCAGATAGTCATCTAGTGTGCCCTCGGGTATCCTTCCATTGGGAATCCCGTTGTTTCGGGGGTAGGTGACCAGATATCTGTGTCTTTCCTCCCCCTGGATACCCCCACACTGTGGGACACACTACGCCTGGCCCTGCGGATCCGGGCCCTTTTCAAATGCGTCCAGTACACTTTCAGCTGTATTTGATTGTTGTATTCTTTCTTTGATAACTGTGATTATATTTGCTATCCAAACTGTTTTGATTCTTATATCCATATCTCTGGTAACCTGGATTATAGATTTTATGCACACTGTGTAACAATGTCTAATCTATTTGTATGACCTAATATGAACCTGTATGGCTACACACGCAGAGACCTATAGATTGGTTAATTCACTAGTATAAAAGATTCTATTGATGAACAATGCTAAGATCTAACTTGTTATAACTGGTATGTTGTATTTTAGATGTACTCCACCCTGAAGAAGCCCCAAGGGAGCGAAACATGTTGGAGGCCGATCTACATCGATTCCTGTTCATGTCTGTATTTGCACCCATATATAGCCTATGATCAATGGTTTTATTGATAATCTAAGGGGTCATCCCTATGCATGTTGTGGCTCTGACCCCTTATTATGTATTGTATGTGATATCGCAGATTTTTATACTTTTTTGAATAAACGTATTCTTTTATATTCTAACTAAGTGCCTACAGAACCCCATTCATAGGTTTAAAGGAACGGTTATACCCCCCTCCTAGATTGACCAATCCTTTCCTTTATACATTTTTTGTTTAATGTTGTCTTTTTTTTAAGTATATTACATTAACATTAAAATAAACTCATTTCCCAAATTGTATGGTAAGGAGTTTATTGTTACATTTATTTTCAGGCCTTAATATGATTTCTTCAGATTTGCAGAATAGTAATCCATATTACTATACTATACTATTAGTATAAAACATAAACATATAAAATTATAAAAGTACAAGGCAACCATAAGAGTTGGTAAGTAGTAAAAAATGTTTGAAGTACCTGTTAACCTTAAAATTAAAGTTTTGGCCTTGGTTTATTCTAATATGTCCAATATTTGTTTGTGTAAGGTGACATCTGAGTATTTACACCACTAACACCCAAGGGATTAACCAGCTTCCATTCTAAAGATGAAGCTTAGCATGCTGAGAGTCTTTTGACCTTGTTGATCACTTGTCTGTCCATTTTAGTCTGAAATGTCACATGGCTCAGGAGAAAAAATAATCTTGCATCCTCATCTTTCTCTTTCATACCTCTCATTGCTTTTCAAATACATAATGCAGGATCTAAGAACTGCATCAACGTTTTTCTTTTGTGTTTATATTTCAACATACCAGGGTCTCATAGAAGTCACATGTTGAGCATGTTGTACATTTTGTCAAGGGATAAATGTAAATGTCTATGGTATGTCTCCCTCTTACTGCTGGCCAGTAGTGTTTGCCCTCTTAGGCAGTTCAGATTAGGTATATGTAGTAATGTAGGAATTAATGTTATACAATTCTTGTAAAGTATGTGGGCAATTATATATAGGAACTACAAATGGTGTAAAGATAAAGAACATCCATAAGCAGCAGAAATTCCCCCGAAAAGATTCAGGGGCAAGGGGACTGTAATGGCCACCAATATTAATCAGTGTAGATAAGACTAAGGTATATATTTAGATAAAACATTAGGTTATGTTTATTACACAATAACAGTTAAAACATACAGCATGACATAGCTGGGTTGGCTAACATCAATACATCGCATAGGTGAAATACGAAAAATTCCTGTAAATAGTCCATATAGTATACAAACAAGAAAAGAGATTAGTTCATGGGTCATAGTTATAAGAGCAATGCCAGGATACGGGATCCTATCAAACAGGGTCCACTTCACCCCAACGCACGTTTCGTATGTGTACTTCCTCAGGGGGTGTCTTTATCCAAATGAATTCTGTATCTTCAAGCGTCAATATCAATAAAAGCAAAGACAGGAATAAACAGCGGAGGATGTTGGTTAGCATCAAGGTATAAGTAAGGAGAGTAAATAGTAAGGGTAATGTTACTAGGGGTTCACTCACTTGTATGGGTATATAGAGCGCCAAGTCGATGGAACGCAACAGCCAGATACCCCCAGCGGGACTATACCCGGGCCAAGAACGAGGGGCCGAAGAAAGGTGACCAGGCAACTAGCAGGACCTGTACATCGAGGGTCGACCCATATAGGTTTATTAATATAAATATAGTTTGGTAGTAGGCAGAGAGCAGAGGGGAGGGGGAAACCCACCTGGAATGTGACGAATTATTGAAGGCCTTAAGAGGTAAGAAAAAGAGTGCTTCTTAAATGTTGGAAATTGAGGGAAAAAGTTGAAATGTGAATGGAGATGTGGTAGTAGTGAACAGAGAAGGTGGGGGGGGGGGGGGAAGGTGCATAAAGTTCACATAAATCAAAAGGAAAACGTGAAAAAAGGAGTGATTAGGGAGGTGAAAATAAAGAGACATACATCATTATTATGTTATAAGTGAATATAATGTGTAAAATAGAGGTGACAGTGAATAAGTTGAATTGGTGATTGAGCAGACCAAACCATGGCCCCCTAAGAATGGTAATATATAAAATTGGTGTAGAGATTAATAGAATCAATGAGAATAGATACGTGTCTGAAGATAGAAGTAAAGTGTTTTAAATAAGAGTACCGGTATAGGATTAACATGGTGATGGTGCTCAGGATAGAGTAATGAAAAAACTCAGTATACTCAGTATGAAATAATAAAGGAACTAGATACCTGTTGCGGTCTTTATGGGTGTAGGGAAATCACAGTCTCACGATAATATAGTTAACCAAGTATTTGCTGGGTAAAACAAGGCGGTATTTAGTAGTAATCAAGGTTCAAGGGTAACTTAGGTTATTAGCTTACTAATTAGGTGAGAAAGTGTGGAGAGTAGATAATATGGACGGGTTCGACTTCCTCGTGCACCATATCCCGTCTGTCGCCCGAGCCAGCCCTATATGCCCCCCGCCGTCGCCGCGCAGGTCGCACGCGTCGCCGCCAGCGCAGAAAGCATAGCTCTCTCCATCTAAAAGGGCACCTGGCCGTACTAAGACGGCCGTTTCCGTCCGTAACTTGGCCCGTGATTGGATGAAGCATTCCTATAACTATGACCCATAAACTCATCTCTTTTCTTGTTTGTATACTATATGGACTATTGTATATGAGTAGATACTTCTTAGTCAAACCATGGGAGACCAGGTAAGTAGACCAATAGAATCTCCCCCCACCTCATTTATTGAGGATTTTAACAGTAGCTTAAAGAAACATATTTTTTATACATATGCTGGCTGCATATGGTGGAAAACGGGGGTTTATGAGACTCTATGCCTTACCATAGAGAGAAATTTTTAAGCCAGAAAAACTTCAAATTGTAGATTTAACATTCCCCTGAGGGGTATTCTTTATTATAAACACATGTGACAAATGCACCACCATCTGTCAACATAGACATAAGATAAAAAGATATAAAATCTTACAATCACAATAAAAAAAGAGATCCAGTGAGAGAAGGGGGCCACCTACATATGGTAGTCCCCGTCTCTCCCTGTTGTATATTCTGCAGCTCAGATAGCGTTTGACGCGTTTCGTCCGTTTGGACTTTTTCAAGAACAACCGTGCATTCTACAATAAAGAGATATACACATATATATATAGTTACACTTTGATCCATTTATATTTACATTTTTAGAACTCAATGAAGGGTTTAATTACCTGTTTTCTTTTGTTGAGACCATATGTAATTTGTTCTAGTATAGATAAAGTATTTTCCCCATGTTGACAGGATGTTTTTACACCAAAATGGATCTAAAGATGGTAATACATACAGATAATGAATAATATGGGATGCCCTCCCCACATGCTTTGACAATTAGGTCCCCCAGCCACCCTGAACAATGTGATGTCAGTATATTTACAAGGTCTC
>CM070038.1:58630580-58646519 GCA_036250615.1 Ptychadena robeensis
ATGCAGGCAACGGCAGCACCGACCGAAAAACACATACGAAGTACTCCATCTCCGCTACAGTACCCTGGGCAACTGCTCAAAAATAGGGGGAGACGGACATATCCAGGTCAGCGCGTGCAACTAAGTGAAAACCACATCGGGCATATCGAACATCGGCCACGCTCCCACCCACCATACAAACAGTAGCAATACCGGATATGCAAACATACAACAAAACAGACAAAATACACACAAAAAGACGGCAAACATAGGAGGAAAAGAAAAAGAGACAGGAGAGAAACAGATAGCAATTTAGAGGAGAATAAGATAGATCGAGAGAGAAACAAGAAAAAGAAAAGGGAAAGCAGGGTAAAGGCAGGAAGAGGACGAGCAACAGGGCGACAAGGACGCCCGATGGCTAACTAACCAGGGCCGGTGAGAAGCGTCCGACCAGCCACGGAATCCTTAAACAGGAGCCATACACTCCATGTGTCCACATACTTGGCAGAGGTGTCATTGACGGAGGCAGTCAGCTCTTCCAGACGCTGTAGCAGGTCAAGTTCCGCGAGCCATTCCGCAACAGAGGGAGGAGACGTAGATCGCCAGTGCCTAGGGATCGTAGCCCTAGCCGCCATCACAAAAAAGCGCAACAGCCCCCTCTTGGCACTTTTCAGAGATCCCGGGATGAGAGACAGGAGAGCGAGTTCAGGGGTGGGCAGGATAGTCTCCCGCGTGGCCGCAGAGTAAATCTGGAACACCCGGTTCCAGAAACTGAGGATCAAGGGGCAGGACCACCACACGTGAAGCATAGTGCCCACTTCAGAGCCACAACGCCAGCAAGTGTCCGAGACATGAGGGAACATCCTGTGGAGCAGCTCCGGGGTTCTATACCATCGACAAACGATTTTGTAGTTGCGTTCATGAACCGCACTAGCTACACTGGACCTATGGGTCAAAGTATATATTTTCTCCAACACCCCCGCGTCCAGAGAGCAATTCAGCTCCCGTTCCCAGGCTAGTATGAACCGGGGCTTCGTAGAAGAAACCCCTGCCAGGAGAAGGGAATAGAGAACAGAGATCGTACGTGGGGGTTTAGCATCCGCTAAACAAATATCCTCAAAGCAAGTGGTAGCCCTATTACAGAATCCCCTAGAGAGCAGCGTCTGCAGAAAGTGGTTGAGTTGAATGTATTGCAGCCAGCTACCGGGAGACCGGTGCTGGGAGGGGACCAGTTCAATCAGAGGAAGGAGGGATGTGTCATGGAGAAATTTGAAGATAGGCGCAAAGGCACCGCGGGCCCAGCCCAGGAACTCGCCTCGGCCACAGCCCGGCGGAAACGCAGGGTTCCCAAGTACTGGTGTCAGGGGGCTCAAAGAGGGAGATAGCTTATGGTGGTGCTGGACAGAATCCCACACCTTGAGAAAGGAGGGGACAAAAAAGGGCATGGATGGGGTCGCAGGCCGAACCCCGGGGTCTATCCAGGGGAGGGCCTGGGGGGGCACCGAGAGTATAGAAGCATCCAACCGGACCCAGAGTTTATCGTCCCTGGAGAATATCCAGTCCAGCGCACTGGTGAGGACCACCGCCTTATAGTACAATTCTAGGTGAGGGAGAGCCACACCACCCTGATCTTTCCTGGTGATAAGGATGTCGAAGCGGATCCGGGCCGGGGAGGACCCCCAAACGTACCGGAGCAATGCAGACTTCAAGGAACGGAAAAAGGCCCGGGGCAAGGAGATAGGAAGGGTTTGGAAGAGGTACAAAAACTGGGGAAGGACGTCCATTTTAAACAGGGACATACTCCCAAACCACGAGTGTTTGAGGGCAGCCCAGGACCGCAGCTTCTGAAGGGTCGAATGGAGCAAGGGCAGGTAGTTCAAAGTATATAGTTGTGAGAGATTGCTCGGAATACGGAGGCCAAGGTAAGAAATGGCCGAAGAGGACCATAGGAAAGGAAAGGAGGCAGCCAGCAAGGGAGGCAAGTGATGGGGGAGGGAGACATTGAGCGCTGTCGATTTCTGAGTATTGACCTTGAAGTTACTCAGGAGGCCGAAAATCCGAAACTCCTGAAGGAGAGCTGGGAACGCCACCCGGGGATTGGACACGAACAGGAGAAGGTCATCCGCGAAAAGGGCCATCTTATGATGGGTATCCCCCACGCGGACACCTTGAATGTCGGGATTGGACCGGATGGAGTTGGCCAGGTGCTCCATCGCCAGGACGTACAGAAATGGTGACAGCGGGCAGCCTTGGCGGGTACCATTGTTGATCTGCACGGGGCCTGAGAGCGCACCATTAACCCGAATCTGAGCCGAGGGTGCAGAGTATAAGGCCCGGATTTTAGACAGCATCTCTGGCGGTAAACCAATTTGGGCAAGGGTTGCAAAAAGAAAATCCCAGCTCAACCTATCGAAAGCCTTCTCTGCATCAATGGAGAGAAGGCATAGGGGAGTCTGGTGACGTGAGGCGTGGGCCATAAGAGTGATTGTCCGGAGAGTGTTATCCCTGGCCTCACGGGATGGGACAAATCCCACCTGTTCCGTGTGCACCAGGGCGGGGACATGGGACTTCAATCGGTTAGCGAGCAGCTTGGCGTAGATTTTAAGATCCGTGTTGATGAGGGAGATAGGACGGTAGCTGGGACACAGGGAGGGGTCCTTTCCCGGCTTGGGAATAAGGGTTATCAGGGCCATCTGTGACTGCTTGGGAAAGGGGCAGTCAGGGGCTATGGCGTTAAAGGAGGAGAGCATGGGTGTGGCCAACAGTTCCTTAAAGGTCTTATAGAAAAGATTGGAGAACCCGTCCGGACCCAGGCTCTTGCCTGAAGGTAAGTTTTTGATAACCAAGGAGAGCTCTTCCATAGCAAAGGGTTCCGCCAAGAGGGCAGAATCTTGGGCTGATAGGGCAGGAAGACCCGTGTCCCGGATGTAGGAGGACAAAGATGGCATGGAACCAGAGGGTGAGGAAGGGCCGACAGGGGAGGGGAGATTATATAAGTCCCGATAGTAGGTCTGAAAAGCTTGAAGGATACGGGAGGTAGAATGGAGGGAGGAGCCCGCGCCATCGGAGAGTTTTGCAATGTAAGTGCGGGATTGTTTGAGGCGAATGGAGCGGGCCAGGTGTCTGCTACATTTGTTGCCATATTCGTAAAGAGTACGTTTACAACTGTCTTTATGTCTAGAATAGGCTAGGTCAAGCATATGCTTCATTTCAAGGCGTTTTTCTTGGAGTTGAGCTAAAGTGTTCGGGTTACGGTCACGCTTGTGGGCTCTTTCCAGGGAAAGAATGGAGGCAGACAGGGACAGAAAACAGGCCGACCGTTCCTTCCTGAGGCGCGACCCCTCGGAGATCAGAACCCCACGGAGGACGCACTTGAGCGCCTCCCATCGGATCGGGAGGGGGGTGGTGTCGTCTACATGATTGCGGGCAAATTCTGCGATCGCCTCTCTCACCCTTTCCACTACCTGGGGGTGAGAGAGAAGGGACTCGTTGAGCCGCCAAGTGGGACACGATTTAAAGGACGAAGGGGGTGAGAAGGAAAAGAAGACTGGATTGTGGTCAGAAAAAGCTTGCATGTCTATGGAGGCCTTTGGGGCATGGTCCAAGAGACAATGGGAGACCAGAACATAATCAATCCTGCTATAGGAGCCGTGAGGGTGGGAATAGAAAGAATAATCCCTAACGGTGGGATGGAGGACCCGCCAGACATCAACCAGTTGATAGGCCAGGAGTTGTGACTTGAGACGATTAAGGGCCGAGTGCGGCACAGCCGAGGACCCCGTGGATGAATCTAGGGATGGGTGAAGCACCAAGTTCAAGTCACCACCTAGGATGATCGGGCCTGCCGTTTTCCCGTCTAGGGAGTCCAGAAGGGAGAGGAGAAAGGGCACTTGTCCCTGGTTAGGTGCATAGACGTTGACCAAAGTGTACGGGGAGTTGAAAATCTTACAGGTAAGAATCAAGAAACGTCCCTCTGCATCGGGGTAAGTTGCTATGAGTTCGAAAGGCAAAGACCTATGTATACCAATGGCCACGCCACTCACCTTTCTGTCAGGGTGGGAACTGTAGTGCCAAGAGGAGAAGTAGCTGGAGGGCATGGCCGGGCGGGACTGGGCTTTAAAATGAGTCTCTTGCAAAAAGGCAATGTGAACTCTTTTCTTGTGTAGGTGATAGGAGAGTTGGGAACGCTTCTGGGGAACATTTAAACCCTGAGCATTCAGGGAGCAAACTCTTACCTCCGCCATGGCACCTTGAGATGCGGAACACGCGGGCAGGACTGGAGAAATGGGCGTCACTGCAACCCTGAAAGAAAGAAAAAAAAAAAAAGAAGGGGGCGGGGGGAGAAAAGGGGGACAAAGACGAGAGGAAAGATAGGGGATGACGAGAGAAAAGAAAGAGGGAGGACGAAAAGAGACACACAAAAGACCCCAATTAACTGACAAAAAACACCAATACACCAAAAACAACTTCACAGGAAGACAAGACGCATATAACACACACAAACACACAAATCGTACACACAAGGGACCGTAGTCCCAACGCCAGAGGAGGCCAAAGGCGTCCCCTAGGGCCGGGTGGTATCCCTACCGCTCGCACTAAAAAAGGGCCGGCGGGGGGGATGGCACCCAGGCGCTACCACAACGGGGGGGGTATGTGGAAACGCACAGAAACCGGGCGAGACAAACCCAGGAAATCCTCAAAAAATACACAGTAAAAAACATGGGGAGGCAAAGAGAGCAGGGGCTAACTCAAGTACCAGGGGAACTAGAGAAGGGCACGGGACCGGGCCACAACGTAGGGGGGTAAACATGGAACAACACAGGGGTCCCGGAAAGGAGCACCAGAAGGACTAAGCAAAAGGTCCAGAGGAATGAGCCGCTCACGGGCGGACCGCAGCCGACAGTCCCCACAGCCCAGCGCATACACCGGGAACCAGGTGTAGAGACACGGGGCAATCAACGCAGTGACAATTCTAGCAGGAAACATAGAAGTCAGATGTGGCGGAGAGGCAACAGGAACCAGAGAAGGGGACAGGTGCAGGAGGGGAGGGGGGCCTGCGAGAACCGTTCAAAAGGGGAATATAGCAAATGTAATCCACCATCGCCAAGGAAGTCCATGGGTCTGCGATAGAACCAGCCAGAGTGGCGAGCTGGTGGCACCGATCAGAGTAGGGGGCCAACCAGTCGAGAGGGCAGGGAGGTCAGGGCCCAGGGGAAGGAAGTCCAGCAAGACAACTGAAAGGGGGGCCGCAGTCCAGGAGTATATGTGGAAAGGCTGAAAACCCGGCAGGCACCCCGATCAGCCCTGGTGGTGTAGAGAGGACTGCGGGGTCCGGAGTGGGGTACGAAGTTTGTCCACCTGGCGTGATCGGTTAGGGGTACCCAGCTGCCGCCGTGGAGGGGCCGGTAGGACAGGCCAGGGCACAGGTACGGGGTCCGGCCAAGGGTCCAGCTCGACAGGTGGAAGTTTCAAGGCTTTGCAGAAGGCCCCCAGATCCATGGGTGAGCGGAGCACCTGCAGCTTGCCATCGCGGCGAACCCGGAGGTGGAACGGGTAGCCCCAGCTATATTGAATATTGGCCTCTGCAAGGGCACGAGTGAGGGGGCGCAAGGCGCGGCGTCTGGCGAGCGTGCGTGGGGAAACATCCGGCTAGAAGGAAATGGCTGCCCCGTCAAAATCCAATGAGCCCTTCTCCCTGGCCTTTGCCATAATGGCTTCCTTTTTCGTGAAAAGGTGGACCCGGCAGAGGACATCCCTGGGTTGGGGGTTGTTGGGGTTACGGAAACCTGGTGTGCGGTGCACGCGGTCCAGCAGTATAGGTGTCGTGGGGGGGTCGCCCAGGAGGAGGTTAAACAGCCCAATAACCATGTGCGGTAAATCTTGCGTACCTGTGGCCTCCGGGAGCCCCCGTGTGCGGATATTGTTGCGGCGCTGCCGATCCTCCTGGTCGTCCGAATGGATCCATTGGGCTTGGGTGTAGGAGAACTGCGTGTCCATGGCGGTTTGAAGTGCTTGGACATGGTGGATGACAGCCGCAGTAACCCCCTCCACCTCTTCCACTCTGTGAACCAGGGAGCCAACGTCTCCGCGCAACGCTGCCATATCGCGCTTATGCGATTCCTCCAGGTCGGATAGCATGGAGTGGATCTCATCTCTGGTAGGCAGTTTGGCAAAATACTTCCGGAAGAGACGCTCCGTAGTCCGGTCCGCAGGGCTGTGACTGCAGTCAGAATAGTTGTCCCCGGTGAGAGAGAGGTCCGAGTCCGCACGCTCCAGCAGTGCTGGGCCTGAGGCCTCCAGATCCTCACGCAGCGGCGCCATCTTGGAATCAGCAGTGCGGCCGGAACGGCCCGGCTGGCGGGATTCGTGAAAATACGAGCCGATGGCGCGGGAGCTGGTCGGGGTGGTCGACCGCTGAGATGTGCGGGGGGTCTGCTTCCCAGTACGCCCCATGATGGTGCTGAAAGATGGGCTAGTGAAGAGTATTCCCGGTCGTCTCGGAGGAGCACTCAGCAGACACGTCTGGTCCCGGCCATGCGTAAGCCACGCCCCCAAGACTAAGTGTTTTAACATCATTTGGCCGCCTCCCAGAGCATTTTTATATTTCCAGTTGTTCATGACTACTGTAACTCTAAGTATACATAATTACATAGTGGGTGATGTCTTCTCCTTATAGCTGCCAACATGGCCCAATGTTTGGAATGTTGTTCCTATGGCTTCCCTTGACCAGAAACTGTCCATTCTCTTCCAGCTGCCCACCGAAATCCAAACCACTGTATGTATTCCAATCCCATATAGGACAAAGAAGTTTTGCTACTGGAAACAGGGTTGCTGTATTTCAATTAAACTAATATTTCTAAATCTTGAAATTCTCAATGTGATTAGTATTTAAGTTAGAACCAACTACTTTGCAATTACAAGTGTCCCATACTCACAAGAGTTGACGCCATGTGGTACCAAGATGTGGGGCATGCTTAATAGTTCTTATGCCTATGACTGAATTGTGTATCCTTTTGTGCTACAGGTCCCAAGCTTGTCATGACAAGCAAGTCACTGTCCCTTCCTAAACCCAAGGCTTGCACTTTGGTGGACCTGTTTGGGGAGGAGGATGAGGAGCCGGTCCCAGCGAAGAAGAAAGCCAGAAAGACCTCTGAACACCTGGGCAAATCTGTAGCTGTGCTGACCCCCAAGCCAAAGTGCCAGCCAGAAAACGGCAAAGTCATCATACTCGCCATGGCCCCGCTGCTACTGCACACAAACAAAGTGCGTCCATCCTCCCCAAGACTGTCCCGGAGACACCCACACCAGCAAGGGCAACACCGCCTATGACCATGGAGCAAATCGTGCTCATGGTCCGAAGGTTTGATGCCGAGGACTACGAGGGCAGGCAATATGATAGTGGCAGGCCTACGCAGCGAAAGGGAAATTTTCAGGAAGCATGGAGTAAAGATGACTCGCATAGAGATGGTCGAATTTTTTAATTCGACCATTTCGACAGTTTCGACTTAATTGCAAAGCCCCTGAGCATGGTTGCTGGAAATGTAGAGAAGGGTTGGGGGCATACTACAAAAAAGAAAGTATGTCTCTAACACAAACAGTTTTTTTCACAAATTAAGTTCAAAGTCAAGTAAAAATTTCGAAAATCGGAATTTCGACTTTAATTTTGAACTTGATTTATGAAAAACTACATGTGCTAGAGCAAAACTTTTTTTACCAAATGTTCCCCCAACCCTTCTCTATATCTCCAACAATTTCCATAAGGATACCATTTTCAGGGGCTTTGCAATAAGCTCACAAAGTTAGCAAGTCGAAAAATTCTACCATCTCTAGACTCGCACCAGTCTCACCAAAAAATGGTATGAGCTGAAAAATAGACAGCAACAAACACTGCTGAAGGCCAGAGAAACCATCAAGCAGGGTGGGTACACTGTTCTGACTTCTTAGTGCAATGCATTCATCGAGAAGTATGATGCTAAAATTTCGTTTACATGTACAGCAGCTACACGATCAGAGGCAGCAGTCGCCACCCCCCCCCCCCTGAAAGCGATGCCACAGAGCAGCCACAAGATGAGTGCATATCCAACTTAGACCACTGATATCTCGTGGGCCACTGTGGCCAATAGATGTAGTCCCGAACTGGAGTCGGCCTACAGGTATTGCACACATTTGCCAGACGACAGTTTCCCCCACCCAGTGGTACTACTAAGCCACAACCTGTGACCACTGTAAGCGATCATGGTTTCCTCCAGTAAAATAAAGTGTTCAGCTGTAACATGCACAGGCCACCGTTACTTTAATTCTGCAAGTTATGCGGGTTGAGAGCCATCTTACTGCACCCACATGGTCAACGGAAGTTCACTGCACGCACCCACTTACATGGAGAGTTGCCTGTGCTTCAACTATTGGCAGCGGTGATCTGAGATATCTGGATGGTATGGCGCTTTTGGAAGATGGTGATGGCATGTTTGAGGGGACTGTGCTGAGGCTTCATTCCCCATCAGGCGACAGTAATGATTGATGCTGGGTGACGCAAATGTAACAGCAAGTGTTTCTTTTCCATTCCATTGGCAGACGCCCGAAAATTACGGACATCATCATTGAGGTCCCGACCGACTTTTCGGCCGATTACTCTTAAAACAGCATCGGTCAGGCTACCTTTGCATGTTACGAATCCCGAACGATCGACCTACCTGACCGACCGGATCAGTCGTAAGGGCTAAAATCGCACGAAAAATCGCAACGTGTATGGGCACCTTTACCCTTGAACCTTGATTACTACTAAATACCGCCTTGTTTTACCCAGCAAATACTTGGTTAACTATATTATAGTGAGACTGTGATTTCCCTACACCCATAAAGACCGCAACAGGTATCTAGTTCCTTTATTATTTCATACTGAGTATGTAAGAAAATGAATATTATGGAAAATAATAATCACGCCTAATTAAGATATGAATATAAATTTAATGATAACATTCCTTATATAGATTCGGAAGGCGGCCGCCCGAAAAAGTTACATAGAATAATTGAGTAAAAAAACATATATTGTGTACAATATTACAGAATGCTGCAACAATGTATACATAAACATAAAGTAATACACGAAAATAATACAATTGGGCACACTATGAATCAGACATTAGCATGTATACCTGACTGGCTGACTTGGCTCTCTTAGTGGACTGGCTGGGCCTCAGTTCTGTGTGGACTACTACGCTGTCCTCCTCTCAGCTGTCCTTCCTGCTCTCTTCCCACTAGCTGGACCTCTGCTGTTCTTATACCCAAAATCCCTTTGAAGTTCCTATATCTCTCGGAAATTCCCAGATTCTCGCCCAAAACTACAAAAGGAGTTTTTCTTGTTTTCCTGGATCATAAACAATGTGTTGTAAACTCCATGCATACTAAGAGGGGGTCTTCTTTTGTTTTAAAGACTTTTCTCAGGTATATGCTTAATAGTGATGGCCCGAACTGTTTGCCGGCGAACTATTCACGGCGAACACCGCATGTTCGCGTTCGCCACGTGTTCGCGAACATATGGCAAGTTGGACCCGCCCCTATCTTTTTGCATTGGTCAAACTTTGACCCTGTGAGTCCACCGGTCAGCAGATTAATAATCCAGCCAATCGAGCACCCCCCCCACCTCACGGACCACCCCCCCCCCCTCTATAGCATAGCAGGAGAGACGGCCATTTCACATGTTGCTGGAGCAGATTGGAGAGAGTTAGAACAGAAGCTGCTGCTGCTGCATAGGGAACCATAGCTAGGCAGTGTTCAGTGTCTCTGCAGTCTTCACTGACTATCCAATCCATCATTCATCCATAATGGGGATATCCATCTCCCCCAGTGCTGTCCTCATAATGACCTAACCACCAGTCGGCCCATACTGGACCATGTCCTCCCGTGTCCTCCACACTGACCATCACCACCAGTGTCGGCCATACTGACCATGTCCACCAGTGTCCTCACACTGACCATCACCACCAGTGTCGGCCATACTGACCATGTCCACCAGTGTCCTCACACTGACCATCACCACAGTGTCGGCCATACTGACACATGTACACCAGGTGTCTCCACACTGACCATCACCACCAGGTCGGCCATACTGACACATGTCCAACCAGTGTCGGCCATACTGGACCATCACCACCAGTGTCCTCCATATTGGACCCATCACCACCAGTGACCAGGGTCTCCACAACTGACCATCACACCCCAGGGTCGGCCATACGGACCATCACCACCAGTGTCCTCCATATTGGCCATCACCACCAGTAGTGACCAGTGTCACCCCACACGTGACAACCATCACCACCAGTGTCCTCCAAAACTGACCATTACCACCAGTGTCGGCCATACTGAACCATCTCCACAGTGTCCTCCACACTGACCATCACCAACAGCGTCGGCCATACTGACCATGTCCCACCAGGTCGGCCATACTGACCATCACCACCAGTGTCCTCCCATATTGACCATCACCAACCACGTGACCAGGTCCTCCACACTGACCATCACCACTAGTGTCCTCCACACTGACATCCACCACCAGTCCAAAGTAATGGTGGCCAGTCCCCATCCAAAGTAATGTGTGGCAGCCCACCAAAGTAATGTGTGCAGCCCCATCCAAAGTATGTGTGACGGTCCCCACCAAAGTAATGGGCGACGGTCCCCATCCAAAGTAAGTGTGACAGTCCCCCCATCCAAAGGAAGGGCGGCCCATCCAAGTAGAATGCGGTGCAGTCCCCATCCAAAGTAATGTGTGACAGTCCCCATCCCAAAGTAATGTGTAACAGTCCCATCCAAAGTAAGTGGTGACAGTCCCCATCCAAAGTAATGTGTGACGGTCCCCATCCAAAAGTAATGTGTGACGTCCCAATCCAAAGTAAATGTGTGACAGTCACCATCCAAAGTAATGTGTGACAGTCCCCAATCCAAAGTAATGGGTGGCAGTCCCCATCCAAGTAATGTGTGACAGTCCCCATCCAAAGTACTCCGCACATTACTTTGGATGGGGACTGCCACACATTACTTGGATGCAAAGGTGACACGGGCAAAGGGACACGGCAAACAAAGGTGACACGGGCAACACAAAGGGACAAGGGCAAAAACACGGGGGACAAGGGCAAAGGTGACACGGGCAAAGGTGACACGGGCAAAGGTGACACGGCAAAGGGTGACCGGGCAAAGGTGACACGGGCGGCAGCAAAACAAAGGTGGACACGGGCAAAGGTGGACCAGGGCAAAGGTGACACGGGCACAACAAAGGTGACACGGGCGCAAGGTGACACAGGCAAAGGTGACACGGGAAAAGGTGACACGGGCCATGGATTCCCCCTGTCATGTCATGACCCGTGTTTGACCTCTTGAAACAACTTCCCTGTGGCCAGAAAGGGGTCTCTTTGTTTTTTAAAATTCGCCTCCCATTGAAGTCATTGAAGTGAAGGCAAAATCCGGGTTCGCGCCATCACTAATGCTAAATACATTCCACAGGATATGCTAAACACGACAAAAGACACGACCGCTGGTCAGGGCTTACCAGTTTTACAACCCCACAAACAAAGACATTCGATTAACCATCCATATGATGCTATATTAAACAAATACAATTCTACAAATATAATTTTAATAACCAACAAATACAATTATAATATTCTACAAATACAACTATCATATTCAACAAGTATACTGAGTTTTTTCATTACTCTATCCTGAGCACCATCACCATGTTAATCCTATACCGGTACTACTATTTAAAACACTATTGTATACATTATATTCACTTATAACATAATAATGATGTATGTCTCGTTATTTTCACCTCCCTAATCACTCCTTTTTTCAAGTTTTCCTTTTGATTTATGTGAACTTTATGCACCCCCACCCCCTTCTCTGTTCACTATTACCACATCTCCATTCACATTTCAACTTTTTCCCTCAATTTCCAACACATAAGAAGCAATCTTTTTCTCACCTCTTAAGGCCTTCAATAATTCGTCACATTCTAGGAGGGTTTTCCCCTCCCCTCTGCTCTCTGCCTACTACCAAACAATATTCATATTAATAAACCTATATGGGTCGAACCTCGATGTACAGGTCCTGCTGGTTGCCTGGTCACCTTTCTTCGGCCCCTCGTTCTTGGCCCGGGTATCTGGGGGTATCTGGCTGTTGCGTTCCATCGACTTGGTGCTCTGTATACCCATACAAGTGAGTGAACCCCTAGTACTTACTCTCCTTACTTATACCTTGATGCTAACCAACATCCTCCGCTGTTTCTTCCTGTTTTGGGTTTTATTGATATTGACACTTGAAGATACAGAATTCATTTGGATAAAGACACCCCCTGAGGAAGTACACATACGAAACGCGCGTTGGGGTGAAGTGGATCCTGTTTGACAGGATCCCGTATCCTGGCATTGCTCCTATAACTATGACCCATGAACTCATCTCTTTTCTTGTTTGTATACTATATGGACTATTTACAGGAATTTTTCGTATTTCACCTATGCGATGTATTGATGTTAGCCAACCCAGCTATGCCATGCTGTATATTTTAACTGTTATTGTGTAATAAACATGACCTAATGTTTTATCTAAATATATACCCTAGTCTTATCTACTCTGACTAATATTGGTGGCCATTAAAGTCCCTTGCCCCTGAATCTTTTCGGGGGGGGGGGGGGGGGGGGGGGGGGGGATTTCTGCTGCTTATGGATGTTCTTTACACCATTTGTAGTTCCTATATATTTATATTTGGGATGTCGGCCACACTACTTAGAAAAATGCAATTTTCAATGTATTGTACGTGGGCAATTGTTGGCAAAAATAACCAGAGATAGCAGTGTATCAGAGGCAGCTCAATCCCATAAAGCAGAATAAAAAGAAACAAGAATCAGTGGGTAGCTTATTCTTGAGGGTAGGGGTCGCTAGTCCAAGGCCCTTTAAGTAGGCCTAAAATTGCAACCAAAATATTAATGTTATAGGCCTACACAGCTCAACCAGAAGACCCAGTCCGCATGGGATAGAAACATGATCTTCCCAATCCCCCAGGTGCAGGTTTGTGTATGGGGGTGCACTTGCAGTCCTCATCACGACACCCTGCACTGGGAGGTAAAACAAAATTCAACAAATTCAGAATCAATTCCTTCAAAGCTGAATCGCCCTTTCCCTTGTCCCTTATTATTTTTCCAATAACATTCATCCTGGTGGTATGTGAAATGGAGGAATACAATGGCTCCAAATCTACTGTTACAAGTCCCTGTGGGGACCATGTTTCCCCAACAATGCATTCCTATTTGATGAGTAACTTCCAGGTGCAGGGTGTGGCTATGGGAACTGCATGTGCACCCTCCTATGACAACCTGTACCTGGGGATTGGGAAGATCATGTTTTTTCCCGTGTGGATTGGGTCTCCTAGTTGAGCTGTGTGGCCTGTGGTGAAGGTATACAGATGATGTCCTGTTTTTATGGCAGGGTACGCCAGACTCTTTTTAGGCATTTGTTGAAGCTCAGTAACCTTTTTGGATCGGGAGATATCAATCTTGGATGAGGGGAACATAACTACCACGTTATGCAGGAAAGAGACAGTGGGCAAAACAGTGTTGCATGCCACTAGCTCTCATCAAAAACCATTACTTAATAGCATTCCTTACTCACAATATCTAAAGATACATTGAAATTGTTCCACTGAGTTAGAATTTAAACATAAAGCTAAGGAATTACAGACACGATTCCTCAAAAAAGGCTACACATTAAAGGCCCTGAAAAAAATGCAAAAATCACACATGTGAATGCCTTCTGTCTAACAAGATTCATGATCCCAAAGATAACACATGTACACAACCTATACATCTCACCACCACATATACCGATTGTTCCCTGCAGGTCAGAGATTCTGGATAAGCATTGGCATCTTTTGACCAATGACCACATTTTGAGGAAGATGGTCGGGGACCATTCTCAAATAACCTATAGCAAAGGTAAGTCTATATGGGACTGGTTTATAGTCACCACCACATCTTAGTGGGAGAAACTGAAACAAACGGCTTGCAGAGATGCAGTGGGGAGGGTTTGTTATACTTTTCTTAATTTTTTAGTTAGTTGGAGGTAGGAGGTGCGGGTGGCGGGTCACTAGGTTAACACCCATTGATTGTCTGTTTTTTCCCATTTTTTCCTTTTTCTCCCTCTGTCCTAAGTTGTATTTCTATCAATGTAAGTTTGTTTTACTCATTTTACACAGTAGGGGGTATTCCTGAGTAATAGACAGGCGGGTAGTAGTAGGTGGTGATTTCCCCTTGTCTGTATTTGGTTATTTTCATCCCTCTTTCTTCTTCTCTGTTCCTCTCTTTCTTTTTCATTGGTTTCCAAATTTTCACTTTTCCTTGGTTCTCAATTTTTATCACTGCGATATTTAGATGTCCCTTCATGCACCTTATATGGTTAATCACGAGTAGGACATTGGAGGTATGGTGGTGGGGGGCAGAAGACACATTCAAGCACACAGTAAAAACACTTAGTTTTGGGATTGGTAGTGATAAGTTTACTGACATTTCTAATCATTCACACATTCCTTTACACAACCAACACTATACTTTTGATCACACATATACTTTCACTGTCAGCTTCTCTTTTTACCTCTTTTTATCCCTCTATAGATTAGTTCACCCCATTTGTTACACACCCACTATCTTATCACCATTCCCATATTTGTTTAGTAAGACTAGTATAGCACTTGCACATGTCTTTTATTTGAAGGGCGGGTGAGAATAGGGGGGCCAGCGATGCTGTGGGGATGAGAGTTGGGATAGGAGATGCCCAGGTGTGGGACCTCTCCCATCTGGTGATGTCCCTTCTGGTACACTCCTCCCCCCGAGGATGGGTTAGGCTGCGATCTGGCTGTCGCACCTCTAACCCTCCCATTGGTGAGGAGTAGAACACCATGGAGATCCACCATGGAGATCCACCATGCGCGCCTTTGACAATCCATCAATCTGTGATTGGTCAGAGGCAGGTTTAAAAATGGAAGCAACGGACGGCAAAGATATGCTGCCCGTTGCTTTCCACCATAGGTGCAGAGGAGGACATACTGAAGTGGTCGACTCGGTGAGGTCAGATTTGCCAACGGGGGCTGGGGGTTCGGGGATACCCGATGACTTTTGTTTGATGATTTAGGTAGGTGACGGGGACCGCTGAGGTAACTACTAGAAGCCTGTAATAGACTAGCACTGACTCAAATCAGATTTCTGTATTTTTTGGTATATATGACTGTAATCTATTGATCATGGGCTATGGTGTAACACCTATGATCATAAATGTAAATAAGATAATGTGTTTTGATATGTTGTGAACGTGTTAACTTATGTATATACTTTAACTTCCTTATAGATCACGAGACCTTGAGGTACCACCAACCCAGAAATATTCTTCGCCCCTGATGATGCCCTGTAAAGGACAAAACGCATCGGGGGATTCTGAACAGTGACAGGTGCCAACATAAACATGCAAGGCTGCCTGTCGGTCTATATAGTGGTACCAGGGTCTTGAGTGACACTCTGGATAGCCATTGTACATATGGTTGCTGTTAATTTTCTAATATAGGGATTGAATGTATATGGAAGTTTCTAACCTTTTGAACATGTCAATAAAATCTTGAATTTTTAACCTCAGTATTTTGGTTGGAATTTGAGGCCTACTTAAAGTACCAGGGACTAGCCCCAAAAGAATAAACTCACCACAAATTCTTGTTTCTTTGTATTCCGGTTATACAATTCTTGTTGGCAACCTGGATACACCTTCCCTTTATACTCAAGTTCAATGTGTAAACAATAGTGCACTACCATGAACATTTGTCTTTTACAGGGCGGCCACACGAACCCTTCATATAAGGAGTTGTACACCTCCACACTTCTTAACCTCCCTGGCGGTTCACTGAGGTGCAGATTTCTGTACCAAAAGTGATAC
>CM070038.1:58699375-58717921 GCA_036250615.1 Ptychadena robeensis
GCGAACATGCGATGTTCGCTGCGAATAGTTCGCCGGCGAACAGTTCGGGCCATCACTATTCATAAATAGTATGGTAATACAAATCTTAACTACATTATTTTACCACTATATAAGGAGACAACCCATCAAAATAAAGATGACTGCAAATGTGGTCCTACTTTAATGGTTTTGCCACTAAAGGAAATAATAAATTTTCATACATTTATGAATCATTCTTCTAAATTAACAAACATTGTTGATATTTAAATTGTAGACTCAAATCCAGAAGATCGTACTCCAGAACTAACTGGGCTGTTCTTGCAGAAACCAGAAAATGTGACTGTTGAAGCTGGTATGTATGGAGTATGCCAAATTAAATTAGCTGCAAGTTAAAGTATTAGTTGCTACTGTTTACATCTTTTTTAAGCTTTTTTTGTATAAGAAGCTGCACATAATTGCTTTTGATGGGATTTCATTGACGTGCCTGCACATGTGTTGCTGCATGATGATTAGTCTGGATTACAGGCTGATGTTACACAGTGCAGTTGGGATATTGTTCTCACTCTATCACTGGTAGTGCTTGAACACTTACAATTGTGTTCAAAATTATTCAACCCCCACTGAAATTGAGTGTTTTGGCCATTTTGACATTGCTTTTGATCATTTTAGTAATCTTCAGTTTACAATTAAATCAAAGAGGAACTTGTAAGTCAGACAAATATAACATAACATTAATAATGAAATACTTACAAATGTCTTTTCTGTGCTCACATCATTATCAGTTGTATTCAACCCCCAAGTGACATTCATTCTTAGTACTTAGTACAACATCCTTTTCCAGTTATAACAGCTTTTAAACGTGAAGCATAGCTTGACACAAGTGTCTTGCAGCCATCTATGAGTATCTTAGCCCATTCTTCATCTTCCAGTTCAGGCACATTCTTAGGCTTGCTTTCTTCAAATCTCACCAGAGGTTCTCAATCGGATTCTGGTGACTGCGATGGCCACTCCAAAATGTTCTAGCCTTTAATCTGCAACCATGCTCTAGTGGACTTGGAGGTATGCTTGGGATCATTGTCCTGTTGAAATGTCCAATGTCTCCCAAGCCTCAGGTTTGTGACAGACTGCATCACATTTCCTTCCAATATCTCCTGGTGCTGAAGAGAATTCATGGTACCTTGCACACGCTGAAGCTTCCCTGTACCTGCAGAAGCAAAACAGCCCCAAAGCATGATTGATCCCTCGCCATGCTTTACAGTAGGCAAGGTGTTCTTTTCTTCATAAGCCTTGTTCTTCCTCCTCCATACATAGCTGTCTCCAAAGAAAAAGAAGAGTCAACTGCAGTATGCCAAAAGTCATGTGGACAACCACAAAAGTTTTGGGATAGTGTTCTGTGGACTCATGAAACAAAATTAGAACTGTTTGGGCCCATGGATCAACGCTATGTTTGAAATGTCCAGACTACAGCCAGTCCAATGAGCAGAAGCTTCCATACCTTTTTTCTTAAGTTCCCCAATGCCTGTGTCCAAGACAAGCCAGCCTCCCCAACCCCAACTCATACATGCATTAAAAGAGATTTTTCCAAAAGTGACGTCACAACACTCCTGTCCTGGGGTAATGTCCTCTCCATCTTTACTTGCATGCGCACAACCCTTCTTAATACCTCCACCAATTGTATGAAAGATACCATGCTCTGGGGCTTTGTAATTAACTCAAGTCAAATAGTGAAATTCTCAAAATGAAAATCCAGCAAGATGCACTGGCACTTTTTCACATTTTACCAGCCTGAGTACAGCTGAGCATTACCACTTTCACTTTCATCTTACAGAGTGGAGAACAAAGCTGAGCTCATAGCCTCTCTCTGTCAACCCCTCCCTCCATCACCACGAATGGTGCTGCAATTTCTAGCGCCCCCCAGGGAAAGCATGAACCCAAGTTTAAAAACCACTGCAATAAGATACCTTGTAATTTTGTGTATAAATGTGAGTCTAAAATACGGGATATGAGACATCCCGAAAGCTTGCTTTTTCAATTACTTCAGTTAGCCAATAAAGGGCGTCACTTGAACTCCAAACTTCCTGTAAAAAATCTTGACAGAAACTTAAATTCCCTGTATGTTTTATCTCTGTGTGGTAAAATGAAAAAATTCCCAGCAAAGTTGTCTTTTGATGTCTGGGATTACAATGACCAGGTAACGCAGTCCATCTCCATGTAACTGTAAAAATAACTGGAAAGTAAATCACATTCCTTTAATAATGTCCTTACCCAGGGGTGTCAAACCAAATATGGCCCACAATGTAATTATAAGTGGCCTGTGGCCAATACCACAGATGTGTCTTTTATTTGTCATTTGATTACACATGCATTACAGTATTGCTGTTTGCTTGATTCGGATCCAATGTTTAAGAAAATATTTCCATGTTTAAACTCCCTTAATTGTATATAATTTTGGCCTACTGTGTATTTGAGTTTGACTCCCTTGATCTAACTGAACAAAACCTAGAGTGCATGTATGTATGCTTTAAATGAATGGGCCATTAACACTGCAATTTTTTTTAAAGACTTTAATGTGAACACTATTTGTGATAGAAACAATATGTTATATCTTGCCACTATAAATGTTTTTTTAAAAGCTAATAACATATTAATGTAAGTGCATCAACTGATACTCTGAAACTGGTAACATTCTAGCTAAATAGAATAGAATTCTTTATTAGAAATACGTTTCTTTTTTAGGTAAAGATATTGTTTTAAGTGCTACTGTGGATGCCAGCCAGCTGACTGTAAAGCCAACAATTAAGTGGTTTAAAGGCAAATGGCTTGAACTGTGCAGTAAAAGTGAAGCACGCTTCCAGCTAAAAGAAGATGTTGAAAAAGAGAAAAAGGTAATGAAATGTAACTGTGTGTTGTTGTGCATTGTGATAACCATTAAATTGCATAGCAGTTTACCATTGAGCATCATAATTCAACTGGAGTTTTATAACTTTACTGGTCAACCCTAGGTTAAACCTCTTAAGTACTTTTTTTCCTTTTGCCTGATTATTGTGACATCTGACCAAATCCAACCCTCACCTAACCATAAGAGCCTTCTCCAGTTCAATCTGCTGGGATCTTTTTTAGCAACAATCATTCAAGTATTCATAATTAGGGATGGTCAAAAAATTTGCAGTGCAATTTGAACAACAGCGTTTTTTATTTTTATTTTTATTTGAAATATTCGCATGCGGTATTGATTTGAACATTTTTATTGGAAAACAGTTTGGGGAAATTTGAATGCCTATGCTGCTAGCTAACTTTGCCATCACAAAATTTGTTGGAGATGTAGAGAAGGGTTGTGTGTGTAAATTTTGACTTTCAACTTAATTTATGCAAAATCACATTGCCATTACTTCTGACAGTGAGTGAATAATTAGTATTGTTATTATTTTACAAATTTTAATTTACTATTAACTTTGTTAATAGTCAATTTCGACAGCAACCCGCCCTACCCAGGCTCTCAACATATATTAGAACCGTTGCACTGTTGGCTATTGACTTAGGGAAAGGTTAAGGGAAAAAAGCTTTAATGGTTTAAAACATCAGCTGGCCATACATGGGTCGATTTTTCATTTGATTCGAACAATCGATCACTGTGCGCGATTGGGGTGGTCATTCGCTGATCAAACAATTGCTTCTTATGTGATATATAATTATATCAATAAATCTATTGAGATTCCCTTTTCATATACAACTGTATATTCTTGTTTAAAGTGCTTCAGCATTACCGTTCCATGTTTAATTTGGTTTTTGGGGCTTATTTATCCTGACATTCACTGTTTGCAGCACTGATACTATTTAAATGGTATTTTCTAATATAGCTCATACTGCAAAGTCAAAAAACCTTCTTTGCACAAATCGAAACTTGTATATGCACATATTGCAAACGCAGTATGCAGTAGTTACGGGTACTGATGTAAAAAATCTCAAATGTTCATGATTACGTAGATATAGCACTATGTTTGAAATCTTTTCAAATTTTTGAAGTAACAATATTCACAATTAGAATGTCTGCGATCAACACTAGTCTTATAGTCTTCCATCCCTAATGCTATCAATTTGTAGTTCAGATGTTTGGGTCCATTAGGTCATGTTATACTAAAATAATTGTGTATTTTTGCTTAATCTTACTCTCATCCCATAGCCATAGGTATAAAAGTTGGCACAGTTGTATCACATGTATTTGGCACTCCCTAGTAGCCACTTATGCTGTGCAACAGCCCCTGGACCCTGCCTGCCTGTGATTAAGGTGATTAGATCAGTTCACAAGGGCCCCAGACAGCATTGAATTGGGTGATTTCTATGGATGATTGAGCATGCTTGGGTGAACAGGTATGGAGCATGGGCTTTACAAATGAGCACCACATGTGCTTGTTCGCCATGCTCGTTTCGCATGTTGGAGACAGCCAATCAAGGGGCAGGTAAGTACTGCCCTTACTGTAGTGCCAGTAGCCATGTCAGGTGCTGGCATTACATTGATTGGCTGGCCGGAACACACCATCGGGTGCTAAATAGCAAGTGATGGCGCGTATTTGGCTCAAACATAGTCAGGGAAAGACACTGTTAGGCAGGGAGAGATTAGTGTGTGAGGCAATATGCACATTGAAAAAAAAACACACAGTTTAAAACACAGTAAAATATTGTTAGCTGTAATCATGAAATAAATGATTACAGGTAACAACAATAAAACGTGGAACCCCTGCCCTTAAACTTGACAATTCCAAACAAAAAACAGTCTTATATTACAAATACAAGACATAAAAAAACAATATTATGTGTAGCAAAAAAAAATTTGCGGTAATTAAATTAAACCAAACATATGAGCTTCTGGTTTCGGCGCCACATGTAGTGGAAGCTCCCTGATGAGCTCCCGCGCCACCGTCAGTAACACCGGCTACAATACCTGATCCTGTGGCGATTGACAGGCTCAAACACCTTCAAGGAGGAGGGGGATCCGTGCTGCATGGAAACATTTCTACTCCGACAGTGCTCCAGGTCCCGGTCACGATCGGCAGCAAGAAAGCGCTCTGCAGCATCACAGCAGACCAAGATGGCGGACAGAGCTGCACGCCACGAGGCAAGTGACTCCTCACCAGACAGATCTGGCAGAGACATCACGGGTCCAGATATAGACCGCATTGCCCTGGCTGTGGCTGCTCTGCTTAAACCGACTATTCAATCAGCAATTGACAAGGCGATACTTAAAGCACTGGGTTCGGTGACACAGGAACTACGGGAACACACAGACAAACTGACTGAACTGGAAAACAGGGTCTCCACCCTGGAGGATGAGACTTTCACTTATTATATTCGGTGCACTGACTTGGAGCAGCAAGTGGTTACCCTCACCACTAAACTGGATGACTTTGAGAACAGATCCAGGCGTAACAATATACGCATAGTGGGAGTCCCAGAGTCGGTCAATGCCAATGCGCTACGAGATCTTTGTGTCACAGATATCCCGGCCTTACTGGGTCTCATGCCACGGCCAAGGTTGAGAGAGCACACAGAATAGGCCCGCTTGATCCCAACCGCACCTCCCCACGGCCAGTGATGGTGTGCTACTTAGATTACTCTGAGAAGGCGGCCATTTTACAGGCCTATCGCATGCACAAAGGACTGCTATATGGGGAAATCAAACTACTTCTATTCTCGGACTACTCAGTGGAGGTCTCCAAAAAGCGCAGAGCTTTTAGCACAATATGCTCGGACCTCTACCGGAAGAAAATAAAGTTTGCCCTGATGTATCCGGCGACGCTCCGTGTGCGTGACCCACAGGGTACGGAGCGCACCTTTTCGGACCCTAAAGAGGCAGAGCTTTTCTTCAGGGAACTGTCTGATTATCTTTGACCTCCAGCTGACAAGACAACTAAATCACAGACCCCGACGAGGAAACCAGATAAGGTGCAAACCACCCCTAAACCGCAACGTCAGCGTCTCGACACCCCGAAGAGACAGAAACCTGATATTAAAAAAGACGCGAAGGCTCAGAAGAACCGTTGATGGACTGCAGCCAATTCAAGGAGCGGTAATATGAGTATTAGGGCTACTGGAGTTTCTGATACCGATATCACTTTGCCTTTAGCCTTTAATTTTTTTCTTCTTATGTGGTATTCACTTCTTCCAATGGTTGGTCAACTCTGTGATAGTTCGCCATAGGATGCATTTATCTCTAGGTCATGGTGGTCGGGAGGGAGCCGTTTACCTACTTACATGGGGAAAAAAGAGAAGCCCCCCAAATTAAGGGTAATTGCTGAGTTACAGGTGATGTTGCAAGCCTACCCAGCCGCCAGGTATGCTGGCGCACTGATACATGGTTTAAGTTTTATTCAGGTTGTTTTATGTAAATTTTATTCTGTTGAAATGTATTCCCTACTCTCTATGCCTCCTCAACCCCTGGGTCTACCTCTACATGACCCCTCTACGGAGTCATGGATTCAGGTTCTACTGCTGCTCAAGAACCACTGAGTGAATCCCCCCTAATACGTCCGTGAAAGTGCAGGGAGCATTCAGGGTGATTTCATGGAATGTGAAGGGTCTTAGGTCTCCTGCAAAGAGGAACATGGTCTTACAACACCTTAAGCACCTAAAGGCGGACATGGCCCTCCTGCAGGAGACCCATTTAGACGAAGCGAGATCGCAACGTCTCAAAAACTGTAGGTGGGAACAGTAGAGGTGTCCCCGGCGGATTGCAGGAAGAACGGGGTGATTACACTGATCCGCAAAAACTCACCTTATGAGGTAGAATCGCGAACACGTGATGATCAGGGCAGAATGCTGATGCTGAAATCGAAATCGGTATCCCAGGAGTTAAGCGTGTATAATATCTACGCCCCGAATTCACCGACCAAGGCTTATTTTTCGGACTTAGTCAAGACGATCCTAGCAGACCCCTCAGCCAACAAGCTGTTGGGTGGGGACTTCAATGATGTTATGTCCATGACAGAGGACAGGAAATCGGAATCCGACTCGTCGCACAGGCGACGGGGACGGACTGACCTACCCACCCCCCTGCAGGAATTTAGCGAACTGATACAGGTTCGGGACCTATGGAGACAGTATAATCCGACTGATAGCCAATTCACCCAAGTATCGCAAGCGCACGTATCACTATCGCGACTGGACTATCTCCTGACGACTGACTCCCTATCCTCATTGGTGACCGACCCCCAAATACACGACATTCTGATCTCTGACCATGCCCCTGTGAGTTTGGATATACTTCAAAGAGCTCCCAGAGGCTCGGACATCCTGTGGAAATTCCCCAGTCACCTTGCGACGGATGAGGAGTTCCATGCCTTTGTGTCCACCAAACTTAACGATTACAAGATTGCAAATAAAGCCCATGAAGACAACCCGGTGCTTTTCTGGGAAGCGGCCAAGGCCCACATCAGAGGCTTTATTATGGCATTCCTGGCTCAAAGATGTAAGAAAACCCGGAGGCAATACGCAGAGGCAATTCTGTCCCTGCGTGCAGCCCACCGAGACTTTCAGAGGCGCCCAGATAAGGTCACCAAACAAGTGTTTGTCCAAGCAAAGGCAACATTAGATCATTGGTTAGAACAGAAAGAGCTTCTCAAGTTAACGTATAGTGATTTACGGTTCTATAAGTTTGGAAACAAAGCGGGAAAATTGCTGGCCAATGTGGTTAGAATGGCCACACCTAACACTACCATAAAAGCCATGTACGATTGGTCACTGAACCGGCTGGTATCAACGGTATATTAGCACAGTTCTATAAACCTTATATAGTGAGCCGGGTTCTGACCCCAAGGCTCAACAGGAATACTTAGACACGATACCCCTTCCCTCCCTCACGCAAGAACAACTAGACTCACTAAATGCACCCCTAACAACGAAAGAATTGCTCACGATCATTGAGAGCCTTCCCAACAACAAAGCTCCGGGACCCGACGGGTTCTCCCCGGAGTTTTATAAAATGTTCAAGGCTAAAACCGCTACAGGATCTGTATAACCACCTATGGAGTACGGGCACCTACTTCCCTACGGCCAATGAGGCTTACATAAAATTAATTCATAAAAAAGGGAAAGACCCGAGGCAACCAGGATCCTATAGGCCGATATCATTGATAAACACAGATGCCAAGATTTTATCTAAGCTTCTGGCCCAGAGATTGGCGCCGATCTTGCCTGATCTTATACACATATCCCAATCGGGATTTGTGAAAGGGCAGTACGGGGTAACAACATCCGTAAGGCTCTTTTGGTGCTAGACTACGCCAAAAACCATCCCCAGGATGACGTGACTCTACTCACTGTGGACGCCGAAAAGGCGTTTGATAACGTCAACCTGGGGCGGCTCTTTATGGTGATGAGGAAAATGGGATTCGGAGGCCCGTACCTCAAGCTCCTACTTGCAATGTATTCCAACCCCTCGGCAAGGGTTTATAGGGCCGGATTTCTGTCTAAACCATTTGCTTTACAAAAGGGCACAAGACAGGGGTGCCCTTTGTCGCCCCTGCTCTTCAATATGGCCCTGGAACCCTTTGTAAGGGGTTTGGAAGGATCAACCCAATTCTCTGGGATCCCTATGCGCACCCAGCAGCTCAAATGCGCACTCTTTGCAGATGATGTGCTGGTGTTCACCAAGAAATTCCAGTTATCACGGCTCTGTTGCAGGAATTTGGTACACATTCCGGCTTCAAAGTGAACCTCAGTAAGAGTGAGATGCTGTTTTTGTCAGGACATAAAAGGAGGGATTGGCTAGAGCACGCTGCTTTCGCGACGGCCAATACTTCTATTACCTATCTGGGGATCAGCATAGGTAAGTGCGCATCTGCACTTTATATGTTGAATTACACTAAAATCATCCAAACAATAGTGAAGGATCTAGATACCTGGGCCAACTTACCCATCTCCCTGCTAGGCAGGTGCCACTTATTAAAGATGGTATCCTTCCCGAAACTCCTTTACCCAATTCAAACGATTCCCCTACTGATCAGACACTCTGATATCAAGAAGATAGACTCTGCTTTCTCTAAATTCATCTGGAGAGGTAAGAGAGCTCGGATAAACAGCGCCAAACTACAATCTACTAGGGTTAAAGGTGGCCTCAACTTACCTAACATTCGTCTCTATAACCTGGCCAGCATCATGAGGCATGTCTTGGATTGGATAAAAGTTACTGGACATTACTCCAATTACATGCTAGAAAGCAAAGCTTCAGCCCCTTGGAGTCTATCAGCCTTGTTACATTGTCCAATCTCCAAACTGCCCCCCCATTTGAAGTCCAACGTGTCGGTAAGAGACACAGTACTGGCATTCAGGGAGACAAGGAAACTTTTTAAGCTCCCCTACTACCACTCCAAGGACCTTCCGTTACTGGGGTACCCCTTGTTTCCACTAGGAACGCAATTAAGTGTGTAACACAAGTGAAAAGACAAGGGACTCGCCCGATTTGGAGACATCTTGGACTCCAAAGGACAGCTCCTGTCCCTATCTTAGATCAGGGAGCAATTCCACCTGACTACAGCGGAATCCCACCCCCTTTACTATTTTCAAGTGACCGACTTCTGCCGCAAACTGACCAACAACCTGTCCCAACTAACCGCAGACGACGCATTCGACAGACTCATGACTGAAGGCAAAGGGGGCTTGGCCAACATATACAAGTGGTTAGGTGAGGGCACGCGAGACAAGTCTCTGATGGGGACAAGGTCGAACTGGGAAAAGGACTTTGCCCAACAGGGTTTTACAGAGCTACTACTGAAAGGATACCGAGCTGTTGAGAAATGCACGGTGTCGGAAAATTGGAGAGAGACTCAGTTTCGACTGGTCCACAGAGCATATAAGCCGCCAGGCACAACACTAGTATCTCCCTCCGGTACCAAAGTGTGGGTGTCAACGTGCCCAAAATGCACACTCCTGAACCCTACTCTATTACACTGCTTGTGGCAATGCCCGACAATAAAACTATACTGGGAAGGTGTGAGGATATATGCCACTGGCATTGCGGGAACTAACATCCCAGCAGATCCCTTGCTACTGCTATTTGGCTACGTGCCTCCTAAAGGCTCCCATACACAGGTCAGTTTCCCACCGGATTCCGGGACGATCGATTCCGGGCGCGTGCCCGCGAAACGATCGTGCCGGAATCGCGTGCAGCCCACCTTGTCCGTCCGATCGGGTCCGACCGATCGGGGGCTCAGAATCGGATCCGCCAGAGAACCAACATGTTGGTCTTTCGGGTCCGATTCTGCCCAGATCAGCGGGAGTTGCATTCCGGGAGGTGATCAATCGGACACGGATCCGGCAGGACAAGGTGGTATGCAGCGATCGGATTCCTTAATTGGCCGATCGATCACACCTGAGGATCCCGGCGGAATCGTCGGAATCGATCGGATGGTGAATCGATCAGCCAGGGAATCCGTGCCGTGTATGGCTAGCTTTACTCGCACAGGGACCTACGAGATCAGACTGTGTGGATTCACACGTGTTTCCTAGCAGCCAGGCGCACAATACTCAGCAATTGGCTCGAGAAAGAACCTCCGTCCCTAGCCCAGCTCACTACCATATTACAGGGCATAAGATACAAGGAGCAACTGGATGCTCAATCACAATCACAGAGGGGAAGGGAACGATTCCACAAAAAATGGGACTCTTTCATTGCCCACGTAGAGTAGAGATGGATACTGGCACTGTCGGAGAGAATGAGGATTAAGGACTCTAGGGGGAGGAACTTAGGCCATGTATATTGGGTGGGGAAGCGGAGTAGAGGTATGATTATGTACTATTAAGTTTTGGTTATGTTTAGGTTTTTCGCCCGATGTGACATGCTCGCTTTAATTGCTCTGCATTTAATATTGAGTGATGCGGAGCTAGCTTCACTCTCACTGATGTAACCGTGAGGTGACATATACTATGTAATATACACTCAGAATGGGCTATTGTATTTTGTTGCTGTTATGTTATATGTGATATGTTTGTTTTATTTCTAACATGTATGTAAAAACCCAATAAAAACTATTGAAAATAAATAAAACCAAACATAAATACAGTGGCTTGCAAAAGTATTCATTGAACTTATTCATTCATGAACTTAACTCATTCAGTATATTTGAACTTTTCCCCATTTTGTCACATTACAGCCACAAACATGACTCCATTTTATTGAAATTCCACATGAAAGACCAATACAAAGTGGTGTTCATGTGAGAAGTGGAACGAAAATCATACATGATTCCAAATTTTTTTAAAATAAATAACTGGGATGTGCATAATTATTCAGCCCCCTGAATCAATACTTTGTAGAACCACCTTTTGCTGCAATTACAGCTGCCAGTCTTTTAGGGTATGTCTCTACCAGCTTTGCACATCTAGAGACTCAAATCCTTGCCCATTCTTCTTTGCAAAACAGCTCCAGCTCAGTCAGATTAGATGGACAGTGTTTGTGGACAGCAGTTTTCAGATCTTGCCACAGATTCTTGATTGGATTTAGATCTGGACTTTGACTGGGCCATTCGAACACATGGATATGTTGCCCTGGCTTTATGTTTAGGGTCATTGTCCCGCTGGAAGGTGAACTTCTGCCCCAGTCTCAAGTCTTTTGCAGACTCCAAGAGGTTTTCTTTTAAGATTGCCCTGTATTTGGCTCCATCCATCTACCCATCAACTCTGACCAGCTTCCCTGTCCCTGCTGAAGAGAAGCACCCCCAGAGCATGATGCTGCCACCACCATATTTGACAGTGGGGATGGTGTGTTCAGAGTGATGTGCAGTGTTATTTTTCTGCCACACATAGTGTTTCGCATTTTAGCCAAAAAGTAAAATTTTGGTTTTATCTGACCAGAGCACCTTCTTCCACATGTTTGCTGTGTCCCCCACATGGCTTGTGGCAAACTGCAAACGGGACTTCTTATGCTGTTCTGTTTACAATAGCTTTCTTCTTGCCACTCTTCCATAAAGGCCAACTTTGTTCAGTGCACGACTAATAGTTGTCCTATGGACAGATTCCCCCACCTGAGCTATAGATCTTTGCAGCTCGTCCAGAGTCACCATGGGCCTCTTGACTGCATCTCTGATCAGCGCTTTCCTTGTTCGGCTTGTGAGTTTAGGTGGGCGGCCTTGTCTTGGTATGTTTACAGTTGTGCCATACTTGTGGAAATCTTTTTGTAGCCTAAGCCTGCTTTACATTTTTCAATAACTTTATCCCTGACCTGTCTGGTGTGTTCTTTGGACTTCATGGTGTTGTTGCTCCCAATATTCTCTTAGACAACATCTGAGGCTGTCACAGAGCAGCTGTTTTTGTATTGACATTAGATTACACACAGGTGCACTCCATTTACTCATAAGCACTCATCAGGCAATGTCTATGGATTACTGACTGCAGACAAGGGAAAGGGCCCCTCACTCTCGCCAACAAGGAGACCGGCATCCCAAAATTAATTAGAACAAGAGAGCACTGGGGGTGAGTGTGAGTCACCAGCAGTGAAGATTCCCTCTGCGGTCAGCAGAGGCTGGGGGACTTTAAAGGTCTAGTAATTGGAGGTATTGATGCAGATGATAACAGTTGAGGTATAAAAACAGAATGAAATTTATATTCAAAAAAAAATATATATATAGTATAATAGACAAAAATAAATATCAAGATCATCAAATAGAGCTACATAGCATATTCACAGTAGCATAGTGGGCGTACATCCTCCACCTCAGGCCTTGCTTCCCTCGTTCATCGGTTTGCTGGATGCTGGTTGGGACATACTATACCAGTCCCTCATGTGTAAAGTCAATGCTGATATTGTACTGTTATGTATGCCCACTATGCTACTGTGAATATGCTATGTAGCTCTATTTGATGATCTTGATATTTATTTTTGTCTATTATACTATATATATATATTTTTTTTATATAAATTTCATTCTGTTTTTATACCTCAACTGTTATCATCTGCATCAATACCTCCAATTAGGAGACCTTTAAAGTCCCCCAGCCTCTGCTGACCACAGAGGGAATCTTCACTGCTGGTGACTCACACTCACCCTTAGTGCTCTCTTGTTCGGGTTACTGACTGCACTCAGACCAAAGGGGGCTGAACAATTACGCACACCCCACTTTGCAGTTATTTATTTGTAAAAAAATGTTGGAATCATATATGACTTTCGTTCCACTTCTCACTTGTACACCACTTTGTATTGGTCTATCACGTGGAATTCCAATAAAATTGGTTCATGTTTGTGGCTGTAATGTGACAAAATGTGGAAAAGTTCAAGGGGACTGAATACTTTTGCAAGCCACTGTATACATTTTAATACCAACAACATGTAATTATAACATTAATTATTACATGCCGCCGACATACATATGTTATATATTTGTTTCATAAGTTTGGGTGAATTACCAATACAACTGCAACACATATAAAAGATACACAAAACCCCATATATTACCATATATACCAGTGGTGGGAAACTGAGTTGATATGGAGGGCCACAAGTGCGGCCCTGGACATCACTAAAGTGCCGCACGTACCATTTTTAATCTATACTGACTTGTATAAGTACTTTAAGTAGCTAGAAGACATTATTTTTCATTTTTTTTAAATAACATTTGTTTCAAATGATACTTCGAGCATTAGGTAACACTGAAGTATAGTAATGCATGTTCTGTGTCATATATATCATCAAAGGTTATGTGCCTTATAGATATCATCAAAGCCATTAATTTTATTGATGGGGGTACATAACCTTTGATTCTGCAGACAGTTGAGTTTCTATGCCCTATGCATTAACAGTTAGGTTTTGAGGGCCGCAAGTGAAGGACTGAGGGGGGCCGCCGAAGAACATTTTCTATTAAATTGCAAATCTCCTAGTAATAAGATTTCTAAACATTTTAAAAACATTTTTAGACACATAATTTTTAAAGTAATGGCAGACATTTTTCTAATCCCGACATTACTTGAATCATTGTTTATTCCAAAACTACACATGCTACAATCTCACCTTTTATTTGCAATGTGTCTAAATATCTGTTTAAAATGTTCAGAAATTCTGGTAGTGATAGTATGTTTTGGGGATTTGCTAAAAGAAAGCATCATAAAGTTTTCCTTAAGTGAAAATGCCAACATTAGTTGTGAATTTACAATGTATCGATATTTCTGCCTTCACATACAATGTATCCACCTCTGTATGTGGATATAAACATCAAATTAATTACTAGATGTTTATATCCACATTCAGAGGTCGATACATTTTATGTCAAGGCAAAAATATCGATATCGATTGTATAATCACATCTAATGTGGGCATTTTCACTGAAAGAAGATGTACACTCAATATGTAAAAATAACATATGTTAAATTTAAGTTTGACTTACCTCTGAACTGGTATGATGATGGCTTAGGGCTCCATGATCTTAAAATAATATACTTACCTGCTGTTCTGTAGAATCCTAGGAGCATCACCAGGCTTCCGAGGGTTAACTCCGGGAGCAATATAGCAGTTGGCCACTGGGGGCTTTTAATGGTTTGCTATGTGAATTTTCCTCAATGTACTTTCATTGAAGTGCAGAGATCACAGAATCACCCAGCAAACACTTCTCGTTCTTGTGAAATATCGTCGCAGCTATACGTAAGCAGGGCCAAAAATTGAGGGAGGGCTGCAGGGGATCTTCTTAAATCACTCATTACAGGAAATGTTTTTTTTTTAAATCCATTCCTCCCTATTATCGGCACTTCTAGTGCCATTCATGTGTAGATTATTTTCTTGTGATAGGTCTGCTTTAAGGAAAACTTTATCAGGCTTTCTATTAAATTGCAAATACCCTGAACATATTATCATTACCAGAATTTCCCTACCTTTTTTACACATTGCACAAAAAAGTGAGACTGTAGCATGTGTAAAAAGCAAAAATAAATTTGTGATAATTCATTAGATACAATAAAGATCTAACAGAATATCACAAATTATAATTTTGTGCCATGCTGACATCCTCCTCTTGCTGCATTTGGATGGTGTTTCTGTCACCTTCTGACCTTTTCCAATAGAACAGGCACCCTCCCCTCTTCCAAGCATGGGGTGCCTGGGGTTGTCACCCATTGAATTACATTGTACTGCTCGTAGAACACATGAACTTCGCGATGTGTTCGAAACATTTTGGTGCTCATCACTAGTAATTTCCCTACTTTCTAAACAGAAAGAAAATATTAATCCAAAACAGAAACAGCAACTTGCTATCAGCAAGAGGAAGTTAAAGATTGTAGTAATGCATATTAAATATTTGTACTGTTTCAGGTATACAGTTTTGAGCTAAAAATCCAGAATGCAGTTATAGAAGATGCAGGAGGCTACAGATGTGAAGTGGTTGCCAAGGACAAATGTGACAGCTGCTCCTTCAGTATTGATGTGGAAGGTACACATTTTGCAGTTTGTTTATGCACAGTATAATGCCAAACCAAACACAGACACACAAATCAGTGAGTAAAGCTAGCCATGCACAATAAATTTTTCATTGATCAGTCTTACACGTTACGATCCCTGTCTGATTCTCTAGCGGCCAATTAAAGGGTGATGACATAATTAAGCTGTAGCCGGTTGCTCTGAGGATCAAAGCACACCCTTTGTGTGCTGGACATTACTTTGGATGGAGGCGCTGGTCCCCATTCAAAGAAATGTGATTGGCCAGGAATTTACCAAGAAGTCGGATCACAGCCTAGCCCAGGTCAAGTTGCCCAGGTAGTCGCAGCCAATTTGCGGTCGAGCGAATGGTGGTTGAATGGCCACAAAATCGGCCACTGATTGTAGCATGTATGGTTACTTTAACATTGGTCAATCGTACCAGCACACAGTGTGATCAATGTAATCGATAATTTTCTAAATGTTTGTGTGCATGCTCAAAAGTACGATAGGATACAAAACAAAATACATACAAAACTTGATAGATACTTTTATGATCAGTTAAATTTTACCAACACTATTACTGTTTGATTTTGATTTCATATTCAATCTATTCAGGTAAAAATGTATCAATTTTCAAACAGTTGAAACAAAATTTTTGATTTCTTCGCTATCTAGGCTTTGCATTTACTTACTGTCATAATAACAAAATGGAGATCAACAAAACCTAATACCGTAGATATTTTAGCACTTTCTCCTGCCTTTCCTGTCTGGTGAAATCATTGTCACCAGAATAGCATTAAAAACTGGATTAGAGGTTGTAATCCCTTTTCCAAAAGTTTTAGTGGACTTAAGGCTGCCATACACACCCCGATGGTGTGCAGGCAGACCTGTGCCAATATGCTCCGGGATGCTTACGTGATGACGTCATCACGTTTGCACCTCGGTGCATTATGGGGCCCCTTCAGTCGGCCAGCACCCTTTGTGTGCTGGCCATAAGCTTCAATGAAGACGCCGTCGCCCGTCGGTCAGGTTAAAAATCGGCCGCTTATCGGCATGTGTATGGCTAGCATTATACTTAACTGCTATTAAGTCATCAACATTTCCTTCAATTATACATAGTTAAGGTAATGCAGCTGTTGCAAATAAAAAGTAAAAAACATCAGTTGATATTTTACACCAATGCTTTTTGTCATATTTTTATTTTATTATACAGCGGTTGCAGAAGATACCACTGCGTCAGATTCCTCCAAGAAGACGTAAGTATTAATACGTTTTGCTATATTTGTTGTCAAAGATTAAAAATGTTAACTTTAAGCTATGGTTAATAACTATAAAATCAAAAGAGATTGAAAAAATATATATTAAGTTATAGAAAGGTTTTAAAATAGTTGTCTTTTCCAGAAAAGTGCAACTGGACTAAAAAAAACAAACAAAAAAACAGGACCTAGGCATTTAATCACATGAGATTACTAATAAAAATTATTACTAATTACTACTAAAATGCCTTCAGCCTTATACAAACACAAATGTTTTACTACCTGAGATCAATGTCTGTGCAATTTAGTGTGTAGAGCTGTCTCTCAACATCATGAGTAATCTACCATATTGAATCACCAAGTGACAGGTCTCAACCATTGTATTTTTTGTAGGGAAAGAAACAGTTGTTCATTCTGGTTTGTAGTTGTAGAGACCTCCAATAAGCATGTTTAGAAAATGTTGCAGTAACAAAGTTCAGTAAAATTTCAGATTATTTTAATATATTAAATACAGTTTGTTGTTTTTAATACATTTAAATAAGATTTGTATGCCTTTTTACAAATTTAAGTTTTTTTTTTCAATTTATATGGTGATTTTACAAATTGTACACTTATGTTATAACTCTCACTCATTCACTGCACTGTTCTCTGGAGAGAAACACAGATGTCAGACTTTGCCCTATTTGAACTTTAAATAATCCTTCCCTTTTTCTCTCATAAGGGTGAGGGGGATTTTATTTTACAGATATTAGCTGGGAAAAAGATAAGCCCCTGAAAAAGGTATCATCACTAAAAATAGCTGGACTTTCAACTTATATTTATATTATAATAGCAAATTTTTCAACTTATATTTGAGAGCAATACTTATTTGTAATGTTCCAACAACCTTTCCTTACACATCAAGCAATTCAGCTAGTTTGTATTTCACTAACATTTTTATACTATCACTTTGTCTTAAAGTCTATATATTACTTATGTACTTGAATAAGTACATAAGTACATTTCTTTTTAAGCTTTTAATCTTAGTCTAATCTAAGACATAACCTTTCTATACTATAATTATTTTCAAAGGAAAATGTACTTTATAGCTTAAAGCAGTGGTAGGCAAACTTATTCAACCATAGAGCCAAATCGAAACATTGCAACCCTTGAAATATATGTTGAGAGCTGGAGATCTGTTGCCTCTCTGCTCTGGTCACTCCCTGCTGTCTTTCCTCCCTCTTGTCAATAGACGACACCCAGGAGGAGTGAGAGCAAGGAGTGATTAGAGAAGAGAGACACACAGCGCCTGCTTACAGCCAATGTCTCTCAGGAATGGGGGGGATAGTGGAAATTGACAACAATTTAAATTACATCTTTTCTCTTAAACATTCCCTAAAATTTACTTAATAAACGTAATAAGACTTAGTTAAACTTAAAACTTCTAAAACTTGATATTGTGTCAGTAATTATTATTTATTGGAAAGATTACAATTTACTGTGACAATGACCCACGCCACTAATGTGAACAATGGCATTGCATCTCCTGGGAACGTTTGGGTAAGTCAGGTTTGTATGTTGTTGGTTTTAATTTTATATATAGCCATAGAGCCCCTCCCTTAATGGTAGACAGAGAGCCCCACACTTATTTGTAGCAACAAAGCCCCCATATAGGTAGACAGAGAGCCACCTTGTAGGTAGCCAAAAAGCCCCCTGTAGGTAGCCATAGAGCCACTAACTTAATGTTAATTAGGGAGAGCCTCCACATATAAGTAGTCACAAAGCCCCCCTTATTGGCAGCCACAGACCTCCTCTCACTGTATGTTCCGTCCTTCACAGAGCTCTACTGCTCTTCAGGAAGCGTTCCACTTCACTTGCAACCCTAGGATAGGAGGGGGCACAGTACATGACCGGCACTAACAATTCATTATTGGGACCAGAGA
>CM070038.1:58720048-58734335 GCA_036250615.1 Ptychadena robeensis
AGTGGTACACAGACAGGTTCCCTGCCTTTGCTGAGCAACCCAGAACTGAGTTCTGGATTCGAATCCCAGCGAGAACCTAACAGTATCAAACCTTGAATGAACAAAAAGAGAAGATAAATCTATTGGTAGGGATTTACAAAAACCATCTACTTGTAAGAGGTACATAGGATGGAACTGGTTTATAGTCATTTGGTATTTAGTTTGCAATTCGGGCCATGAGTGTCTCATAGGTTTTTGGGTTAAAGAGATCTTTCACCAGGCTTATACCTCTTGTGGCCCAAGATTTATATATGAAATGAAAAGATCCCAGTTGGAAAAGTGGGTTGCCTAGTAAGGTAGAGTACCAAGAAATTGATGTAGGTAGATGTAAGCATTTACGGATTGCTCTATAAGCGACAACTGTATCTCTCACTAACAAGTTATTTTTAAGTGCTCTAGGAATCTTACTCACCGGACAATGTAAGATGTTAACCAGGGACCAGGGATGGGTCATAGCACTTTCAAATGATATGTTGAAATAGTGTGAAGTGCTTTTCAACCAGTCTATGGCATGTCTGAATATACAAGCTAAGTTGTACAATCAGATGTCAGGTAGTCCAGCTCCTCCTTTGGTTTTGGATAGGGTAAGTATTTTGAAGAATATACGAGGGGGTTTGTTATTCCAAAGGAAAGCCGATAAAGCTTTTCACAGCAGTGTAACATCTGTGTGTCTTAATAGTAAAGGAATTGTCTGTAGGGGATATAATAGTTGTGCAGTAACTGTATTCTATAGAACATGGAGACATGTTCTCCAAAATGATCTTGTTTCTTTGTCAATCTAATGAACATATTTGGGTTTGGTGGATGCCAGTGAAACAGTTTTGGAATGGCCCCATGTATGCACACTCGTGCACAATCATAAAGATAATGGATTAAGAATATAATGTTATTGGTGTCAACAATTTCGCAACAGAGTAAAGCAAGGGTTAGTCACAGTACCATGGACATTAGCAGCGGTGATCTCATGGAAGACAAATATGGAAAAGCTATACACAGACTAGATTTTTACACAGAAAATTAAAAACATGACCAGTCATTGAAAATCTTTCTAGCATGAAGTTTGAAGCTTTCCATTGCTGAATCATGATCTACACCATTATAAAGAATGCCTAATCGATTAACCAATACAATTTAACATTTAGTTAAAAAGTTATTTTAAAGTGATTTTTAATTGCTGTACCAGATTTTCTGCTACATCTGTGTAATACATTCAAAACATACTTTTGTGCTGGAACTTCCAATTACCAGTCAATGCCATTATATATCTGGTCTGGTATTTTATTCCCTGATCAAATAATTGTTTATATCATTTCTGCTTTATTGAAAAATTATTTAGTCGTATCCCTTTCCTTAACAATGCTGGCATGGCCAAAACTTGAGATCTTTGTTTCACAACCAGCGATTTAAGAAATAAAGAAGAATTTCCCCAGAATTTTCTTTTATTTTTGTTGATTTATTCCCACACCTCAAGAGATACTATGATAAAGCAACAGTAGGGTTTGGTTATCTTATGGTTTATTTCTTTTATTCCGAATCATAATCATGGTAGATGAATGTTAGAAATGATTCCAAGTAACCAAAATAATTTAGCTAACCAAAGTAATAAAAAATTTAATTGTGTATCTTTCTTAATATATTATTATAACTAATATAATGTTTTCTTTTTTGTAGAGGTGAACAAAAGAGTGAAAATCCTGATGAGCTTGACTTCAGTGCAATACTTAAGAAAAAGTATGTGAATAGAAAATAAGGAATATTGTCATTAATGAAAATATCAGAGCCAGACATTTCTAATTAAATTCATGTTGTATTGATGACCAAAATAACAATATTTAGCCAACAGTATGGTATCTTATTTACCTTTAATAGTAAATAAACATAAGAAACAGAAAGCTCCAACATTTTCCCTAAGTATTTATATGTGCAACACAGAATATTTTTTTCTGATAGGGAAGAGGAGGAGGAGAAGAAAAAAGATGAACCACCTGAGGGAATTCCTTCAGATGTCTGGGAAATGTTGAAGAAAGCCAAACCAAGCGAATATGAAAGAATTGCCTTTCAATATGGTGTGACTGACTTGAGAGGCATGCTGAAACGTCTAAAGAAAGTGAAAGTTGAAATCAAAAGGAGTCATGGTAATATATCTTTCACGTGAAAATATGTCAAATCTAATTTGTTTACTATTTCTTAAGAATCAACATATTAAGGTGGTGTTGAGAACATTCATGTGACTTAAGCTCTAGCCCAGTGTCAGACTTAGCCTACTCAGACAACTTAATTCTTCTATCAGCAGGCTCAGTTGGAGCCTAATGAAAGAGTTCACAGGAATACTTATTCAGAGAATAGCGGGAAAGTGGAGGAGGTAAGTGGTGTGTTGTAGGATCAGTTGTAGGAGGATTAGGAAGGGGGTATCACCCTCTCATTTGTCTCATTTGCATGGTGAGAATTTAGGGGACGTTACCATTATTCTGTGCATTGTCTGGTCTGGGTATTGGATCTCAAAAGTTCTGGTTCGAAGGTGGTTTGAATATGTCTTCGCCAAGTCAGCATCATTGTAATGCCCTTATTTCGAAATGGAAAACTTGTATGTAAAGACAGGTATGGGTACTGAATTTCATTTCATAGGCCATAATCACGCCCCAAAAAGTAAAAATTTGAAATATATCACAGCATATATTACATATAGATTGCATGTATTTAAATATACTCTACCTCCAAAATATATATATATATATATTGACTGTCAATGGACTAAAAAAAAAAACGTGGTGAAAAACCCACAAGAAAATCGCGAGTAAACAGCAGGGAAACCGGACAGAAAAACACAGCAGGTGTTTTTCTGTCCGGTTTCCCTGCTGTTTACTCGCGATTTTCTTGTGGGTTTTTCACCACGTTTTTTTTTTTTGGGGATCCATTGTGGAGCCTTACCCTAAGTCTTTAGCTGACACTCCAGGATTCTTCTTTGCCTCATTAAGCATTCTGCGCTGTGCTCTTGCAGTCATCTTTACATGACAACCACGCCTAGGCAGAGTAGCAACAGTGCTAAACTTTCTCCATTTGTAGTCTTACCATGGACACATGAAAATCAAGGCTTTTAGAGATACTTTTGTAACCCTTTGCAGCTTCATACAAGTCAACAATTCTTGATCGTAGGTCTTCTAAAAGCTATTTTCTGCGAGGCATGGTTCACATCAGACAGTGCTTTTTGAAACCAGTAAACCCAAAACGACTGTATGTTTTTAAAGGGCAGGACAGCTTTCAGCACCACATCCAATATCATCACACTGACTGGACTCAAGGTTGGCTTACTCCTGGCTCCAATTTGCTCTTGGAGAAGTCATTAGACGAGGGGTTCACTTACTTTTTCCACCCTACACTATGAATGCTTACATGTTCTGTTTAATAAAAACATGAAAACATATAATGTTTGTGTAGTATTATTTTTACCTCCTTAGTGTTCATCACGAGCCCATCTCGTCCAGAGTTTGTGTGCAGAACAAACTCTGGATGAGCTGGGCTCCCATGAAAGCTAGGGTGATGCTGCTTCCAGCCGCAGCATTTCCGGGGCTCTGCGGCTTCACTGATCGCGTCACGGTGACGCGGAAGGGGGCGAGAGTGAGCAGTGCCATAGACCTCCATGTTAATGGAGGGGCTTCTGCTCTCCAGACCTCACTGCCAGTGTCATGAATGACACTGGCTGTGTGGAGAGGGGAGGGGGGAGGGAGGAAATGGCAGGCAGTGTACCTTGTACACTGCTGCCATTGCCTGTACCACACTGTTAAAAATGGTGCGGTACAGGCGGTGCGCTAGGGAGGTTAAGCAGTGTTTTTCTATTGGTGTGATTTAAAGATCAGAGCACATTTTATGACCCATTCATGCAAAACTCCACGTAATCCCAAAGGGTTCACATACTTTTTCTTGCAACTGTATATATATTTTTTACTTTACATCTTGAAAATACCCTGCCTAGGTGTAAGATTTGCCGTTGTCCCCCACTAAAACTGACAATCAGCTCATACACAGAAAGAAGCACAAGTCCTTCTCTCTCTCTCTGTGCAATGACCTGCGTGCCTCTTCCTCTGATTTATAATTGTTGTTTATATATATATATATCTATATATATATAGATATATATATATATATATACAGTATATATTAAACTTTTGCATGCTTCACAACCAAGACAAGCTTCAAACACATGAATTCACAAATTAAATGACTAAAGTAGAGAAATAAAAGCAATTTGGGATTCCTTCGATTATAACATATAGTTAAGACATAACCATTAGCCAAATATCATTGTGTTTTTATTTTACCTTTCCTGTTTTCAAGCATTTACAAAGAAACTAGATCCTTGCTACTCAGTGGACAAAGGCAAAAGGATTAAAATGTTTGTGGAGATTTCAGATCCTAATGTTACAATAAAGTGGTTTAAGAATGGTCAGGAGATCAAACCAAGTGCCAAGTAAGTAAACAGTTAAGCTAATGGTAATTGCTTGCTATTGCTTTTGCTTCAGAGCCTCTAGTGTGTGATGTGAGGAGAGTTTGCAAATAAATTGTTGTTGACCTGGCAAAAGTCTAGCCTCTTCCTGAGAAATATCCAAAGTAATATTATGCCTGGCATACACACGCAGATTAGCGTGCGATTTTTCCACTGACCGACGGGCGTGCGTGCTCGTGCCTTCGGTCGGCGGCAAAATCGGCGGCACCACAGCTCGACCGGCCAGAGAACGGACATGTTGAATGTTCTCTGGCCGATGCTGGCCGATGCCATTAACTTTAATGAAGACCGGCATCTTCATTGAAGATAATGGCCGGCACACAAAGGGTTCCCGGCCTATTAAAGCAGCCCCAGAATGCACCGTGATGACGTCATCGCGTTGCATTCTGGGGCTCATCGGAGCTCGTCTGTCTGCACCCGTCTGTGGGTGTATGGCAGGCATTTGTTGTACGCTAACAAACATTGAAAATTATAAGCAACCCTGCAATAAAATTTTTCATTGCAGTTTTGTATAAACTTATTTTACATCATTGTATGTTAAAATAAACTGATTTTTAAAATGATTTTACATTAAACAATGCGGTTGGCAAATATTAATGTGGCAAATGTCAAAATGTATTAGTTGTAAAATCTCAAAACATGTTTATGTGTAATAAGTACACATTATTACATATTAAAATGGAACTGAACAAAAATATTACATATCAAAGTTGTTATTTTTCTAAAAAGCATTTATTTTTAAATCGCTGGGTAAAAGGCCAGAGACCTTTATACTCATTCCATAGGGTGCTGGAAGTTGATCAGATTATATTAATTTTTTTATTTAAAATGTTTTAATGAATGAATGAATAAAGCAATGCATATTTTTTTTATTAGTGAAAAAATCTATCTACCTATCTGTCTAAAGTCTGAATTTTGTCTTAAAGTTACAATTGAGTGCACTCTCTTTTCAAATTCATTTTTACAGATTTGTGTTTGAGAATGTTGGTCTAAAGAGAGTATTGACCATTAATAAATGTACGCTGGCAGATGATGCTGCCTATGAGTGCCTTATTGGGGATGAAAAATGCCAAACAGAGCTTTTTGTCAAAGGTAAAGTACTTTTTTGTATATTAAAATTGATAAATTGTAAAGTTAAATTAAATAGGCAAAGAAAAAAAGTGGGCCAATCCTTGGGCATACCCTTTATCTAAAATTGTTTTAAGGATTTCTGTAGATCAGAGTGGGGGGAATCTCAATTTATCATTTTTTAGTTATGTACATGTACAGAAGAAATGTCTTATTACTCTGCACAATGAAGATTTTGCTACTGGGAAGAAAATGTGATATATATGATATTTAGTGTGCTGATTCTGAACTCTGAATTTGTCTGTCAAATACACATTTGCAGTAAAAGGTATGCTGTAGTAGTTTATGGTCCCTTTCACACTATGTGCGCTGTGCCTGCGTTTTTTGTTGATAACAGACGTGGTAGTGGTAATGCTATAGCACTTGCTAAGGGCTAAAAACGCATTCTGCTTTGTGCTGCGCTTGTGCTTCCCACATAACTGGGTATGGGCGAGGCTTGTGTGGTGCCTGCAAAAATGCAGACTGCATTGCGTTCACGCTAATGCATAGCATTAGTCTTAAAGCAAGTGCAGAGCTTGTGTCTAAGGTGCATAGGAAACCTGTGTACCTTTAATCAACCCTAGCCATGCTGTGCTGTGGAACTGTACCACAGCTGCATCGGAGCTCATGTGAACACCCTAATTGGTTAGCTGTTGGGTAATGTATTTTTTACATGAGATACATCAGACTGGGCATGTCTGAGCAAGTAATTGAGCTTGACAAGATTGACCAAGGCAGTGTTTCTAGTGTTAAACCGTTTTATTTGATATTACATGTAGACTATAGTGAGCCTGTTTTGAGCACAGTTGTGTGAATAACCCCGGAATTTCTTTTGCTACATTTGTGGAACATATACCCTGTGTGATCAAAGCAAGAACCTATACAAGAGGATGAGCTTTGCTTACAAGTATTGCTTTGGAAGTCAAGATGGAGATCAGGATAAAAGCTGCGCACCACATATCTGCTGTGAGGTTTTCTATGTTCGCCTAATACAATGGGAGCTGGCCATACACCTTCAGATTTCTCTGTCAGATTTCCTTCAGATCAGATCAGATCTACCAACAACCATGTAGTAAAGTGTCCTCCCTGATAGAATACATAGTGATTGGAAGGTGTAGAAAGGTCCTCATATTACATGGTTTTGGTAAAACAAAATCTGATCTGAAGGAAATCTGACAGAGAAATCTGAAGGTGTATGGCCAGCTAAAAGGAATACAATGCCTTTTGCTGTGCTCATGGTTTTCCATGAACCAAAAGACCTTCACTCTGACTACTACTTCTGTATAAAAAAACATTTCTGAATTTTGGAAAAAGACAAAGACAAAAATCTTTTATACTGATCTAAATCTGCTCTAAAGCCCAAGCCACATGATGCAGAGAATCCAGTGCCAGTTCTCATGTCATGAGTAAAAGGAGCATTATGACAATTTTAATGAATGTTATAAACTCAAATCAGATTTAGATGATCTACTGAGGGGCCTTTCTAAAGGGAAGTCTGAACTGTCAGCCTCCAGATTACAGGAGTGTAATTTGCTACGAAAGACAATGACAATTTCACACTTTCAAGAGCGTCTGTAAACTCTTTTGTTGCAATGGATCATGATGGTAAGGGTTTTCAGTATCTAAAGGACAATTTTGGAAAACATATAACTGATGCTAAACTGAAAGCAAACATTTTTGTGGTTCCCAATATCCACAATTTGATGCATGATGTGACATTCAGAGGCAAACTCAACCCACTCAAACTTGCTGCTTGGGATTCATTTGTATTGGTTGCACAAAACTTTCTGGGCAACCAGGGAGCCTAAAACTTTGTTAAGCTTGTGAATAACATACTAACAGTATACCATAAAATTGTTACTTAAAATAAATTTCCTACATTCCCAACTGGATCTTTTCCAACCAAATTTGGATGATGTGAGTGATGAACTTTGGAAGGGGTTCCACCAGAATATTTCTGTCATGGAAACAAGATATCAAGACTGTTGCAACCCCACCATGGCTTGTGGTTTCTATTACAGGTTGACAATGGATAGAAAGTAAGTGCAAAGATAAACAAAGACTTAAATGACCAATTGTGTATCTTGCTGCAAAAAAAATACTTTTCAGTAATGTCATGTCAACTATGTGGCAAAATGTATAGATACTGCATAATACGTGTGGAATAAGAGTGTGGAACAAAACTGTCTATATGCATCAATAACTTAAGATCCTGACGGCAAAAACAGACTTCAGATTTGGATTCAGCACACTTGATTTGGTACACATAGATTATAGCAAGTAGCAGACAACTCTTATTTTTTTATTGCCTGGACATACTGAATGAGTGCCCAGCAGGTAAAAAATTTGGTGTGCCCTACCTGTTAATGAATATTTTTGGATGAATGATCTTATAAAAGGAAATGCATGTTTTACAACAGAATATGTTGTGGTTCTTTACTAAACAAAATACTCTCTGAACAGAACCCCCTGTAACAATTTTGAAACCACTTGAAGATCATCAAGTATTTGTGGGAGAAAAGGTAGAAATGGAAGTAGAAGTATCAGAAGAGGGAGCCCAAATTATGTGGTGAGTTTGTTTTGTTAATAATGTTAATATGTTTTGTTTTAAGCATGATCCCATTAAACTTTTAAGCAGTATTAACCAGTCACTATATCAAATCATCTTATTAAGCCATCTAAGCAAAGTGCATTTTAATGGAACCTGCTTAATTAATGACTAGGATGAAAGATGGTGTGGAGCTGACCCGTGAGGAGACATTTAAATACAGATTCAAGAAAGATGGGAAAAAACATATTCTTATTATTAATGAAGGTACATTAGAAGACAGCGGACGTTACAAAGTGTTGACCAATGGAGGACAGTGTGAAGCTGACCTTATAGTTGAAGGTATGAATTAAATAGACTTAACAAAATAGATACAGGGCACAACATTTTCACTAGCTGGCTTTGTGAATTAATAGTAAAACCCCTAAATATGGTATCATCTCCACTAAGTTTAAGAAGTTTATTTATGAGTTAATTGAAAAGCCCCACAAGCATGTTGTTTTTGCTTAAATTATTTAGTATAAATTATTATTCAGAAAAAGTCATGTCATAATTTTTGGGGTCAACCATCTCTAGCCACCATCTATTGAATACCTACTTTTAATATTTTTCTAAAAGGACCATGTAAGATGCCTTGTGAATAGAAGCTTAAGAGAATATGCAAAATGCAGTATCATGAATTTTTTTTACAAAAAACACTTTTACGTGTTATTTATCAGCAAGGAAGACAGTGACTTCCTAAAAATTCAGTATAGATGTTGTAGTAGCACACATTATTTAGAATTATCTTAAGTTCAGTAAACCCATGGCATTTACTCTCTACCTGCAGAGAAGCAGCTGGAAGTTTTACAAGGCATCGCTGACCTGACTGTAAAAGCAACAGAACAGGCTGTCTTCAAATGTGAGGTATCTGATGAAAAGGTCACTGGCAAGTGGTACAAGAATGGAGTGGAAATGAAACCAAGCAAACGTATTACCATGACCCATAAGGGCAGGTAATTAATTGTGCATTCATTTAAGTTTCACAATACAAAAACTCTGGATGAACCATTATGCCCATTTCACACAAGTGACATTGCTAACTGACATTTTACCTTTTCTGTGGAGTCAATCCCTTACCAGTCTAAGCAGTTGGGTGTTGCTTCCCCCATTATTATTATTATTATTATTATTATTATTATAATGTATTAATAAATACAGAACTGTGTCAATGTGTGCCCTTAAAGTGGCAGAAAAACAAAAATCAACTAATATTACATTTGCTTTACAGGATCCACAAGTTGGTGATCGATGATGTCCGTCCAGAAGATGAAGCTGACTACACATTTGTCCCTGATGGATTTGCTTTGACTCTTTCTGCCAAGCTCAACTTCCTTGGTAAAGTGGTTTGCGGTATAAAACAGTATTTTAGCATATTGTAACTTCCAAAGATCACCAGTTTGACTCAGAGGGATCATCAGTCTGCAGTTCAGGTACAGAGGGAGAGGCAGGAGTGGACGTGCCTGCAAATGCTGGTGTCAGCGTCCCATGGCCCTGACAATGCTTGGTACCTTGGAAATTGGTTAAGGAACCTCTGGGCCAAAATAAATATGTAAAACCTGTTAGGTCCTAACATTAGTTGTGTCTAGGTCTTCAAAATAAAATCTGAACATATAAAGGCACTTAAAATTAAAGATGTCATGGTGTTTTCAATAAACCCATCTGATATATGTAATATTACTAGAAGTCTTAACACAAGGTTCCTTATTCTCTGTCTTAATAACAAAAGAATAAATAGAAAAATGTAAAAATATGCACATTTACTTTGTCCATATAAAGAGATGTATAAGACTGCTGGGCACAGAACATCTTCTTGAACCTTAGAGTGTGCACTGCAATCCTAATTGTTCTATTTGTTTAGAATTCTGACATATCTTAGAATATATGACTAAAATAATCGGTGTTGGGGGTTACAGGTAGTCACTCAGACCTTAAGCAGGTCTCCAATCCCACAGCACCACTTTAGCAGGTAGCATTATGAAGCCCCCCCCCCCCTTTACCTGTGGTGTACATAGGGTCACTTGCTGTGAAAAGATAACACTTGTTTGCTATAGCATGACTATGTTATGCTATTGTGGGTAGGTCCCTGCTTTCTGCTAAGGTATTAAGCACCACTGTATTATACTAGTGTGTTATGTTTAAATCTCATAGCTAACCTCCCTTCCCTGCCTTCCTACAATAAGCATTGAATTAAGAAGTTGTCTCCTAACAACTGAATTTCAGATGTTTAATATTTTATTTTATATTTGCATTTTAATATTTGCATATTAAGAAATATTTAGTCTTTTTATAAAAGCTGCTTAAATCAGACTATTTCCTGGACTGAGTTCACAGTACATCTCTAAAAGTATCTAGACAACAAACCAAATATTAATATATATATAATATATTAAATTAAGGTAAAGTGTACTGTAAATGTGCACTACCGACCTGTAGCAACTATATAGAATCTTATTTTATTTTAGTGTGTCTAATAAGATTATACTTTGGTCAATGTGTGCACACATGCATGATCTAGTGATAGTATGATTATACCTGGTCCTAAAAATTTAATCTCTCCCCACAGTTAACTACAACAACACAGAAGAGTCATGTTAGCTGCATATAAGAGAGTACTTAACTTTGTTAATCAATAATTATGGTCATTCCTTATCAATGTTCATATGATATATTAGAGAAACATTGATTTAGAATACTCTTATTTTCCATTCCAGATTTGACATCAGACTTGAAAACATTGTATAGTGCATGACCATTATAATTCCCCTACTTTTCTTTCCTGTCCTCTTCACATATTGAATGTGCAACTTGGATAGTGAAAAATAATTTCTCTTCAGTCGTTGTAATAACATTTGTATTAGTACTTCTTTCACTAAATGCACTTTTCTCATTTGTTTACAGAGATCAAAATTGAATATGTTCCTCGTCAAGGTAAGGTTCAGTTACAATTACCAATGATATCTCATATATGTCTGGAAAAGTGGAAATCTTCTATTTAAAAACATGTTATTACTGGTGTTAAGGCTCTTATTCTCCAATGCTACATAAATTGAAGTGTTGTTTAACTTTATAAACCACTGACAACAAGATAGCCATTATTTTTTTGTGCTAAAAATAATTCTTCCTTGGTGCAGTCTTTTGTGTTTCCAGAGTAAGTCTATGTTCCCACGGCATTATGTTTCCATATACACACTTAACTGCACCAGCTATATCCATGGCACTGAGCCAGTCAGCCGGCCAGAGGATGACGTACCATGGTGCGGATAGGCGTGTATATGGATCGGAGCCGATGCACATGCTGTGTATGTGCAGCATTGTTTATGGGGTTCTATGAAGAGGAAACAGTGACCATCAGCCAAGTTGGTCAGACAGATCAGTCATTTAACAGCCATGGTAGATTGCTAACAACTGATGCAGACACACACCCTAGATATTAATAAGATATATAAGATATATATATAATATATATTGTACAAGATTCTAGAATAAAAGGTATGTGTCCCCTTTAAGGAAACCCCTTCCAGGCTGGGAGGAAACATGCCAGGGATTAAAGGTCAGTCTGGGACTGCATGCAGGTAGCTTAAGGGCCTGGACTGTGAAATATGTAGGAAGGATTGGAGGGCCTCCTATTCCTTCCCCCCAGTACCTGTGGGGTGTGCTACGGGTAATTAGAAAGAGGTCAGCTGACCAAATGAGAAGAGGAAGTAATGGTCTGGTTGGAAAAAACAATTTTTGCTGAAGAAAGCTGAACTTGCAAAATGTGTTGAAGGGAAATATCCCCGAAAAGGATGTTGTCTGAAACTGTAAGACACCCTTTTGTTTTAGAAAGACTTTATTGTGGAGTGGCTGCTGTTTTCTTTGTTTGATTGAATATACAGTACAGGCCAAAAGTTTGGACACACCTTCTCATTTAATGTGTTTTTTTTATTTCATGACCATTTACATTGGTAAGTTCTCCCCAAAGGCATCAAAACTATGAATGAACACATGTGGAGTTATGAACTTAACACAAAAAGGTGAAATAACTTTAACTAAAAACATGTTTTATATTCTAGTTTCTTCAAAATAGCCACTATTTGCTCAGATTACTGCTTTCCAACAGTTTTGAAGGAGTTTCCAGGTGTGTAGCACTTGTTGGCCCCTTTGCCTTCACTCTGCGGTCCAGCTTAGCCCAAACCATCTCTAATGGGTTCAGGTGCGGTGACTATGGCAGCCAGGTTATCTGCCGCAGCACTCCATCACTCTCCTTCTTGGTGAAATAGCCCCTCCACAGCCTTGAGGTGTGTTTGGGGTCATTGTCCTGTTGAAAAATAAATGATTGTCCAACTAAATGCAAACCAGATGGGATGGCATGTCGCTGCAGGATGCTGTGGTAACAATGCTGGTTCAGTGTGCCTTAAATTTTGAATAAATCCCCAACAGTGTCACCAGCAAAACACCCCCACGCCATCACACCTCCTCCTCCATGCTTCACAGTGGGAACCAGGCATGTTGGATCCATCTGTTCACCTTTTCTGTGTCTCACAAAGACACGGCGGTTGGATCCAAAGATCTCAAATTTGAACTCATCAGACCAAAGCACAGATTTCCACTGGTCTAATGTCCATTGCTTGTGTTTCTTGGCCCAAACAAATCTCTTCTGCTTGTTGCCTCTACTTAGCAATGGTTTACTGGCAGCTATTTGACCATGAAGGCCTGATTCGTGCAGTTTTTGCAACTCCACTTGGATACACATTTATTTTGATTTGCAATTTTCCGGACTGACTGACCTTCATTTCTTAAAGTAGTGATGGCCACTCGTTTTTCTTTAGTTAGCTGACTTTTGCACAAAACAACTGCTGGTCACCACCCCATTTATTAAGCATGAATATCCACAAAAGAACCCTGATAAGGCTTCACCCCTGTGAAGTGAAAACAATTTCAGGTGACTAACTGTTGAAGTTTATCAAGAGAATGCCAAGAGTGTGCCAAGCAGTAATCTGAGAAATGGTGGCTATTTTGAAGAAACTAAAATATAAAACATGTTTTCAGTTATTTCACCTTATTTTGTTAAGTACATAATTCCACATGTGTTCATTCATAGTTTTGATTCCTTCAATGAGAACCTACCAATGTATATGGTCATGAAATAAAGAAAACACATTGAATGAGAAGGTGTGTCCAAATTTTTGGCCTGTACTGTATATCGACTGTCAATCTAAAATAAATCAGTTGCACCAGAATAGGTTCTACTGTCAAGGCAATTCTTTGTATGGTATATTGTGATTGAAATGCAAAAGAATGAACAAACCTTTACTTGGACATAACATAACATGGACATAAATGTTTGTGTACTAGAGATGGTTGCATTTTTTAGACTAGCTGATTTCGATCATCATCAAAATTGCTGGAGATGTAGACAAGGGTTGTGGGAAAATTTTATGGAAAATAAAAAGTATTGCTTGACTTAGAGCTTATTCTATGCAAAACAATTTGTGTAAGAGTATACCCTCAACACTTTTCTACATCTCCATGTCATTAACTCACAAATTAAAATTCGACCATCTCTACATTCTCGGGTGTTTGGACCACAGCCTGGTGATGTCACCATGCTGCTTCAGTGGTCTGACAAATTTACGGGAATCGCGAAGTGTGCCACTCACACATGGATTAATGTAAGATACCTTGGATGAGGACTCTGGTCCCTATCCAAAGTATAGCGATTTTTCAGAAAAGTGTCCATTCAGATCGCTGTGCGACCATCTTGCCTGGCTATTCTTGTTGATCATTCCATGTGGATGCCTCTGTTTTGCGGACGATTGCACGGCGCTGAATCCACCATGGTTGGTGTGTTCAGGTAGTATACTGCAATCTCCATTTGGTCTTTGGCCTAAATACACACAAGATTACTTTAACCTCCCCAGCGATATGCCCGAACCCAGTTCGGGCAAAGGGAAGCTGCAACTATCGATACGCACGAAATGGGTTCGGGCACATCGTGGGAGCTCACCTGGTCCGCCGCCGCCATCTTCTCCCGCCACCATCTTCCATCTTCTCCCTCCGCCATCTCTCCC
>CM070038.1:58734435-58758566 GCA_036250615.1 Ptychadena robeensis
TGTATCACTTTTGGTACAGAAATCTGCACCTCAGTGAACCGCCAGGGAGGTTAATAAGAAATAGCCAATGGGTTATCCAGAAGAGAAGTCCAGAAACACAGCAAAAGTCAGTACAGGAGGCACAACAGTGAAATAAGGCAATCCAAAATCAGAAACCTAAGCAGAAAGACACCAAGCAGTACATAAAAACTGATGCTATCACCAGCAAAGATCCACACCAAGTGGAGACTGATATCTGAACACCTGCCCATTCCGACTACAGATCCTAACTTGGTGATTTAAACATATGTACAGATCACATTGGAGACCTAGGGACTGCACTATACAAATACATCCACTATGGGACAGTAGTGGGGCTGCAACCTCTCGGCTGGGTATAAAAGTGTTGTGTGAGAGAAGCAGAGAATGTGTGGCATTCATATATAAGTACACTGCGGGCCAGAGTTAGCCCCTGGGCAGAAAATTGTACACTGGTGCTCTATAAAATGCTAATAAAGGAAGGCACTTAGCCACTTCATTTTATTTTTTTCCGGAGTCTGGGCTGTCAATGAGGCCTTAGAACAGGGGTGGCCACACTTTTTTTCCTTACGTGCTACTTTTAAAATGACCAGATCATGATCTACCAACAAAAACAAAATTGACATATATGTCACAGTACAATTCTCAACATTGTTGGCATTACCTTACTATGTTTTAATAAAGATGGGGGGGGGGGGAGGCCAGGCTCCGTTACCTACTGCCTTTGGCATCTATCATTTGGGCACATAACAAAGCTAAAACTCCATACACAAAATCTAAATACACAGATTGAATGATTTGCCATTTATCAAATACGGTCACTATACATAAAAACACAACCAGTTGGTTAACACCGTATTCTCAGTTGCAGTAGTGGAATGTATGGAACTCTTCATGAGTTCACTTTCTGCCTGTACAATGTTCTCCTGTAAGAATGAAGGCATTGTTATCCAGACATTTACATGCAGTACATTACAATGGCTTTACATTTTGCCCCTCTGGTCTATAGTGCTAATTTACAAAGAATTACAAGCGAACAATAACACAAGTTATGCCGGCCATACACATGCCGAGTTGGAGCGATATCACCATCCGATATCGCTCCGGGAGGCTAACGTGATGACGTCATCACGTTAGCCTCCCATTGCATTCTGGGGCCCCACAATCGGCCAGGCACCCTTTGTGTGCCGGCCATAAGCAGCGATGGAGACGCCGTCTTCATTGCTGCTTATGGCATCGGCTCCCATCGGCCAGAGATTTTCCGACATGTCGGATCTCTGGCCGGCCGAGAAGTGGGGCGACTGGGATCTGTCGCCCCATGTGGGCACATGCCGATAAACGGCCGGATTTTAACCTGACCCACGGCGAGAGCACGCACGCCAGTCGGTCAGATTAAAATCCGGCCGTTTATCGGCATGTGTATGGCCAGCATAAGTCAAGTATTGCTGGTGACAATAATGGGAAAGATTAGGAACACAATACATTATGACAATATGTAAAGTACAGTGGTCACATAAGCAGTAATGTTACTTTAAATGCATTATTTGCCACTACTGTACTTGATAAATCTGTATACCTTCAAATTGTTTTATTTTTATTTCTAGAACCACCCAAGATTCACCTTGATTGCTCAGGAGGTCAACATATTAACACCATTATTGTTGTTGCTGGAAACAAACTTCGCTTTGATGTCCCAATCACTGGAGAGCCTGCACCAACAGTCTCATGGTTTAGATTAGACAAGGCAAGTCAACACCAATAAATTCCAATGTAGACATATGTCTCCAAAAAATATTTTACTTTCATGTACAACAGCTTGAGTACTTCACAATTTGATAAGAAATTAAGAAATCACTTTCTCTTCCAACATTTCCAGATAGGTATTGTGTATTTTCTGCGGTTTTATCTTCTTTTGCATGTTCATATAATGTGTGTCTATCTTTACAGGAGTTAAAGGAAACAGAAGGAAGGGTTCATATAGAACTTAGGAAAGAATTAAGCAGCTTAGTGATTGAAAGTGCTGAGAGATCTGATGAAACCTCATACAATATTGTGGTAACCAATCCAGTTGGTGAAGATAAGGCCACCTTGATTGTCAAAGTTGTTGGTAAGAAGAAAGTTATGAGCTTCATCTTTAGGAAAAACTGCATATTTTAAAAGTAAATTAACTTATATTTTTTTTCATGATCTTTTAAGATGTCCCTGACCCACCACAGAATGTCCGCATCACAAGTGTTGGTGAAGATTGGGCAAATGTTATTTGGGAGCCTCCAAAATATGACGGTGGAAAAGAAGTTAAAGGTAAACAAAGCATCAGTCCTGTTGGTTCCAATGCTAACTAGTCTGGTGAGTTCTCCAAGGAAAAGTATTACTGCAGAAGTAATCATTGAGAAGCACATAAAGCTGGGCATAGACATTCTGATTCCTGCACCCGACCGCAGCAGCTAACTAGGATTGTGCTAAAATCAGCCGTCATGTCGGATCGATCGCAGTCCGTCATATCCGACAGAACGGTAAATTGTAATCCGATCCCATTCGTTCAGATTGGGACAGCTGCCCCCAGCCGAAGTAATGAGCGGCACACAAAGAGTGCCGTGCTGTCCGATTCTCGGCACTAGCGGGCGGGTGTGATGACATCATCACGCCCACTCCTAGTGCCAAAATTGTATCGGGAATCAACTCTAAATCTTACCGTCTATTCCCAGCTTAATTAATTTGATTATCTGATGGATTTGCAGGTCCTTTTTGTAACTTTTACAGCAAGCAGAATAAGGTATTGTTGAATGATTCTGACAAACCAGAAGTACAAATCAATCAACAAAGTAGCATTATTTTTATAGACAGACAATGCAGTTTTTTAGTTTGGTAATGAGGCCAAAAAGTGTAAGTGACCCTCCTATATCTAGACAATTTTCAATATAGATAAGGTAAGAGGTATGCATGTATGCTCAGACACATATAGCTGGAGTAACAGTGACACTAGGCAGATATCTCCCAACCAGTTATTTAATGGAATATATCTGCACACCTATAATCAGCACACAGGGCAGTCATTAAGTAAAACATGAACTAATGGCTGCCATACACACCCCGACGGGTGCAGACAGACCAGTCCCGATATGCACCGGGATGCAAACGTGATGACGTCATCACGTTTGCATCCTGGTGCATTATGGGGCCCCTTCAGTCGGCCGGCACCCTTTGTGTGCCGGCCATTAGCTTCAATGAAGACGCCGGTCTTCATTGAAGCTAATGCTATCGGCTTCCATCGGCAAGAGATTATCGGACATGTCCGTTCTCTGGCCGGCCAAGCTGTGGGGCGACAGGGATTTGTCGCCCCATGTGGGCACATACCGATAAGCGGCCGATTTTTCCGCTGACCGACGACGCGAGCGCGCATGCCGATCGGTCAGGTGAAAAATCGGCCGCTTATCGGCATGTGTATGGCAGGCATAACACTTGCCCCATCCAAGTATAGATTAAGGGTATATAACAAAGCACTATTAAAGATTATCTATAACATTTATAGTTTTCTCTTTTCATTTTTAGGATACCTAATAGAAAGGAAAAAGAAGGGCAGCCAAAGGTGGATGAAGATGAATTTTGAAGTCTACACTGAAACTTCATATCAATCAACAAAAATGATTGAAGGGATAATGTATGAAATCCGAGTCTTTGCAGTCAATGCCATTGGCATTTCCCAACAGGCTTACACTTCCAAGCCATTCATGCCCATTGGTGAGTGATTAGGCATATGACCATTGTTTGGTCTACTAGCATACTGTATCTGAAAACAATGTTACAGAATGTTCTCTGGCATCGCAAAAAATATTGCTAATGATTGAAACATGAGTTTCTCATTTATTTTGCTTAGAACAAACAAAAGTGAAGGCACCCCACAAATAAAGGAGTCCCCAATATATAGCCTGTGGACTTTTCACGGTAGCAAAATATATATATAAATCAAACGTATAGTGTAAATCAAGACAGTTTATTCACTGTACAATGTTCGGCAGAAATTTTTCAACGCATTTCGCACCCAACAGCGCTTCTTCAGGAGAAAGTTATAACAAAGTTAATCAGCTACAAATGTGAAAGGGAAAGAGTATATTAATCAGTTTGGTATCCCATCAGTTCAAATAAAGAAGGTGATATGTATGAATGTAAGGGCAAACTTGTATTTACCCTGTGTTTCCCTTGGACCGAAAAATCTGAAAAGACTATACCCCAACGGTTCGGATTATTTGGTCCAAGGGAAACACAGGGTAAATACAAGTTTGCCCTTACATTCATTCAGACTCAGTTCTTCTTTATTGGCGGGGTGCCTTCAATTTTGTTTGTTCTAATTGATTTATTGGATATTGGTAGCACTCATACGACTTGAATAGTGTTATGTACCAATTTCTCTTCTCGTTTATTTTGCTGTTTCTGTTTCTCTGGTGAAGTCTACTAGCCATGGTCAACTGACTAAAAATAATTGATTTCTGCTGAGCGATTGCAAAAAAAAAAAGTTAAAGCCAACCTGAACAGAATTTAGCTTCATTGATCTCATCTATGCCATGCTTGAGATACTGTTGTGTTCAGAATTATTCAACCCCCACTGAAATTGAGTGTTTTGGCCATTTTGACATTGCTTTTTGATCATTTCAGTCATCTTGTTTACAATGAAATGAAAGAGGCACTTGTAAGTCAGACAAATATAACATAACATTAATAATGAAATAACCACAAGTGTCTTTTCTGTGCTCACATCATTATCAGTTTAATTCAACCCCCAAGTGACATTCATTCTTAGTACAACATCCTTTTTCAGTTATAACAGCTTTTAAACGTGAAACATAGCTTGACACAAGTGTCTTGCAGTGATCTACGGGTATCTTAGCCCATTCTTCATGGGCAAAAGCCTCCAGGTTAGTCCCATTCATAGGCTTGCTTGCTGCAACTGCTTTCTTCAAGTCCAACCAGAGGTTCTCAATTGGATTTAAGTCTGGTGACTGCGATAGCCACTCCAAAATGTTCCAGCCTTTAATCAGCAACCATGCTCTAGTGGACATGCTCTAGTGGAAGTATGCTTGGAATTGTTGTCCTGTTGAAAGTCCCAACGTCTCCCAAGCTTTAGGTTTGTGACAGACTGCATCACATTTCCTTCCAATATCTCCTGGTACTGACGAGAGCTCATGGTACCTTGCACACTCTGCAGCTTCCCTGTACTTGCAGAAGCAAAACAGCCCCAAAGCATGATTAACCCCCGCCATGCTTTACAGTAGGCAAGGTGTTCTTTTCTTCATAGGCCCAATGATCCAAAGCATACCTTCAAGTCCACTAGAGCATGGTTGCAGATTAAAGGAACATTTTGGAGTGGCCATCGCAGTCACCAGACTTAAATCCGATTAAGAACCTCTGGTGGGACTTTAAGAAAGCAGTTGCAGCGCGCAAGCCTAAGAATGTGACTGAACTGGAGGCTTTTGCCCAGGAAGAATGCGCTAAGATACCCGTAGATCGCTGAAAGACACTTGTGTCAAGCTATGCTTCACGTTTAAAAGCTGTTATAACTGGAAAAGGATGTTGTACTTAGTACTAAGAATAATTGTCACTTGGGGGTTGAATGAAACTGATAATGATGTGAGCACAGAAAAGACATTTGTGGTTATTTCATTATTAATTTTATGTTATATTTGTCTGACTTACAAGTGCCTCTTTCATTTCATTGTAAACAAGATGACTGAAATGATCAAAATCAATGTCAAAATGGCCAAAACACTTAATTTCAGTGGGGGTTGAATAATTTTAAACACAACTGTACAAGAAATTATTGTGGTGCGAATAGTCATTCTTTTCATGTTTTAAAATGATGCCATTTTGTTTTCTGCAAATTCTAAGACTGACTTTCCCTGCATAGCTTATAAATTTACAAACTTACATTAGCTGATACTAAAGGATTCTTTTTTGTCAGTATCATCTGAAAACAGTGTCATATGTGGAAACAAAAGGTATAAGAAAATAGGTTCAGAAATGAAGGAACAGAAAAACAAGAAAACTACAACATATTTTGTATTTTCTTTGACATCATTTTTATCCATTGATCCAATGTGAATGGTGTTGTTCAGCAAGGAAGAGTATATGTAGTAAAATGAGTAGTGACAGTAAGTCAGCATCTACAAATCTTAGCATATCAAAAGATAAGAATATTCTTAGCAATAATAGTTTGTGACCTTAATTTTTTTAAAGGCCAATTTAGACTTGTGCAGCAAAGAGCTTAAGCCATGTTTTGCATTATATAAGTCAATGTATTTAAATGGGTTTTCAGAGCTCAAAATAAAAACTCATATAATGTTCTGTTTCAGCTCCTACCAGTATACCTCTACATTTGACAGTTGAAGATGTGACAGATACCACATGCACACTGAAATGGAGACCACCAGATCGTATTGGAGCTGGTGGAATTGATGGTTATCTGATTGAGTACCGTAAAGAGGGATGTAAGTTCACATTAGTCAAGAATAATCAATATAGAGTATATATATATATATAGTATAATGTGATGTATTTGTAATCAAGTTTTAATTGCATATTTACTCTGTTTTATGTAAGTTTAATAATATATTTCTTCTGTTTTAATAGTTTTATTGGTAAACCTAATCCTAATTTTATTTATGGATTTTATGGTTCTATAATACATTGTACTTCTGCTAATCTCATTTCATTTAGTTTATTAGATGAATTAATCTGATTGGTAAATAAAAACATTCTGGTTTACAGTATGCATATAATACCATTGATAAGCAGTTAGGGCGTTTTCACAGTAATTTGGTCTTCTATGTTATTTACTTTAAAGCGGACCTACCACCAGGAATCTATGTTTTCATGAATGGCACTAGAAGTGCCAATAATAGGGAGGAATGCAGTGAAAACCCCCAAAAACATACCTGTAATGAGCAATTTAGGAATATAATCCGGCATTTCTCTTCATTTCCTGGTTCATGGTGTCAGCAGAAGCCGGCAGCACATGACAACAACACGTGATTTTTCAGTGAGCTGCTTTGCCATAGAAGATCACTGAACGCCCCCAGTGGCCACCCGCGATATTGCACCAATTGTGTTGGATTTACACTGAAAAATCACGTGTTGTTGTGACGTGCTGCCGGGTTTTGCTGAGCCCATTAACCAGGAAGTGAACAGGAATGCCGGATTATATTACTAAATTGCTCATTACAGGTAAGTTTTTGGGTTTTTTCACTGCATTCCTCCCTATTATTGGCACTTCTAGTGCCATTCATGAAAACATAGATTCCTGGTGGTAGGTCCGCTTTAACTTCCATTCACTGGAAGAGCTTATGCAAGCACGGCCTAATGTATAAAGTAAAACGATTTTTAAAACACATAGCAAATTCCTACTTGCTATGGGAAACCTGTGTGTATGTATGAGATCCTGCACACCAAAAGCAGAAGGCAACATTCCCAATGTGAAAGAACCCTTAAGTGTCCCATACAACTTTAGATCAATCCATACAATTTCCTTTAGACCAACAACTATGTAGTGCCGGATTCTCTATGATAGAATACATACTGACTGGAAGGTTCAGAAAGGTCCTCATATTACATAGTTTGGTAGGACAAAATTTTACTGTACAGAAATTGTATGATAAGATTGTAAGGTGTATGGGGGCCTTAAGTCTTTATTGGAAAGACCAATAAGACCAATACACCTTTGAGAATTGAAGATTGCTGTGTCAGGCTTTAGTAATTGGCAGAGGACTTTGTGAACTGTTGGAAGATGAGCTGTTGTATATTACAACATTTTTATGAATCCATTTTGCATGCTCTGTTTATTTTACAGCTACTGAATGGATAGCTTCCAACAAAGATCTGGTAGAAAGATGTGGATACACTGTAAGGGATTTACCAACTGGTGAGAAGGTTGAATTTCGTGTGATTGCAGTGAACATTGCAGGAAAAAGTGAACCAGCAACCATGGCTCAACCGGTTACTATTCGGGAGATTGTGCGTAAGTTTTACCAACAAATAACACCTCACACTATATATATATATATATATATATATATATATATATTCTTTCTCTTTCCTTATATGTCACAAAAGATAATGTATTTATTTATGTATATGTTGAGGAATTTTTTTGGTCCAAAAGGTCAGCTCTTGGACCCATAGCAAAAAGTTCTGTCCAACCTACCTTGATTCTAAAGAAGGTCCACTGAAATTTGAATTGTGAGTGAATTCACTGGCTTTTGCTCTAGATAAGTTACTAGTAGTATGCTGAAGAATCAAATAGGCTGGTATGTAACTTGAGTGCAATGTCTCTTTTAAAACAAGAGATATAGCCTCATGACAGTGTCCCTTTTACATTATCACGTTAATTAATAATTATTTTGGTTTGACAGAACAACCAAAGATTCGCTTACCTCGTCATCTCCGACAGACATATATCAGAAAAGTTGGAGAACAAGTCAATCTGGTTATTCCATTCATGGTAACTTCATCATAAAAATAAACTAAGTGGTTAATTTTTTAACAGTTTTACTTATTTAAATTATTTAATTTTGTATCACAAAAATTTACAGGGCAAACCAAGACCAAAGGTCACATGGTCAAAGGAAGGCCAGCCATTGGACACAAGCAAGATCCATATAAGAATAACAGAGGTAGACACAATCCTGTTTATTCGATCTGCTGAACGAGCTCACTCTGGAAAATACAGTCTCACAGTGCAGATAGAAAACATGCAAGATACTGCAGAAATAAACATTCGCGTTGTAGGTAGGTGTGTAAGAAAATGAAAGATAACTTGTTGGCGAAAATTCTCATTGAACCAAATCTTAACTTAACTTAACCGGAAAGGCTCAAAGCCCTTTCATACCATCACACATCTCTAAAATTCCACGTTGTTGGTAGAACTATTTCAGGTTGTGTACCACCAAAGTGTGCATTAGCACAACTCTGCTACACAATGCAGCGCTTCCCTGGGATACAGCGTAACAAATCTAGTGTAAAAGGGCCTTAAAGTTTCCTCAGAGATGTAGATGGGTTGTTCCATCAAGGTGGGCACCTCTGTAGTTGTAGAAAATTGACTACCAAGTGCTCGGTGTGAGTGTGCACACCGCTCCATCTACCGCAACTATGGCCAGAAATCATTGTGTCTTTGGCCGTCTTTAGTTATCTATTAAATCTCTAATTTTTTTATTTAAATACAAAAATAGAATAGGGAAAAAAAGGTGTAAAATGTGTACATCACAATTATTTTAGGTGAAGGACTCCATTTCTTGCATGTCCACAGGTGTATAAATCAAGCACATTGGCATGCAGACTGCTTCATTTGGGGAAAAGAAGTATTATTTTGGCATTCACCAAATGTTCCTGAATCTCCTGCCAATCGCCTACACTACTTTCAATGGGCTTGTCCCCATTGATAGGATCACACGCGATTGGGGCCACAATTGTTTTTCTCTAATCGCGCCCATAGACATGAATGGAGACGATTTGCGATCGCTTGTGCAGGCGTGCATTTAAGATTAGGTCTGCTGAATAATTACATAATTCAGGTTCTCTCATTTCAACTATATTTAACACTATCCTTCTGGACAATGTCCAGCAATGGATGCATAACCCCCCTTGCCCTCAGATATATTGCAAGCTACAGAATGTGAGAGGTTTATTTTAATCTGTCCTAATTCCAAATTAAAAGTGTGAATTTACCAGTCCTAAATTGGTCATGAAGGCGCTCCTCCTGTTCCAAGAATTTGGCAAGCCCTCTAAATGACGTTACTGCTCTGCAAGCTGGTGTCATGTAAATGCCTCACTGCCAAAAGTTTTAGTATTTCATCATCTTCATTTTTTGTTTTCAAGTAAACAGCATTTTCAAGCAGTGAATGCTCTCATGTCTAAAGGGATTATTAAGCCTACTATTATTGGGGCAACCTCTCCTCCTTATTAAATATTTACTAGTTTGTTAACTTTTGTTTCCATTATTCTAGTCATTGGCTTTTACACTAACATTTCTAGTTTATGTTGTTGTTTTGGGTCAGTGACTGAACATATTAAAGTCACAAGGACAGGATTGCAACAAGGCAGACATTTTTATTTTGTTTCAGAAAAAATTATTTTAGCTTTAAACAATAATCCCTGTATACCACTGTTTTGTTTGTGCAAATGTTTCATTGGGGTAATTTTGCTTTCTGCTTTTTTCTTAAAAAATATTTTTTTTCTAATACTAAAGGGTTATTTATTTCCACTAGGCTCAATTAATACAAATGGCTTGATGTCCCCATACACCTCACAATCTTACCATACAATTTCTGTACAATCAACTATTATTCTACCAAAACCATGTAATATGAGGACCTTTCTAAACCTTCCAATCCCTATGTATTCTATCGGGGAGGACCCAGCACTACACAGTTGTTAGTAGATTTAATGGAAATTGTATGGAGTGATCTAAAGGTGTATGGGGAGGGGGGGGGGCTTTACTTTGACATTAGGTCATGAATTATACATATTGTCCACATATTAGAACATTAATTAACTTCTGAAATCAGCTTGAGATGTACAAACAAAAGTAACAAGAGAAATTTAATAAAGATCCACAATAGATTTAGATTGAACAATATGTCTGGTTATGTTTGCAGAGAAGCCTGGTCCTCCACAGGCTGTGGTGGTCAAAGAAGTCTGGGGTTTTAATGCCCTGGTGGAATGGGTACCACCGAAGGACAATGGAAATTCAGAAATCACAGGCTACACCATACAAAAGGCTGACAAGAAGACAAAGGTGCTTATATGTAATCTACAGATCTATTTTTAAATTGTTATTGTTTGCAAATACAAATTAACAAATTACCTTAGGTATGCAACTCTTTTATTAACTATAGTCGAAATATATTTATTAAAGCCTGTTACACACCTTTAAGGCTGCCATACACACCCCGATGGTGTGCAGGCAGACCTGTCTCGATATGCTCCAGGATGCTAACGTGATGACGTCATCACGTTTGCACCCTGGTGCATTATGGGGCCCCTTCAGTCGGCCAGCACCCTTTGTATGCTGGCCATAAGCTTCAATGAAGAATGCTTATGGCATCGGCTTGCATCGGCTTGCGCCGGCCAGAGAATATCGGACATGTCCGTTCTCTGGCCGGCCGAGCTGTGGGGCGACAGGGATCTGCCACCCCATGTGGGCACATGCCGATAAGCGGCCGATTTTGTAACCTGACAGGTTAATAATCGGCCGCTTATCGGCATGTGTATGGCTAGCATTAGTATTTTATGCTATGGGAAAAAGTAGGCTCAACAGGATATTTTCAGTTTAAAAGGGTTGCAATTTGCAGTACAAAAGACCCATTGCAGGTAGTATGCCCTACATCTATGCCCTCCCCACACTGTGCCTTACTGTAATCTCTTAGGCTTAACTCACATTTGTAATAGAGTTCTGTAGCATTCAGTTTGTCTGTCTGTTTATATATACCAATATAAATGAGCATATCCTTCACTAAGAGTTACCTCAATTCCGCCTCAGTAATTAACTAAAAGGCTACCAGGAGGCACACATGTGAAGGCAGACCGGAATACTTTTAATATTGGCACCTATGAGTCATAGACCAAATCATTAATAATATATACACCAAAAACAAAATAATATATAATATATATATTGTATATACACATATTGTATAATATATAAATATATAAACAACACATAATTTTGGGCTCAAGTGTTCAATTAAACTTTTCTTCCCCCTCGACACATTGCAATCATTAATCTCGCCACACGACTAAAGGTATGTCAATGATGTGTGAGGGATCTGTGTGCTGTAGGAATGGGCAAAAGCATCACATTCAAAGCAGTACCATTCACAATGGGCAGGGTTGGACCCTGGGGGTCTCATTCTCTGACGCGTTTCATCCTACTCAGGACTTATTTGTAGAGATGAATGAGTACAGACCTGGTCTGTTTATATATACCAATATAAATTAGCATATCCTTCACTAAGAGTTACCTCCCTTCCGCCTCAGTAATTAACTGAAAGGCTACCGGGAGGCACACATGTGAAGGCAGACCGGAATACTTTTAATATTGGCACCTATGAGTCATAGACCAAATCATTAATAATATATACACCAAAAAGAAACCAACAAAAATAGAAATTAATCCAAACAAAAATATGTAAGTTCATATACAGTTATCTTAGGTAATGACTCGTGCAGAATAAGAAAACATATACATATAAATAAATGATAATATTAAAAATATTTGCTTATAAACTTAGGGGTAAAGAGAAGGATTAAGCAATTGTATCTACAAATATATTTATAACTATAACTATATTTCTTCAAAGAAACTTATACCCCATGCTATATATAAGCTGGTCGGTGGAACAAAGAGCTAATATTCAATTCGTTTTTTGATTTTCTGATTTTTCATACATAGACCGAACTTGGTGTAGATCATAATAATAAATTATTCTCAGATAATAGAGGGTTTTTATGCTGGTTATCGCATTAAGATTTTATAAAGATGTATATGCCTGATGAAAGAGTAAAAAGGCATTCCCATGTAGTATATCTTATTCCTAAAAAATATAGGTCCTAATGATCATCCATAATTATAAAAATATGTATATATATAAATAGGTGCAGCTGGATCAGCCCATCCTTTCACTGTCACAATGCATGTCAAAGGATTGATGCCGTGACGGAGCGTGTTTATAAACATTAGTATCATTTATGCACGGCAATTGTATATAAAAAGTATCAACAAGTATACACTTCTTGGTAGATAGTACAGTACAGTGCACGATTCCTATTGGGCTTCTACTTATATTCATTAAAATATATCCCCATTATTAGGAGAAATAATATCATTAAAATAGTTTCTAATCTTAATACTCATAATAGATAATAGTTTATTCCCAAAAATGGGATATTTCCCATTTATGATCTAAGCCTTTAGGATATCTGGTCTCCAGGGTGTATATCCAAAATATTTCTTTCTTTGCCAGAAGTGCGAATCTGTTTCCTCTTCTATTACCGATCTTTATGTGCTCAATGGCTTGTACTTTTAAAGTGTTAGTTTGTCCTCCATGGGTCTGGTTAAAATGTCTGGCTACAGGGGTATTATGACTGGCTTTTATGTCATACAAGTGCTCTCTCAATCGATCGGTCAGGCATCTGGTGGTCCGGCCTACATACTGAACAAAACAGCATTCACATGAAATTACGTAAATAACATATTTTGATTGATAGTTAATGAGTTGCCTTATCAGAAATTCTTTTTTGTTTACATATGATGTGAACATATGTGTGGCTGACACTTGGTAACAGGAATGTCCCTAGCGTAGGTGCCTTTTTAAGTATATAAATTGTTCCCCCTGCGATGATTTTATTTAGATCTTCATCTTTAGTTAAGATAGGTAGAAATCTTTTTATGACATTACAAATTGACAGCTTGAATTACATGTCTAGGATGGCAACTTCGTGCATCCAACAGAGTGTTTCTAGAGATGCTCTTTTTGTAAATTGAGGTTTCTATTGTAGTAGTGATCAGATTCTTTCTTAGTTTGAGATCTAAATAATTTATCTCCGTGGGATTCTCTTCCTTTGTAAACCGCAGGTTAACCTTCTTAGTGTTCATGACGAGCCCATCTCGTCCAGAGTTTGTGTGAAGTTTGGGCTCCCATGAAAGCCGCATATCCCCGGAAAGCTACGGCGATGCCGGGGTTCTGTGGCTTCACTGATCGCGTCGCGGTGACACGAAAGGAGGGGGCGAGGGTGAGCAGTGCCATAGACCTCCATGTTAATGGAGGGGCCTCTGCTTTCCAGCCCTCCCAGCTGGTGTCATGAATGACATTGGCTGTGTGGAGAGGGGAGGGGGGAGGGGGAGGGGGGAGGGAGGAAATGGCAGGCAGTGTACCTCGTACACTGCTGCCATTGCCTGTACCACACTGTTAAAAATGGTGCGGTACAGGCAGTGCGCTAGGGAGGTTAAATGTGTTATTATTAAGGTATTGTAAAAAAATCTCAGTATTTAGATTTTTGTCTGTGATGAATAATAGGTCATTAATATACCTAGAAAAAATTTAATAAATGATCTATAGGGATTATCACTGCAGAATATGGTTTGTTCCTCCCACCAACCCATGACTAAATTAGCATAAGTTGCGGAGAATGTCGCTCCCATGGAGGCACCTCTCTTCTGAAGATAGAATTCTCAATCAAACAAAAAATAATTATGAGTCAACAAAAATAGGATGCCATCCAAAATGAATTATTGTAACACTAAATCATAAGATGTATATTGATTTAGGAAATGTGCTATAGCTTTTAGTCCTACTGTGTGAGGTATATTAGAATATAAAGGGGGCGTGGTTTGGACGCCAATGGAGGAGCAGCTACTTCAGTGAGCTCCCGTTTACTACTATCCATCCCTAACAATCCGGAGAATAAAACTGGCCACTGGACATACAAAGTGACCCCAGGATCGCAGCAGAACGCGAACTACCGGCCCGGCTGCATATCGGAGTACGGATTGAGGTCCCACCGCCCTGACTAAATCGAGGCCGCGGCTCGGGCCTACCACGGCGCGCCTTTAGCCCTACCATCTGGCAAAGACACTCTGATTCGAGGGTAACCCGCATACCGGAGGGCTCCCTCCTCCTGTCCGGATAGCGCTTCCCAAGTACCGCGATCCCGGGAGCGCAGTTCCGCCGAAGCAAAAATCGAGGCCGTGGTCTCGGCCTACCCGGAACCGGGAGCACCGCAAAACAGTTCGCCACAGCAACCCGGAGCTCCAGGGACACTTGAGGGGAGGTCCGGTCGACTTATCCGGTGAGTAGAGCGATCCAACGCGCGGTATTTGGGACTTATTCTCCACATAGTGCGGCAAGGCCAAAAATCTAGGCCGGGGATTAGGCCTACTCCGGACTGGAAGCCCCACAGTATAGGCCAAGAAAGTACTCAGGACACACTAGCTGCCCTCCCTAGGACTTTTGAGCAGGCCCACCCTAGCACCAATAGGAGAGGGGACTACCAGTGGAGGTCTGGTTGCGGCCTAACAAACCTTTCCTGCTTCAAGGATACCACACTGTCAGCACTACAGCCAGGCCGCATTATCTTGCGGAGATCTCTCTGAGCAGTACCCTGCATGCTGGACTTGGTGAGTTCTGCTGCCCCTGGATGTTTTACAGTTGTTTTGTAGAGCCATTTGTACTGTGACACCTTGCCTGCATTCAACTAAGGACTGCAAATACCTATCACCAGTGTTGTTTTACTACAGACAACACTCAAGCTATAATTACTACAAGAGACACTCTCCAATTACACTTTTTAATCAGATTTCATAACTACAAATAATACCCATAAAGGGGGTGTCTGCTTTGTAAACCATCCATTCAACAAGTGAGAGAAATAAGCACCTTGCATACGCATAATGGGGAAAGTTGGCAAGCAACAAGAATACTACGCACAGAGTGGACAGGCGCCACCCAAACATATCCCCGAGATGTTCCGTCATGCCTCTTTAGAAAGACCACCCAGGTCTCCCGGCTCTGATTCTGCTACTTCAGGCCATGAGGACTTCGAAAGGAGAACACCCAAAGCATCGAAGAAGCATACTGACCAAATGCTAAGGAGATCAGATCTCCAATCAATTTCGGACTAAATTAAATCCGATCAAAGCGGCGCTCACATCAGCCATCTCTGATTTGAAAGCAGATATCAGGTCAATATCAAACCAAGTAGGGGACATAGAAATGAAGCAAGCGACCCATGAACAAGAATTTCAGGTGATTCATGACAGATTGGATGAATACGACAACCAGAATATCCAAGTGAATTGATACTTAGAAGATCTGGACAACAGAGGTAGACGGCATAATCTACGACGTCCAAAAAATGAGAACACAAGAAACTCTTACATTAAATGGGTCAACAATTTCCATCTTTCAAGACTTGTCGCCCACCACGCTCAAGAACAGAAGAGCTTTGCGCCCTCTTCTCACCATTTTGAGAGACAGGCACCTGCGATACAGATGGCGTTTCCCCTTCGGTCTTTCAGTGCTCAAAGATGATCGCATAATCCAGCTTTGTGTCCCGTCTGAACTTAAACAGTTCTGTGACCAATTGCAAATCCCGGAACCCCACTTACCTGACTGGCATGCAGACTGTCTCCGTGTTAGCCGTGAAGAAGATGCGCCACAGCCTCATCAGAGCAACACACCCAAGACCCAGCGTATAGCGACGCCGTCGTCAATCAGAGGCAGACGAGGTCCGATAGGAGTTGCATCACCGGGATACCATCGTACTCCTAGGAGAGACTCTAGAAGAATGTTGATGTGATTCAAATTTCATTAATTGGGACTTCCACATGTCCATTCTTTATTGTTCCCGTGTAGGCTGCAGGTGACGTGGGTGCATCCTCGAAGAGCTAGCTAAGTATAAGTGCTATGTTTTTGCCTTTTCTGCTGTTTACATATAGACTTATCTTGCTATACTTCTCTCTCTTTTACGTGTGCATAATACCCCGGTTTATTAACAGACTGTGGTCCCTTTTGTGAGAGCAGGCCCATACTGTCATATGCGTTCCCTTATGCTGCTCAAGATCTGTATGCGCAAGTTGATACCAGTTTCATAAATGATTAATTACTGTTTTGTGCGAGGGCTGACAGATAGGTTCAGGGACACCGCAGTTCTATCGCTGGTAAGAATTTGTAAATGTGACCTCATAGGTAGTAACCAATTTAAGCCACCAGGGGTCAGTGTTGCATCCATTTCAACAGCATCTGTTTGGCTTCATACCTAACTCTTTAGTATATGTTTGCATTCTACCTTATGGAGATACAGGGATTTTTATTGTTATATTTAGCCCCACTCAGCGAGCGGGGAGAGTTCACCTTCCCTACATATGTATTATATCCTGCGCCACACTTCATTTTCAACGTTTACCCTGTTTCAGGCTTTATCAGCATCTGTACATATTTCCTTAATTGCACCCACCCACCTGCACCTGTGGAAACGGGATCTTCTTTTGGCTGTTTTACTAAACTTCTCTTCATTCCTATCCCCATGTTATCTCTCTCTCTCACTTGTCATTTACTTGATGACATAACCTTCTCCATACCATACCACCCCCCCTCACAGTTGGGTGACCGTCTTTTCTTATGGTCTCTTTAACGAGCGACGATTTGAGTTAGATTGCTCACCCAGCTGACCAAAACCGGAGGTTTTTATTTTAATTATTGGGATATTATCCCAATCCGGTTTATAGTGTATATATCGACATTCTATACTTATCAACGTACAGACAATTGATATTTAGGAAATTTCCTTTCTACTCGGTCACGTCTTTTATAGAAACTGTTCTGAACGAGTCTCCCTGCCAAGTCACAAAATGTCCACTTTAAAACTAGTGTCCCTCAATGCCAAGGGCCTTAATGTACCAACTAATAGAGATGGGCCGAACTGTTCGCCGGAGAACAGTTCGGCCGCGAACACGGCATGTTCGCCGTTCGCCTCGCCGGCGGACAGTACGGGTGTTCGACCCGTACTGTTCGCCGGCCAGAAGAAGGTCTAAATTCTTCCTCCGGCAGGATCACAACCTGTGTAATCCTGCCGGAGGAAGAATCTTTTCACTACAGAAGCCGGTCTTGTAGTGAGAAGACCGGCGGAAAAACCGGATGTGACGTCAGTGACGTCACATCCTGCGGCCGTAACCAGGAACTATGCGTTCCAGGTTGCGGTCCACGGACCGGATGTGACATCACTGACGTCACATCCGGTTTCTCCGTTTCAAATTCCCCGCCTAGAGGCGGGGAATTTGAATATGTCCGCGAACAGAGCGGACGGCGAACATCTTTGAAGTTCGACCCGCCCTGTTCGCGGACACCCCAGGGAGGGTTCGCGCCATCACTACCAACTAAGCGAACGCAGGTTTTGCAAATAGCACATAAGCATAAAGCGGACATTGTGTACTTTTTGTGTACTCACTTTAAAACATCCTCTATACAGAAACTCACAAACCGCTACTACCCTGAGGTTTTTCATGCTATGACTGCATCACAAAAAACGAAAGGTGTGGCGATTCTGTTTGCCAAATCAGTTACTTTTGTACAGACGGATGAGATTATTGACCCAGACGGGCGGTACATATTCCTTAAGGGTACCATAAACCATACGCGATCACTTTGGCGAATATATATTGCCCCAACCGCCACCAACAACGATTTTTCACCAAAATGTCAAATTTACTTCTAGAATTCTCCTCGGGTATGTTGATCCTAGGAGGAGATTTTAATGTGCCCCCCCGAGCTTGGACTTCTCTACTGGCTCTTGCCATATTCTGCCCTCTGTACTATCAAGAGAAAACTGCAAATGCTAGCCATTCATGATACGTGGAGAACAGTCTATCCGTCCACAAGAGACTATTCTTTTTTTTCTGCCCCCCACAATAAGTATCCTATCTCAAAAGGACTTGAGCCCTCAATTAAGGAAGCTGGTATTTCCAACATAACCATCTCGGACCATGCTCCTATTTGGCTCTCCATTAGACTCAGTGAAGGCCCTCCAGCAAAACATATCTGGAGGCTAAACAGTGCTCTATTGGGTGACCCAAAGGTAGTAGCTTCAAGTAAGAATGACCTGGTTGAATACTTTGATAAAAACGCCAGGGACGGCCAATCCCCTCTTAACATATGGGAAGCCCACAAGTGCGTGATGAAAGAATTTTTATTGCTATCTCGTTATCCCGAGATTTCTTTACTTGTTTCAGATTTTACCCATCCGCATCCCTCAGTCATTCTTTGCTTCAATACGGTCTTTACTGAGACAGTTTGTCTGGGGAAATAAAAAACTCAGAATCGCATATAGAACATTAACAGCGTACAAAACGAGAGGAGGCACTGGCCTTCCAGACCCAGAACTGTATCATCGTTCTTGCCACATTGCGAGGGTTTTGGATTGGGGCCTACATGGGTCCTCCAAAGCCTGGGTCAGATTAGAGAATGACTTATCCCCCATACCTTTGTCATATTTACTGTGGCTACCTAACCAGAAGATCGCCCTACCACCTTTATTAAATTCGACAATGCACTCATTTCATGATTCGATCAAAAAATTAGGTTTAACCACTTTTCCGAATCCCCTGACCCCGCTGACGCACAATCCTGCCTTTCCGCCGGGAGGAGACCTGCGCAAAATACTGCCTGATAGTCATGTTGATATGTTTAGGGCATACAACTTTTTTGAAGACGGCAATTTCAAAGAGAGGAATGCACTCATTCAAGAGGGCTTTGATGTCCCCCACTGGCTGTACTTCCAGACTAGGCACTACCTCAACGCGACAGGGAACAAGAATCTGATCCCACCTGGAGGAGATATGGCGTTCAGTACGCCATGCTATTTCTACGATTTACAACCAGCTGATTGTTCACACGGCATCAGGTGGTGTGTCTCACAGATCAGCCTGGGAAACGGAACTTGGCAGATCATTCCTAGACTCAGAGTGGGAAAAAATCAATGTGTTGACAGTGAAAGGGTCCCTGAATATAAGAATTCAGGAAAATAATTTCAAATTACGTACGCGATGGTATAGAGTACCCCAACTACTTCACAAAATCTTCCCTCTCACTGGTGAGTTTTGCTGGAGATGCGGAGAAGACGTAGGCTCTTTCTTACATATTTGGTGGGAATGTGATTGCATTAACAGTTTTTGGAAAATGGTAGTGGCAACAATTAAAGAGGTTACTGGCAAAATCGTGCCGTTCACTCCGGAAACTGTTTTACTGCACCACACGCAAGAGACCATTAAATCTTATAAAGGTTCTCTCTCATTTCACATGCTTAATGCTGCCAAGCTATTAATCCCCAATGCTCTGGAAGGAAACTAGGCCCCCATCACTACAAGAGTGGTACATTCAACTAGATAAAATATGTGAAATGGAGAAACTCATCCACATGACAAAAGACTCTCTCATGCGGTTCACGCGAATATGGGAGTCATGGATTTTATTTTGTCCCTAACTGCGGCATACATGATCCATCAGGGATTTTGCTGATTGTAAGATGCTTAACCTTATCCCAGCCCCTTAGAGGAGATAGGGCTATGTATACCATAACGTGACTTAGAATTAAGTAGTTATTGGATTTTCCTATTCGGTCTGCAGTCGATATACACGTTCTGCCCTCTATTTCCCTTTCACATACACTTACACCTCTAAACATGCAATTTAGGGGGGAAACCAGAGGGCTTAATTATTGTTAACTATTGTCAATTATTGTTCATCCTATTATTGTTACTGTTCTCATCCTGACACCTTGCAATGTCATATTTCCACCACTTGGTGGACGCAAGTTGTTTATTGTAAGTTTGTTCAAGCTAAATATTAGACTGACACATACATATATACAAGACACAGTATATAGCATACAGATCTATGATATGCAATTTTATGCGTGTATTTACTTTCAATGTCTGTTGCTGTATTGTTACAAACCGCTTACTATTTGATGTATTTTGTATCACCACTTCGTATCAATAAAGCTTGTTTGGGAAAAAAAAGAATATAAAGATACAACATCACATGTGACCCATTTATGTTCTTCTAGCATATTTATGTGTGTTAATTTTTGTATCAGGTTTTTCGAATCCTGGATATAACTGGGCAGTTGTCTAACCAGAGGCTGCAATAAATAATCAATGAATTGGCTTAGTGGTTCAGTAAGGGCTCCTATGCAAGCTACTATTGGGCGTCCTGTTATGGGTACTCCTTCTTTATGTATTTTAGGCATATGATGAAAGATGGTTTTTAAAGGATTTTTTGGTATTAAACTCTCCTTTATTTTGCCAGTTATAGCGCCGGTTACATAAGCCCCATCAATTAATCTTTGTAAATCTCCATTAAACTGATTTGCCGGATCACTTTTTAATTTAAGATATGTATCTATATCCGATAATTGTCTATGTGCTTCCTGTGTGTAGAACTCTGTATCCATTACCACTCTTATCTGCCTTTTTTTATAACTATTTGATGATTACTTTTAAGCTCCTTAAATGCTGCCTATCCTGATCACAAAGGGGTTAATCTCTAGCTTCACTAGCCCCTTAGTACTATCTACCAAGTGTATACTTGTTGATACTTTTTAGATACAATTGTCGTGCATAAATGATACTAATGTTTATAAACACGCTCTGTCACGGCATCAATCCTTTGACATTCATTGTGACAGTGAAAGGATGGGCTGATCCAGCTGCACCTATTTATATATATACATATTTTTATAATTATGGATGATCATTAGGACTTTATCCTATATTTTTTAGGAATAAGATATACTACATGGGAATGCCTTTTTACTCTTTCATCAGGCATATACATCTTTATAAAATCTTAATGCGATAACCAGCATAAAAACCCTCTATTATCTGAGAATAATTTATTATTATGATGTACACCAAGTTCGGTCTAAGTATGAAAAATCAGAAAATCAAAAAACAAATTGAATATTAGCTCTTTGTTCCACCGACCAGCTTATATATAGCATGGGGTATAAGTTTCTTTGAAGAAATATAGTTATAGTAATAAATATATTTGGAGATACAATTGCTTAATCCTTCTCTTTACCCCTAAGTTTATAAGCAAACAAATATTTTTAATATTATCATTTATTTATATGTATATGTTTTCTTATTCTGCACGAGTCATTACCTAAGATAACTGTATATGAACTTACATATTTTTGTTTGGATTAATTTCTATTTTTGTTGGTTTCTTTTTGGTGTATATATTATTAATGATTTGGTCTATGACTCATAGGTGCCAATATTAAAAGTATTCCGGTCTGCCTTCACATGTGTGCCTTCCGGTAGCCTTTCAGTTAATTACTGAGGCGGAAGGGAGGTAACTCTTAGTGAAGGATATGCTAATTTATATTGGTATATATAAACAGACCAGGTCTGTACTCATTCATCTCTACGAATGTAGTAGGATGAGTAGGATGAAACGCGTCAGAGAATGAGCCCCCCAGGGATGATTGAGCCTTCCGTGTGTTTTATGGTTTTACTGAACGATCAATAAAGATTTTGGAGACTGCTCCTTTTGCCAATGAGTGCGGGACCTTTGCTTTTCTTGCCGGAGATACACATTTGTAATACTTGGCAATAGTTATTTCAACAGGATTGCTGGAGCACATGCAAGAAGGTGAGTATTCCATCTTCCACTTGCACTCACGCTCAGTGGCATCACTAGCCTGGTACAGTGGGGTGGAGTTTCACAACCAGAGGTGGGGTGACACCAAACTTTGGAACCAGGTTTTTAGTATACCATGGCTAAAGGACTTGCAAGTCAGCAAGCTGCAACACAAACGTTGGCTGCCAAAACCAACCCTGCCCATTGTGAATGGTACTGCTTTGAATGTGATGCTTTTGCCCATTCCTACAGCACACAGATCCCTCACACATCATTGACATACCTTTAGTCATGTGGCGAGATTAATGATTGCAATGTGTCGAAGGTGAAGAAAAGTTCGATTGAACACTTGAGCCCAAAATTATGTGCTGTGTATATATTTATAATCTGTACAACATTGCCACACAAATTGACAACCATAATACTTGTAGCACACCATGTGCACCATCATGGGTTGACATCATGGGTTTCAGGCACTCTTGTAACACAAAACAAACTTAGTGATGGCACTGTTTAAACTTTATGTAAGGTTAGTGATAAACAGGTCGATATTCCCTTTAATCAAACAAAAATATTGTTCTTTAGAAGTTGTTCGAATGTGAATCGATTCTTGCCCACCAAGATCAACCACAAATGATCAAAGTCAAACGTAAAATCTTTTGAAAAAGGATTAAACATGTTGGTAATTTTAATTTGATATTTCACATGTACATGTGGTTTTGATGTACTCTGCAATCTTTTTTTGCTCAAGACCAACCCTTTGTGCCTTAAAGGATTCCAGCACTAAAAGCCAGCTCCATAATCTATTGTAACATTTTTTAACTGTTGCTATTTCTTAATTTCATTTCATTGTGTATTTTGTATTCTTCAGGAATGGTTCACAGTATATGAGCACAATCGTCAACCACGGTGCACAGTGTCTGATCTCATCATGGGAAATGAGTATTACTTTAGAGTGTTCAGTGAGAACATAGTTGGTCTTAGTGAGAACCCAGGAGTCACTAAGAACACAGCTATAATCCAAAAAACAGGTGGGTGAAAATAATAACTTCAATGAAGTAATCTTCTGTAAATGTTTAATTTGGAAATATTGGCACAACCATTCCAATGATAGCGGTATACTGTACATTGGGTTAATTCACAAAAAAATTATTTTGCAAAGAGTACTTACCATAATCGCATTTAATAACATGTTCTAAAAATAAAATGTTTTGCTTGTACATGATATGGTGGATGAAGTCAGCAAAGCTAAAACTCATTAACCAAGCTAATACAATATTCCCTGCAAGGTCAACTTTGCAAAGTAAACATCCCCAAATTCTTTAGTACATCCTTTCCCATTCAATGTAAAAAGTCCAATAATGAATTAATGACAGCATGACTTGGGATCTATTACAATACCAGTACCAGAGTTGAAATATGACAACAAAGTGTCAAGTAGTTCTGAGAAAGAAAAATTTAGCTCCCACTGTGTCATGAGAGCAGACAACATCACTCAATATATATTCTCCATTTGCTCAATAATTAAAGTTCATATTCTAAAGTTCATCTAAACCCAAGTTGATTGGTTAATGGCCACCTCTTTGGAGACCTCTTTGGTGAGGGAGGTTCTATGGAGAATGTACACAAAACTAAGGAATGGAATTGATTGATTGAGATTGAGAATTGATGACATTATGTTTTTACAAACATATTAATAACAATTGGTTATTTGGTCGATCTAACCCCTAAAGCTTTTACGCTTTTTAAATATTCAATAACTGTCAGGATCCCGGGCCATCCGGGCTCGGGCACCCCACGCCACCTACCGTAGCTCAGGGCGCGGCGCACGCGCTCGGCGCGCGACGGCGGCCCAGCATGGCGGATTGGCAGGAGAAACCCGCAACAACCTGAGGGACCCAGGAACCACAACCACAGGTAAAGGATCAG
>CM070038.1:58799365-58812128 GCA_036250615.1 Ptychadena robeensis
CCTATCATTGTCCCCTGTGATCACTCTGTGCCTATCATTGTCCCCTGTGATCACTCTATGGCTATCATTGTCCCCAGTGATAACTCTGTGCTAATCATCATCAATTTTGGCCCTGTGTGACAATCACTGTTCTTCTTTTGTGCACTATTCAGATACTGAAAAAGAGACCACGGAACCTCCCATTGAGGATATCCAATTGCCTGAGGAAACCACGCCTCAAGAAAATACCGCCCAAGAGGAAGGAGCAAGTAACTCCATAACCAGTAAGTATAGTTATGTATGCACTCCCCGCACTTCAATTTGTACCTTGATCACTCTGTACCAATTATAGGCCATTTTGACAACTCTGTACCAAACATTGTGCATATTGCTCAGTAGCAGTGCCTAATTGCAGATATCCACTGAGCAATTAATTTCATTTCCTATAATAAAAGTATAATTTTTTTACAGATTCGGAAAGAGAGGAATTGCTGGACACTGTTGTTTTATGCCAACAGGAACTTCAACGACTGAGACGACGCATGAATAACACTATCTCGACCCTCACGACAAAATTTGACAGGCTCCGAAGACGACTTGAAAAATATTTTTTTTTTATTTTTGTTTTGAATTGGCTTTATTATTTTTGTATAATTTGAATGAATGACTGACTGACTGACTGACTGACTGACCGACTGACGTACTGACTGACCGACTTGTAAATATGTAATTAAAGTCAAGTTTGTCCTTAAAAAAAAAGATTTGTTCTGTTTTTTTTTCCCATGACTTTTTTTTTTCACAGGAAGTAGTCATATGTTAATAGCTGACATCGAGATGATTGAATCGAAAAAAAAACAAAAACTTCACATATGTAGTTCAATCATTGACCAATCAACCAAAATTTTCCAACTTGTCCAATCACTTTTCAATCGACGATTGTACCAAAAATCGTTCAACGATCATCGATTGCACTATGCGGTCAGTACATCGATTAATGTTCAATCGATCTTTTTTTCATCGAAAATCGTCGATTGAACGGAAAAATTGTACCATGTGTGGCTAGCTTTATATTTGTTTCCAAAATAGAATGTAAAACGAATGAATAGTAAGACTTCAGATTGTGTAACAAGTTAACAAAGTATACAGAAGAGTGTTTACTAGGGATAAATAGGCCATTGTTCTCTTCGAGCCTACATGGACAGAGGTTAATGATTGTTACCTGTATTGTCAATTGTATAAAATTAGGATTTTCCAAAATTATATTCGTAGAACTCTAGTGTCCTCTGGTGGTAGAGCTAAATTGAAGGCAGGTATTACAATATATTTAGCTAACGATTATTCATGAGGTCACTAGTTATTGATTGATTTGGCTCCACCCATGCCTGAATAGGATACAAGGTTAGAGGAAGGAAGGCATAGAAGAGATCGGATCCATCGATTGAACTGGGAGGAAGCTGATTCATTGATCTAACTTGGAGGCTTAAAATTCATCAACCCACCTCTCAAGTAGTGATGGCCGAACTGCCCGCAAGGCGGACAGTTCGGCCGCGAACAAGCATGTTCACCCTCCTTCTCGCCGGCGGACAGTACGGGTGTTCGACCCGTTCGCGGACGGACACGGCACTTGTTCGGCCATCACTACTCTCGAGCCTGCCATCCATTGACTTTCTGAGCCATTGATCTGGGCCTACCTTTTTGAACCATCTAATCAATCTTACCTAACGAAATCTACACTTTGGAACCGATTTCTACTAGTCAACACACGGGTATAGTATAATCTGATTACCTCTTTTTGGTGGTTTTGTCCTACTATATACTATATATATATATATTCAATTTAACCATACATTGTGTATAGGATCTGTTTTAGAATAGGGGAAGTTTGTAACTGCAGTATCAATCTAACTTTGTTCCAAACCCGGGAGATTTTATATACCAAAGCCAAGTATTCATAGGCTATGGTATTATCTCCAACGAACTGATTTCAGTTCTAGTCTTGTATGGATGATTATATATATGTGTGTGGTTATACAGTATAGATAAAATGTAACTTAATATCAACCTAATTTTGGTTTTACCTGACTAATCTGTTAGTTTTGTTATTAAATATATATTTTGATTTACTACTTTCTTTCTTTGTCGTCAACTTAACGTGGTTCACAAGCTCTTGTTAGCTTTATATTTATGTTAATGGTTTGGAATCTCCCTCATTACAGATCCTAAATTATTTACATAAATAATATAGACTGTAAATCAGAAGCAGTATAAATATTCTGACAGGGTGAAAGTGGTGACAAATCTGTCCATGTAGACAGTATAGCTAGCCATACACGGATAAATTCCCGTGCAATCGACCACCAATCAATCACAGCGTGGTGACGTCACCATGCTGTGATTGATCAGGGATCAATTGAACGGAAATCAATGTGCACCACATGGGCACATTGATTACCGTTCAATGAAGACCTCCGGCTAGCTTAAGTTTTGTTCGGCTTTCAGCATGTGAATCATGCTGAAAGCTGAAGAGAAATCCAGCCTGCTTCTCCCCGTAGAGCCCGGCTGGAGTGAAGAATGCTGACTCCGCCCCCTTCACACAGACTCCGCTGCTGACTGCCTGGCTGTCAGTTCTGTGTGAAGAGTCGGCTTTCCCTATACTCTACATGAAAATTATTTTTCATGTTGAGTATTAGTGATTGAATGTGGTTTTCCAACAAGTTGGAAACCCGTTCAATCGAGGTACTTTGAGGGGGCTCTATTGAACCCCCTCGAAGGACAGCACACACAGGAAGGATTGTAAGCAGATTCGAGTACAATCAATCACCGTGACCGCGCACGTTGATTGATTGTACTCAAATCTTTTTACAAATCTACCCGTGTGTGCCTAGCTTTAGTCTGCCCAAACATTTGAAGCAGGCCTTGGCTTATCATCTCCTGCAGTGAGAACATCTTTCTCTGTCATATTCTATTGTTTAGAATAGGGATGTTAAAAAGAGAATCTGCATGGTATGATTACAGCACCAGTGATACTTAAATTTATCTTGTGATAAGCTAGCTTTGTATACTGCAGCAAGATATACACATACAATCGAATAGAAAGGAAAACACATGATATTGCACTGGCCTAGTGTAGTTCATTGGTTCCCAATCTTTTGTACTAAAGGCCCCCCTTGTCTGTTTCACAGCCCAAGTTCTGCTTGGGATTACCACTTTCACCAAGTGTCTTTCAGACTGAGCTGGACTTGGCTTACAAAGAGAGCAGGGGAAACAGGGAGCTGAGGACATTCATGTGCAAATTGGGATATTCATATGCAAATTGGGATATCTTCAAAGAGCACACCTGGAATATCACCCCCATTGTCATTCCAGATGTGATCTTTGAAGTTAACCCTTTCAGAGAATGCCATTGTATTGGATACAGTGATAACTGTATCCAATACAATACAATTCAAAACAAAATAAAAATGTTATTATAAACAAATATAAATACTGTTTTGAAATCAATAAATACTGTTTTGAAATCTTTCACCAAATAAGCATTCAAGAGATTTTAGCATTTAAATGATACATTTCATAATTTTTTTATGTGCTTTTTTTAATAATAATTGTGTGTTTCAAACATTATTATAGTCAGGATGTCTATTAGACCCTTGTACGGACAGATTTTTGGAAGTTACAGGCCTACAACACAACAAAAATTCCATTAGAGTCTATGGTACGCTTCTGGTACAGAAATCTGGACCTCAGCAGTGCGCTAGGGAGGTTAATGAATCAATTAAATGGAACAATTGTTATAAAAAATACATACATAATTTACAATAATAGAAGGATGTCTTAGAATTCACTCCCTGAGGAAGCCCATATGGGCAAAACATGTTGGACAAAAGTGGTTATGCTGAAACACTCTTGGACTGTTCATCACTTGCGTTATTGCATAACCACTTTTGTCCAACATGTTTCGCCCATATGCACCCATGGCAATATTTTTACTGCTTTTATTGTAAATGTCAAACATGTCAAATAATTTTATTCAAATGTGTTTGTTTGATCTTATAAACTTGAATGAAGCTATTTCCTGTTAAAAATAGAACAATATTTATATAACGATATGAGTATATCCGAGCGAAATTTTATTCAGTCAAATGAAAATAGAATGTATACATTCGATATAGGCACAATGGATATGCTATTAAAATATTGGACTCCCGATCGAATCTATCATTGATTGAACAAAATTTTATACATGTATGGAAGCCTTTCAACACCATGAGCCTAAACTGTTTATACAAAGCTGACAATACAGAGGTTGATTTTCCTGTTCAATTTTTATTTGATTGATAAGAAATTGGTTCCTTTCTACTGGATGGATGGATGGGAAAAAACATGTTAGCTATCAATGAATGCAGAGAGTTTGGAGTTCAAGTCATACCCTTTATTTGCTAAGTCACTAAAAAAAGCAAGATTTTTAGATGTCTCAAATCCTTTCTTCAGACATCCCGAAAACTGTACAAGTTGATCAAATCAAAGATCAAGCAAAAGTTGATATACAGTGGCTTGCAAAAGTATTCAGCCCCCCCCCCCTTTCCATATTTTGTCACATTACAGCCACAAACATGACTCAATTCCATGTGAAAGATTAATACAAAGTGGTGTACACATGAGAAGTGGAACGAAAATCATAAATGATTCCAAACATTTTTTACAAATAAATAACTGCAAAGTGATGTGTGCGTAATTATTCAGCCCCCTAAGAGGTTGTCTAAGAAAATATTGGGAGCAACAACACCATGAAGTCCAAAGAACACACCAGACAGGTCAGGGATAAAGTTATTGAGAAATGTAATGCTTAGGCTACAAAAAGATTTCCAAAGCCTTAAACATCCCACGGAGCACTATTCAAGCGATCATTCAGAAATGGAAGGAGTATGTCACAACTGTAAACCTACCAAGACAAGGCCGTCCACCTAAACAACAAGGAGAGCGCTGATCAGAAATGCAGTCAAGAGGCCCATGGTGACTCTGGACGAGCTACAGAGATCTACAGCTCAGGTGGGGGAATCTGTCCATAGGTCAACTATTAGTCATGCACTGCACAAAGTTGGCCTTTATGGAAGAGTGGCAAGAAGAAAGCCATTGTTACCAGAAAAGCATAAGAAGTTCCATTTGCAGTTTGCCACAAGCCATGTGGGGGACACAGCAAACATGTGGAAGAAGGTGCTCTGGTGAGATGAAACCAAAATGGAACTTTTTGGCCAAAAATGCAAAACGCTATGTGTGGTGGGAAACTAAAGCTAGCCATACACGTGTCGGATTCCATGTCCAATTGATTCATCATCCGATCGATTCCGGCGATTCTGCCGGGAATCGCAGGTATGATCAATCGGCCAATTAAGAGTATCCATCGCAGCATACCACCTTGTCCAACGGATTCCGGGACGGATCCGTGTCCGATTGTCCACCTCACAAATGGCAACTCCCCTTGATCCGGACAGAATCGCATGAGAAAGACCAACATGTTGGTTCTCCGTCGGATCCGATTCTGAGCCCCTGATCAATCGGACGCGAACGATCGGACCAGGTGGGCTGCATGCGATTCCGGCACAATCGTTTCGCGTGCACGCGCCCAGAATCGATCGTGCCGGAATCCAGTGCAAATCCGACACGTGTATGGGGGTCTTAACACTGCACATCACTCTGAACACACCATCCCCACTGTCAAATATGGTGGCATCATGCTCTGGGGGTGCTTCTCTTCAAACATATCCATGTGTTAGAATGGCCCAGGCAAAGTCCAGATCTAAATCCAATCTAGAATCTGTGGTAAGATCTGAAAACTGCTGTTCACAAATGCTGTCCAACTAATCTGACTGAGCTGTAGCTGTTTTGCAAAGAAGAATGGGCAAGCATTTCAGTCTCTAGATGTGCAAATCTGGTAGAGACATACCCTAAAAGACTGGCAGCTGGAATTGCAGCAAAAGGTGGTTTTACAAAGGGGGCTGAATAATTACACACACCCCACTTTGCAGTTATTTATTTGTTAAAAAATATTTGAAATCATGTATGATTTTCGTTCCACTTTTGGTCTTTCATGCGGAATTCCAATAAAAATGAATACTTTTGCAAGCCACTGTATATGACATAATGTTGATTTTAGCTTAAGGGCAGAATAAAGCCACAATTTCAGGTTGTTGAGATCAAATTCTCATCCTGCCATTTACATTTTTACATAGAAATGAAGACTAATCAGATCAGACAATGTGTTTTCTAGTCTTCCATTATATAATTTTGATAAGCCCAATTGTAGTCTCAGTGGCCTGTCCTTAGCTTACACAAGTGTCACCCAGTTTAGGCCATCTGCATGCACTTACTGTTTTCTGAAATCAGTCAGATCAGTCTACTTAAGGCCCCCACACATGTACCGAGTAGGGGCAGACAGAGCAGGTCTGATCAGCTCTGGAAAGCAGAGTGATGACGCCACCACGAGAGAGCTGAGAGCATCGGCCGGCACACAAAGGTGCCGTTCATTGAAGTTAACGGTATCAGCCGGCATCGGCCAGATAATATCGGCCATGTCCCTGAGCGCGCCTGCCCATCGGTCGGCGGCAAAATCAGCCGCCGATCGGTGCGTGTATGGCAGGCTTTAGGGACATAACAAGACCAGGCTTTCTGCTCCTAGTGTGCATGGGGAAGTGATTGCCTCTAATCGTATTTCCAATACTAAAGGTGCTCATACACATACAGATGGGTGCACAATCGAGGAACCGGTCAAGCACGACGTGGTGATGTCACTACGCTGCAAACCAGTGCCCGTCCATTAGATGGGATTCCCGGTTAATAAACCAGTCCTACATTCGATTAGGATTTTCGGACATGTTCTTTTGATCTAGCTTGAAGACAGGGGTCGCCGCTTCCCATGACCGCACATTGATGACTGCGAGCATGCACGATGTGACTTTAGTGCTCCAACGTATCATCGATTGTGCACCCATCTGTACATGTATGGGCACCTTAAGGATAGCCAGTTGACCAGAATGGGTAGTTGGCTGATGGAGCAAAAGTGTGGATCCAACCTGGTCAAGAGAACAATTATTTAACTTTCAGAAATATACTTAGACATATTTCAGAAACATTCTAAATGAGAGACAACACATTTTGTGATGGTTGACACTGATTTCTTTAGACAGTAGAATGGGGTTGAAGCTATTCCACCTCTTCCGCCAAATGCCAGTGGAATGTAGAATGTTATAAAATTGGCTAGCTTCTGGTTTGGCTGCCATTACCAAATTGTTGCTCTACTCATTTCTGTCATAGCACAAATAAATGAAACTGATATGATCATCATTATTTTTAAAGCATTTGCAATAGAACTATATGCCAATGAAAAGAATAACTGTAGAGGAAAGTGATTTCATGTACAGCCAAATCAATTGACAGCTATTAAATAGACCAGTAAAGGTGGGTTTACACGTGTAGAATTTTTCTTCAATCAACTCCCAATTAGATTTTTTGTTCGATGTTGTTTTGTCAAACATCATTTGTTCATTTATCAAATGTAACATTAGAATTTTTGTTTGTTCAACGCCAATATCGAATTAAAATACATTTGAAATTACAACAAGATAAAAATTTACCAACATGTTGAATGACCTTTCGAACTATTTTTTGTTTGAAACAAACAAATTGGCCATTCTAGATTTTTGTTCAATCAACAATTCGTTGATCGAATGAAAAAATATACACATGTAAACCAACCTTAAGATTAAGAGCCCACAAGAGTTGTGTGATCCCAACCAGTGACAGTTTAGGCATTGCATCACATGATCACAAAGAACTTTGATCCTTTCTTTCAGCATTTCTTCATGTGACCAGCTACAGTGGACTTTAATTAAATAAAATTTTTAGCATAGACATTTTATACCATCTGTTTACTTCTTGAAAATAATAATGGGATGTGAGAAGCAAGGTAGTATTTTTTACTTTAAATAAATATCAAGAAACATTTCCGATGTAAGTCTAGAATTGTGGGGGTAATAGTATTTACAATAGTTTTGCCTCCACAGTAAAATTCAGACTTTTCATGGAACTCATCCCCCACGAGTACCACCAATAGGCAAAATAATCCTTCCACTCTGCCTTTCTTCTTAGGATTTGTTTCCACTACTGCAGATAAGTGTGGATGGCCTGCGGTGCTATCCGTGTGGCTGCAGCGCTATCAATCGCACCCCATGCGAATGCACGTGGACATCAGTGAGTTCGGATAAGGACTTTGGGCAGGCCCCTTGTCCATGCATGCGGTCGGGCGCAGCATCCACACGGAATTGCGGTAGATGAGTGTTCAGAACTGCACCACGACCGCATCCCCACGAGGCCGCACAAGTGGAGCCTGACCGATGCTTTGCGGATGCAGCTGCGCGGATAGCACCGCAGCCATCAGCACGGATCCGCACTAGTGGAAACAAGCCCTTACATACTAGGTACTGAATGCCAATCTTGACATCTGATTGAAGATAGATCGGACTACATTCTAGATTATGTTTTCTTGACATGATAAAGCATGCCAAGTTGATATCTCCAATTCACATTCCATGAGTGCACTACTATGGACATGGTTGCCTTCAGGTGTTGTACACTGCTAAATTTACATTTATTTCTGATTGTCTTTAAGCTGGGTACACATGGGTAGATTCCCGTGCAATTGACCCACGATCAATCACAGCGTGGTGTTGATTGCGGGTCAGTCGAACGGTAAGCAATGTACATCAATTGCCATTCAACGAGGACCCAGAACACTTGCACATGCAGTTCTCTGCCAGTGTTGTGAGAGATTTTCTCACAGTATGGGCTGAGAACTGCATGAGGAGAGAGAGGAGGGAAGGCAGCCCAGCCAGCATGGTCCCCTCCTCCTCAAACACAGAGCTGTGACAGGCCTCGCCCCCTTGCCACAGCCAGGAGCTAAGCTGATCACAGCTTGTAGGCTGTGAGGCCGTTCTCTGCTTTCATTACTTCGGAGGGGGATCAAGGTCATGCCATGTCCAATATCCCTGTTTTCGCGTGGGATTGATTGGTCTCACCCGAAAACAGGGATGGCCGCATATGAGATGGGCCAGGTAGATGGTCAAGAGCGTGCATCTGCCCTATATCTACATGTGTACACAGCTTTAGTATGGATTTTGAAACCAGAGGCCCACACAGAAATGCAAAAAATTAACAGACTCTGTGCAGGCAGTATCTCTTGGTGGCGTGCAAGACAAAAAAGGGGGAACAGATAGACACATTGCTGTGTTTTTATATTCTACTGTATTCTGTTTTAGTGGGATGTGCAATGACAAAATGGGCAGCATGGTGGCTCAGGGTGTTAGCACTCTGGCCATACACTGCTAGTGTCCTAGGCACTGTACAGGTTAACGGATCAACCAAGAGGTGTGTTACCCCCTGTCTTCACTAAGGAACGCAAAACTGCTCACACAACAATGCCTAAATGAGGCCAGGGAAAATAAGGCCACCTTAGGCTGGGTAAATACGGCTGAGTAGCAGTCTCAAGGCAGCAGCAGCACCAGTAGCGTTCAGGTCTGCACCACGTGGTCCGGGCCACACGCCACCCGACTAGAAACCTGGCACACGTATGTGGCTGCAATCGCAGTAGCTCCTCGTAACCTTTCTCTTCTTCTGTTCTCACCACAACAATAGCATTTTTCTCCCTTCTGTTTATCTCACTACTGTTACAGACAGCTGTCACATCATCATACCTGGATGATCAAAACTGGATGCACCAAAATAAACAACAAGGCAGAAAATATTTAAGGAATGTTGTCAAAGGAATACATTCAGGGTATGCATGGGTATTTATAATTGGAATGTTATTGCCAAGATAAAGCATATGGCATCCTCTATATTAATGTTTTGATAAAATCTGCAACGATTTCCACAGATGGTTTGAAATCATTGCTCTTTTTCATTCCAAAACATCCATGAATAAAATTAACAGCAATGATACTGGATACAAGGAGAGAGTTTTTTAATTTACCCCTCGCAGTGGGGATGAGGTATTAGCATATTATAAACCACTCTGTGCTGCTGAACAACCATATGGAGATGCATGTAATTTACAATATCCATAAACCCTACACATAAATTTAAGATGTACTGTTTTAAATACAGAGTCAGATGCTCCTTCATTAGTGTAGGGAAGGCAAAGTATATAACTCGCATTGATGCGATTCTACATATTAATTTGCCTTTTCCCATATCCCAGTCAGATAGTGTTTCTCCTCTCCCCAGAGGTGTTAGTCCACCCCATGTTGGCATATTTCACTTGTTAACCACCAATCACCATATTGAAACTAACCTACAAACAAAATAGAAAACAATATTTAAACACAATATACCAAGAATGAAGACATTGCATCTCAAGAATGATATAAATGTTATTCTCTCTCATAGAAAAGGTTTTAGTAGAGTGTTGTACGTGTTAGCCATCGATAAATACAGCAAGTTTGCAGTTCAAGTGAAATAGAGAATCAGATCCCACTAGTGGTCACATTTAACCCATTTCTGGAAGTGTTACGGCAGATCATAAAAGAACAAACCAGTTACTTTCTACACAACGATCAAACAACTCAAGGAATTATATTTCCATGAACTACCTCTCCTTTCCTATAGACAATCCACCCAATTCTACGACAATCTTTATTGTAGAAGTTCCCTGGACACCCAACACAGAACGAACATCTCCCTGCATGCAGAGCAGATGTGAGAACTCTGTACTACATATCGACAGTGCAGACAGAGTACCAGTACACAGACTCACAGTTTGGAAGCTATAGAGTACAGGGAACTTTCTCCTGCAGATTCCTCCAATGTGGTTGTACCTAATATCGTGACAAAATGCCCTTACAGGAATCCTATGTTGGTGAGATTCAGGTTACAAACCCTTCGCCATGACGTATGAACCTGCATAGTGTACACTATCAACGAACAAAGAAACTACCGATTTGTCCCTGTAGATCTCCCATTTCTGCAAACGCTGGCCCACAGCATAAAAATATCTCAGGGTTACTGGTACTGATGGGGATCTGCAAACACAAGAAAGAGAGGCCCTGGAAGTTGGAATGGGAATGTAATCTTCATTAAAAAAAAATTCAAATAACTCTGAGAAATTACGGTTTGACATAGGGACAAAACAACTCTCATGTGCCACTACAAACTTTAACTGAATTCAACTTTAAAACTGAACTCACAATAACCTTTCTTCAAAAACTGATGGAACTCTTCTCACTGAACATAATGTGTCTGGACTCCCTAACTTTATGTAAATTAGCTATTCATGCCTAACTCTGATAATTTAAAGAACACATTGCTATTTAGGTTTCTCCAAAAAATACTAAGTGTGCCATATTTCTCTGCTTCCCAGGTCTATGGACATTTTAATTGCTGAAGGAGGTGAAAATCACGGCTGAACCTCTTATCTCCTAACCCCCAATAACTCTTCCTAACTCTGATCACTATCTCCATTAACTAACCCTTCACTCTCACCTCCATCAGTCATGTGTGTCAAGACAAAACTGTTACTTTGTTCAAATATTTATGACCATGTTATTTTGTGTATAAATGTAAGTTTCAAGAACCAGGATTGTATTAGCCTTAAGAAGGGATCTGCGATATCCCGAAAGCTTGCTTCTCTAATGACTTCAGTTAGCCAATAAACGGTATCACTTGAACTCCAAACTTGCTGTATAGAAAAGGTTTGTAACTCACCATTTCGTTTAACCCTGGGTACTTGGATGCATTCAAATTGACAATCCATTTGGTTTCTCTTTGTAAGACAATTTTATCAAAATGACCTCCTCTAATGTCCTCTTTTACACTTTCCAGTGCAGTAAATCTCACAAACGATAAATCAAAGTTATGCACGTGACCTATATGATGTACAATAGGTGATGTGATTCTTCCATTTTCAATATCCCGAACATGTTCTTGGATCCTAATCCTCCACTCCCTTTTGGTTTTTCCCACGTAAAAGCAAGGACATTTGCACTTGAACATATAAACTACCCCTTTGGTGGAGCAGTCTATGTGTTGTCGGCATTTGTGCAGGGATCCATTAGGTAACTCATTGTGTTGACCTTCTTCGATCCACCTGCATTGTTTACATCTGCCGCATCTTTTTATTCCTGGGGGCTGATGTTTTTCATCCTTTGAAGCTAGATGACTAGAAACTAAACGGTCTCTGATGGACTTAGACCTTTTTTAGGAAATTTCAGGGAAGGGTTTGATATATTTAGAGACAATATCATTGCTCAAGAGCAAATACCAGTATTTGGAGATAATCGTTTGGACCTGTTTAGACTGACTTTGGTAGGGGAGAATGATTCTTGTGCTTTGTGATTGTTCATTCTTCTCCTTTTTGTTGTACAAGAGTTTTTGTCTATCTTGGCCCCATACTCTTTGGTAGGCATTTTTGAGCAGTTTCTTGCTATATTCTCTTTCCCTTAGCCTCAGTTGTAATTCTTGTGCTTGTTTGCGAAATTGGAAGTCCTCCGAACAGTTTCGCCTAAGTCTTAACTATTGGCTGTAGGGGATGCTTGATATTAACACCTTTGGGTGCGAGCTATTGGCCCTCAAGATTGAGTTGCCTGCAGTGGTTTTTCTCAACAGAGTGCTACCCAAAGTACCATCACTCTTTGCAAAGGTTTTAACATCAAGAAAGGATATGTCCATCTGGGATATTTCCCACGTTAATTTTAGATTGTAGGAGTCATTCAATCCATTTAAAAAAACTCAAGAGGTC
>CM070038.1:58812138-58824857 GCA_036250615.1 Ptychadena robeensis
CCCAAATCATGAACACGTCATCTAAGTATCTCTTCCAAATTAAAACATTTTCCCCTATATCTGCATTCAGGGGGCTGCCAAGGACTTCCCACTCCCACCCACCTAAATAGATGTTGGCATAGGTGGGCACACAGCAGGTTCCCATGGCGACCCCCTGAATCTGCAGATAGTATTTGTCATCGAAGATGAAAGCATTGTGTGTTAAAATGAACTCTAGTAGTTGTAACTCTGTTTAGGGCACTCTAGTTGACTCAAAAAACTACCTGCTATTTCTATGCCTTTCCTGTGTGGGATGCTACAATACAATGCTTCCACATCCACTGTCACAAGGAAGGCTTATGTTGGAATATATAGGCCCTCTATGTTTTGTCAGAGGTCCAGCATATCTCTTGTGTAGGATGGCAAAGCCATCACATTTGGTCATAAGATGTTATCCACAAATTTGCCCGCATTCTCAGTAAGACCACCTAGTGTGGATACAATAGGTCGTCTTGGAGATGGGGTCTTAATTTTGTGGATTTTAGGTAATAGGTAAAATGTTAGAATTCTAGGGTGCAGGACTCGTAAAAAATCATACTTTCTTTATCAATAATTGCCTGATGGCGGGCAGAATGTAGGACTTTAAGGAATTGCTGTTGGAAGTTGTCGACTACTGTTTTTGTTATGGGGCGATACCAGTCAGTGTTGCGCAAGATCTTATAACACATTGATATGTACTGTTACCTGTCCATAACGACATTCCCTCCTTTGTCGGCTGATTTAATTATTATTTCCTTGTTGCGTTCCAGTTTCATTAATGCTTCTTGTTGCCTTTTGTTGAAGTTTTGATGTCCAACCTGATTCCAGTCTGTGGTAAGTATTTCCTTTGTCACTTCGGATTGAGATTTAGTGAGGGGAATTTGTTTGATTTATTCTTCAACTTTGGGGCTGTTGCCCCATACTGTGGTTTCTTCATCTTTGCTGCTTGAAGTTTCATTGTCACTTTCTGGGTTTTCCTCTTGTTCTTTTAATAACTCCATTAATATTTTTAGGGCGCAAAAATCCTCAGTTTTGAAGTCTCTTAGGCGATCTTCCTCCCCTTTCTTTTTTAGTTTTGTTTTATCAAAAACAATAGCTTTCTGGAAAATAAATGTATATCTTTGACTATAGTAAAGGGGTCTATATTTTCTGTGGGACAAAAAACCTAAGCCCAAGGTTTAAACTTCAATTTCTAAGGGACTCCGTTGGTAACTTGATAGATTAATCACTGTGTTGGTTCCCTCCCCAGATGTTTCTATTTCTTTTGATCTAGTCAGTAATAGGTATATAAGGTCATGTCCGTCAATGAAATTGTTAACTATGTCTTCCACAGGGTTCACACACATTCAGGTGAGAACCGAGTGCATACATCCCTTATGATGCATATGCTCAACTAACCAACATAGTACAAAACAATAACATGGTGAAAGGGTTTACACTGGTGTACCCTGGTGGGGGAAGGGGGGGGGGGGAAGGAGAGGAAAAAAACTACAATCTGCCTCAGGGAAACTTAATCATCTAGTCCTGTTGCCTTAGGACATAGATTCCTTTTTAAATATTTATCATTTTCATTACAACAACAATATCTGCACAGAATGGTGTTTAACCACCTGGTAACTAGACATTTGTGTATGGAGAGATTGGTGTGCAATTGTTGTTGATTTTAAGCAGAATTCAAAAACATCTTCAATGCATTTCACCCGTCTAGGGCTTCGTCAGGAGGCAATACAGTAGGCTGGATCTAATGAAAATAAGTAAAGAATACATAAATTACTTGACAGAAAACTACCATTTATGACATTATCTCCAAATCATCCAACGCACAGGGTTATCTGCATTTACCTGGTTGGTATTTAACCCAGCCTCCAATTAATTAATGGATTAACAAATTACAACTTTTCTTTGCTCTACGTTACAGCATATTGGGGTTCATTCCCCCGCAATAGATCGTTGGTGGCAGTCCACTGGGTAGGGGTTGTGCTACCTGCACTGGGATCCTACACAGGCCTATTGCAAACAACAAGTGAACAGTTGCATATTAATAAAATACCCATGTCTCTATCGATTGTTCTTGGTGTTGGTCCTCAGCGTGTACTCTCTTCCTAGGAGACAAAGAAAATGGAGAGGGTAGGTGGATCACTGCAGGGGTTTTTTTTTAAATCTTCCCCTGGTAAGTGTAGCACACCAAACCTCAGACCATAGACAACTAAAAACATTGTGATAAAGCCTACTACTTACAAAGTCCATGGACTGCAAATTGGTAATTGATGTGGAGAGGGAGAGGAGGGTGCTGCGGCTGCAATAATGCCACAGCTCACCTCCATCCAAACTTGCTGTGCTGCCTGTGTCCATTAAACCCTTCTTCTTATACCCAGGGCTGTATAAATTTTTTACTAATCCAGTTTCATGATTAGTAAAAAAATTTTAACCAAACAAGCAAAGTTACTAATCACTACATATTTTTCTCTTACGGTAGCTGTGTATTAGCCATCAATGCATAAATGTGCCACATACCATTCTATCATAGAAATAACTTTTTTTTTCTTCGACCACTCACTGACACTTCTCCAATCAGACGTGGACCAACAAATCCTCTGGTCTAACTTACTCCTAGTCAATTATTATGTATGCCCCTTCAATACCCAACTCTTCCACACGGATTCTTATAGCAAATCTTATACGCAGAGAGAGTGAATCCACCATCCACATCATGGGATGGGAATGGTACTGCCCAGAAGTAAATTATAGACCAGTCCCCATAGCTTACTTAGCTTAGCTTACAATTTCCATGAGACCTACCAACAACTATGTAGTATAGTGACCTCCCTGATAGAATACATAGTGATTGGAAGGTGTAGAAAGGTCCTCATATTACATGGTTTTGGTAGAAGAAAAGTTGGTTGTACAGAAATTCATTTGAATTTCGTAAAATTTGATTGCACTGTAGTCTATTGCCTTACATCGCGCGTGGCTGTTCACACGCTTTACAGATTCTCTTCTTCATTCTGTGATCTTAGCCAGTGCGCATTGCGCGTACCCATTTGCAAAGTGCACAAATATGCACGATGTGTGCTTGTAAACAATGTCGAAGCATAATATGATAAATATCCCCCATTGCAAATATCCGAGCGCACATTCACAAAATATTGTGAATTCTCAAATGTCGGATATTTGTCAAATATATTCGAATATTCTTGCTTAACAGCAACAAGGTAAGATAGACAAAATTTTATTTTGGCATGCCACTGCTTAACAGTGTACATTCCTTGGGAAACCACACTTGTTATTAAATTCCACTTATATAAGCTATAACCTGTTTTATCTTGCCTGTACATATCCCGGACTTATGGTTAATTCTGTAAGGATATGATTTCCATGTCTATGCATGATAAATCGACTGGAGTACATACATATAACTTCATAACAGGCCCAGTATTTTAAAACTCAGCTAATTACAAAGCAGCTTTGTAATTACTTTTGCCATGCCATCAACTAGTCTGCTCTGTTCATTATTTTTACATGATGTAATAAATAGGGTGAGCATAGATCTTAAATGTTTAAACTTCATTGAACGTCACATTAACATTTTTCTCATTTTAAGTACCATATAGAATGGATACATCACCAGCATTTTAATGCAAAATCCTGCTTTCGGTGTTGAATTCTTTCTTTGTTGCTGTAGCCATTCCTAATTAAAAATCTTTTTTAAACATAATCAACCCTGCAACCACAGTATTTTTGCTGACTTAAGAGTTAAGAACATTTTCTACATCAACAATTACAGTGGTAGTTTAAGAGATGTTTTCTTCACTCACACACCCGATTCTGCGGGTTACTGTAGCTTGCAGAAATCTTGGACCTAAGCCAGCTTCTCGCTCCTGGCTCAACTCCAGAATTAAAAACAGATGGCCATGAAGTTCCAATTTATTCTTTTTTTCTATTTCCTCCACATCTCTGAAAATAAGAAGAAAAAAGAAAAAAAGTATATTTTGATTATATCGCTTGTATCATTTTGCTCAACCGTTCGACAAATCCTTATTTTGCAACATACAAATGATTTACAGTAGTGCCAAATATATGCAGTAAAAGAAATACTTTTTTGTAATATTACACTCTTCAATGACCTTTGTTTCTTGATGCATATGTAGCCAAGCCATAGCAAATAGGTATCTTTTGACAATAGTTGTATGACAGATTTAACCGCCCTAGCGTTAGGTATGGCGCTGCTTCTCCTACTACTGCACTGGACGAGATGGTGCTGTCCAGTAAACATCAGGGCACCGCCAGTGCATACTTACAGTTTTGCGCTGTCCCGGTGTCCCCAATGTGACATGCTGGCTGGATCCTCCGGCATCTCCCCCCCCCCCCTCAGAGTGACGTCATATCGGGGAAGCGGTGGGAAATTTGAAAGTACATTGCATGAAATCAGTTTACTTTGTAGTAAATGTATGTACTAAATATTGCCAAAATAAAAAGTCTCTGAAGTCTCTGGTGCCCAGGATGTGCCCATTTGCAGTAACCCTCTCTTCCCTGGTGTGATTTTACCACATCCATCACACCAGGTTAGAGAGGGTTAACTGCAAATGGGCACATTTGGGGCACCAGAGACTTTATTTGGGTGAGATTTAGTACATAGCAGCATTTCTCATAAATGTTTATCATAAAATCATTTTTTATTTTACATAATTGTTTGTTTCAAACATTATTATATTCAGGATGTCTATTAGATCCTTGTACTGACATATTTTGGGAAGTTACAGGCCTACAACATAAAGAAAATTTACCATTGAAGTCTATGGTGCGCTTTTGGTACAGAAATCTGGACCTCAGCAGTGCGCTAGGGAGGTTAATAACCGTGCCCATTCGCTCTCTATGGGTGCGATCAGGCAGGGTGGGGCAAGATGTCCTTTGCCACTTCCTGCCTGCAGGTGCCGTGCTACAATTCTAATTGCGGGTGACAGTGGGAGATCACTGGGTGCGATTGGAATAGCGGCAGAATGCTAAAGTGGGGACAAGCCCTAACGGCACTAAACAAATGGACACTACTTGCTTTAGGCAACCAGGCGATCTGCCAGAAGAAAACCCAAACTGAATTTATCTTGCTGGAGTCTTTTATTCCAAAAAGTACTTACTTTTCATTATGGTGTACTTACATTTCAGTGCTATAAATCTCCTGCAGCTTCTTTGCAACTGCTTCCTGCTTATATATATGAAATACAATGATGGCAGTGTGGAACAAATATAAGAGGGAGTTTACTGATGCTGACTAGTGATGAGCAGGATACACAATATTTATATTTGCTAAATATCGCGTCATCCAGTCATTTTTTGGTGTTGATCTTGAATATTTGAATTGCAAATATTCTTGACAAATATCGACTATTTGAGAATGTAGCTGTGGATATTCGCAATTTCAAATATTCAAGATATTATGCACTGGCAAGCTTATGGCCATGAATTGTGATAATGCGATTATAGTATCACAATTCATGGCCATACACGCAAATTTCGTATTTACAAATATCAAATATTAGTAGTATTATTCACAAATTCAAATATTGCTAGTGCCTCATCACTAGTCCGAAATATTTTTGCAATAAAATCTGCATAATCTCGATCAACACTACTGATGTAATAATCTCGAATAGTTGTGGTTACGAAGATATAGCACTATATTTAAGATATTTACAAATTCCTGAAGTGGCAATATTCGCAATAAAAATTCTTGATTCAAATATTCACAATCAACACTAATGCATAACATTTATTGAAACTATACCTGATAGTTGATGATACCTGACGGATTTTGTCATCTAGAAAAAAAGAGGTAACCAAAATGTGGCTTGCGTTAGATTAAAATCGTATTAAATGTGGTAGCCCCAAGCTACATTCGGGATTGCTACCTTTTCAAGGCAAGCCAGTAACCAGCTATGTCCATCTAGCGCAGAGGGTGGGCAAACTTTGCCCATTTAGCTTTCTTTTCTGGCCCTTTGTTACCTTGTTGAAAATATGCTTCCTAATGGATAATGCACTGTGGGCGCATCCTTATGACGACAACAGACATAAGAATTATCTCTGTTCATTGCAATGAATGAGCATTTTAGTGCAGAAATGTATTACACATCACCGCCTCATTAGCAATGCATGGAATTGGCACACCTCAGCCATTACAGGCTCTTGGTCCAGCCCAAATAGTTTTCCAACCCCTACAACTCTTTTCCTGGATCTTTAATCAATGAGGGGGCACCCTCATTATTCACCTGTATTGAAATACAGGTATTGGCATACCATGTCCTGGGGATGTATAATAGTATGTGCATGGTAATCTGTTTAAATTTCCTGTAATCTTTTAAGCAATAAAAAGCTGACATAACTGTATACCGAAGGAGGTTATATATATATATATATAAAGAATATGTTAAATCTTATATTATATTTAAATAATGTATTTTCATAAAATGGAAGGCATCAATGCTTCAGCTGGCATGTGATCACTGCTAACAGAGGGATCACATAATTGAGAAGCACTGCAGTGCAAATGAGATACAACAGCCACGCAATGTATCATTTGATTTGAGGATGTTTATGAACATATCCCCGTCGTGGGGCATTAAGCTGGGGAACAGCAGATACAAGAGGTAAACATGATTATACAAAGGAAGACAGAAGGCTAAATCCTCATTTTACATAAAAAGCAGGTAAACATGATTATACAAAGGAAGACAGAAGGCTAAATCCTCATTTTACATAAAAAGCAAGTATCTAAATACATTTATATGCACAGATGGTGAAGCATGTTAATAAATTGTGTCACTCATAGTGCAAGTGTATGGTAAACATATTTGTATCAAATTAATAGGGTTTCCTAATTTAGTTTATTTAGCCATTTTAAAATGTGGAAGCTTTTGCAGTTAACCTTCTGAGCGTTCTCCCCGAATTAACTCGGGCTGAGTTTAATGCATCATGAAACTCAGCCCGAGTTAGCCGGAGGAACGCCCGAGGTCTCGCCGTCTTCTGACGGCGGTCAGGAGCATCGGCATGTATGCCGATGCTTCCGGGTCCGCCCCCGATCACGTCACCGGTGACGCGAAGGTGGGCGGGGGTAAGTGGCGCCATAGACCTCCGTCAAACTGGAGGGGCGTCGCTTTCTGTCAGCAGAAGTCCGGCGTCTCCAGCGACGCCGGACTTTTGTTTACATCCCTCAGCTGAGCAGGCAATCGCGGCGGAGCACATTGTGCTCCGCCGCGATTGCCCGTGGCACGGTTATAAAAAAACCGTGCCACGTGGCAAACACTCAGAGGGTTAAACAGAGATTCACCGATGTCCACTGCCACTATTTGTGCGCCTTTTCTGATATTAAGATTTTGCATAAAATTTATACATGTTTACATGTGAGGTCACTTCGTAAGAGTATGGTTCATTTCAGAGAATTAGGGCAACCATAACCAAAACATGAAGCACCAGGGAAAATAAACAAGCTGCATATACATGATTTCCTGTACTTGGGAGTTTTGTTAGGCCTGGGGATTAAAGGTCATGGGGCTCTGCTGGAATAGTCATTGCAACACATTCCCTTCAACTGAAACAGCTATAGAAGCAGCATATGTAGTACTTCTCCACACACAGTCCCAGACCAGATGTCTCCTGGAATCTGAAGTATAAACAGCTGCCTCTCCAATTCCTGTCTCCCAGCCAATAACAATCCCCAGCAATAACAGCCTGAATGTATGTGTCTTTAGCTATGTGTATAAGTCCTCTGAGGGTTAATGAATACCAGATTCACAGATTAAACCTTTTCTTGTACAGGATAAGCAAAAACAGAAGGAGACTGATTGAAAGAGAAAAGAAAAGCTGACCTTGTGCAGGATTAATTATCTGTCCTGCCATAAAGAAAGAAATATCATTGATTTCAAAAGATTTTGAAAGCTTTCAAAACGAATGCATGCCTTTAAACTGAAAGAGAAACAAAATGCATTTTAAATAATTCCTTATATTGAGTTATTGCACAATTTACCCTAATGAAATTGTAGTGCAAGGTTTTCACATTTATGTTTGCTTTCTATGCCATGGGCACATGGCATAGTAGTTTTTGGTTTATTTTTTTTACAAACAACAAAATCTTCCTTATAAAATTCATTTTGACCAAATAGTTTGGGAAGTTCCCATCATTGATTGTGTGGGAGAGCAGGAGGTGACCCATGGCAAAAAAGAGAAGGCTCATATAGAGGCGCCCATTTTTGCTTGAGAAAATATTTTTATTTTTGTATAATCCAAAAAACATCAACGCTATGTACAAGCGTTGATGTTTTTTGGATTATACAAAAAAAAATGGCAAAAAAGAGAAGGCTCATATAGAGGCGCCCATTCTTGCTTGAGAAAATATTTTTCTTTTTGTATAATCCAAAAAACATCAACGCTATGTACAAGCGTTGATGTTTTTTGGATTATACAAAAAATAAAAATATAAGCATCCAATAAACGCACTGGCCACCCATAGGCTCACAGAGAGCTACTAAACACAAAAACACTGAGTGGAGACACTGTATATTTATTTTAAAGTATGAATCTTTATACATTTGAGATAGAATTTTGTTTTTTTGAAAATTGCAAAAAACCTGTATAACTGTATATCCCCACACAAAACTCACTAGTATAGATAATAACTCTTTATTGTTTCTCCTAACTCCTAACTCCTATTTATAGTAAAATTCACCAAGTTACATAATATCCATATGTATCCAAAACAAATTATTGATTATGATTTATAGCAAGCAGGAAACACAAATATGATACTACATGATACAGGTCTTGCTGTGTCAAAGAAAGACCTATGTCCACACATTTTCATAACTTAGGGTTATTACAGGGCTATCAAACTTATTAGGGCTATCAAACTTATTGACTGGGTGTGTGCCAATTCCATGCATTGCTGGCATCACTGCTCATCTGTCGGCCCCAGCTTGCTACATGTATGGGGGCCTTTAGAGATTGCCTGTTGACCATAAGGATGTGCCCACAGTGTCATGATCACACCACTGCATCGTCCCAAGGCAAGGTTTGGACACCTCTAGGAATTATGTGCGCTCATCGCAGAGAACAAGGGGAGCACCTTTTTTAACAAGGTGACATAGGGCCGGAAAAGAAAGCTAAACGGGCCAGATCCGGCCCCCAGACCTTAGTTTGGCCATCCCTGGGCTAGTAACAGACCAATTAGTGCAACTGGCCAGTGGACGCCTTATGGCTTTCGCCGATATACCTGTCACAGGGCGTTATCTAAAGAACCCCAATCACCTTCATATTTGCAGGCACTCACAGACAGGAAAGCCCGGGGGTGATGGAAAATGTGTAAATGTTCCCTTACTCTAGGGAACATCAGGCCATAGCTGTAGCCCCTGACTTTATATACTTTGCTATAGTAATATTGTGTAAATATGTCTATATCATATTGCTGCATCATTATTCCAGATGACCCCTGTGCACTTGTACAGTTTGCACCATTGATGCCTCTGTGAAAGTGATTGCTATTGCAGTTGCATTACTATAGATTCATTATAGGCTAGATTAGACATGGGCAAACTAAGGTCAGATCTGTCCTAATTAACATTTTAATCCAGCCTGTTGTCCCTCGGGCCTCTCTCTGCTCTTTCTCTACAATGAACTTGCAAAATGCCTAGAGGCGTCAGAGCGTTGCCATGGGGATGTTGCAGTGGCGCAATATTGTGATGATGCTGTGGGTGCATCCTCCTGTCAACGCTGTAATGGCTGCTGCCGTCTGCCGCTATCCCCCTACTTACCGGTCCTGGGCGCCGTGTTAAACAGTGATGTCAGTTGTGCAGAGTCCTGGTCTACATGCTGCAGTGCTTCCTAGGGAATCGATGCGTGTCACTTCCTGGGATTTCAAAGATGTCATGTGTCCTGGCTGGCCAATCAAGGTCCTCCTGTATGTATATAAGGGATCCAGTCCCTTTTCACTTTGCCTCTGTGTCAAACATCTCTGCCTAGAGCGTGCTTGCTATCTGTGTTCCTGTGTTGCTGATTCCTGCCTGAGCTCTGAGACTTTGATTAGCCCTTGTCTGCCTGTATTAACTCTTCTGTTGCCAACTCGGACTGCCTGACCCGTACCTCTGCTGCCAGCCCTGATCCTTTGCCTGCCTGACGACGCTATAGCCTTATCCCTTGGTCCCGCGCAGTTGCCCCTGGTCGGTTGGAGAGGTGGTCCTAGACGAACAGAAATCCTCTTTGAAACTGTCGGTTCCGGTGTCTCTATTTAACAATGGAGACACACTATCTGTGTCTGCGTTCCTGGACTCTGGGTCAGCCGGTAACTTCATTCAACAAGCTCTGGTCAATCAGTACCGGCTCCCTATCGTGCGCCTGGAAAGGCCCGTGTCAGTAGCCTCAGTAAATGGACTGCCACTTCCTGAGCCTATGCTCTCCATTACCCGGCCCTTGAAAATGCAAATTGGGGTTCTTCACTTAGAGATGATCTACTTCTAAGTGCTTCCTGCATCATTGAATCCAGTCATCATTGGTCTCCCCTGGTTACGCCAGCATACTCCAGTTCTGGACTGGCACTCCGGTCAGGTTCTGCGTTGGGGATCTTTCTGCCAGTATACCTGCCTATCAGAGGTCCAACCTCTTTCTTCACCTTCCATACCCGTCAACTTGCCAGGCCTTCCACAGCATTATGCCGGCTTCTCTGATGTCTTCAGTAAGAAAGAGGCAGAGAGCCTGCCTCCTCATCGGCATTACGATTGTCCGATAGACCTTCTGCCTGGTGCTACCCCTCCTCGTGGTCAGGTCTACTCACTCTCACTCCCTGAGACCCAAGCGATGTACGATTATGTCAGGGAGAATCTCGAGAGGGGGTTTATCCGTAAATCTTCTTCACCAGCTGGGGCTGGGTTCTTCTTTGTGAAGAAAAAGGAGGAATCTCTTCTGCCCTGTATAACTACCGAGGCCTGAACAAAATTACAGTCAAGAATCGGTACCCGCTGCCACTGATCTCCGAACTCTTTGACAGGATCCGGGGGGCTAAGGTCTTCACTAAACTCGATCTGTGCGGTGCTTACAACCTTATCCGCATTCGAGAGGGCGATGAGTGGAAGACTGCTTTCAACACTCGTGACTGACACTACGAGTACCTCGTTATGCCCTTCGGTCTCTGCAACGCTCCAGCGGTATTCCAAGACTTCATAAATGACATTTTCCGAGACCTGCTCTATACCTGCGTGATAGTGTACCTGGATGATATACTCATCTACTCCCCCGATGTGACCAGCCACTGGAGGCACGTACGTCTTGTTTTGCGGTGGTTGAGAGAGAACCGACTGTATGCCAAGCTAGAGAAGTGCATCTTTGAGAAGTCTACTGTGCCATTCCTTGGATACATCATCTCTGATGCTGGACTGCAAATGGATCCAGAGAAACTGAATGCAGTAACTGACTGGCCTCGCCCACAGGGTCTTCGTGCTATCCAGCGCTTCCTGGGCTTTGTGAATTTCTATCACCAGTTCATCCCCAATTTTTCCTTTCTCACATCTCCGATCTCCGCTCTGACTAAGAAAGGGGTTAATGCCAGAGAATGGACCATGGAAGCAGAGGCTGCGTTCACCCACTTGAAGAAATCCTTTGCTTCTGCACCTGTCTGCGCCATCCCGATGCCTCCCGTCAGTTCCTTTTAGAAGTGGACGCCTCCTCCATAGGTGCCGGTTTCTGTGTTACTACAGAAGAGTCCAGAAGGCAAGGTGGTTACATGTGGTTTCTTCTCCAAGCTGTTCTCCCCTGCTGAGAGGAATTACTGTATAGGAGACCAAGAACTGCTGTTTGTGAAACTGGCCTTGGAGGAGTGGCGCTATCTGTTGGAGGGGGCCCAGCATCCAGTGATAATCTTCACTGACCACAAAAACCTTATTTATCTGCAGACTGCCCAGCGTCTGAACCCTCGCCAAGCCAGGTGGGCACTCTTCTTCTCCCGTTTTGACTTTGAGCTTCCTTTTCGCCCAGCTGAGAAGAACATCAAGGCTGATGCTCTGTCTCTGTCATTTGACTTCTCTGACCAGCAGGAGGAGCCCCAGCACATTGTCGATCCTGCCCGCCTGATCACAGTGGCTCCTGTTTTGGTAAAAGAAATACCTCCTAAGAGAACATTCGTACCGTCTGCCAGGAGGAGACGTGTTCTAGCCTGGGGGCATGACTCCAAACTGGCTGGCCACCCAGGGATCTGCAAGACCACAGAACTTTTGTCTCGTCACTACTGGCGGCCCACACTGTCTAAAGATGTGCGTGACTATGTGTCTGCCTGCGCCGTCTGTGCTAAGAACAAAGTCTCCAGGACCAGACCACCCGGGCTGTTGTTACCTCTTCCTGTTCCTGATACCCCGTGGCAACACATTGCCATGGATTTTGTTATGGATCTGCCCACTTCTGCCAGATGTACTGTTATCTGGGTGGTTTTGGACCGCTTCTCGAAGATGGCTCACTTTCTTCCATTAACCTGACTGCCCTCAGCTGCTGTGCTTGCTGAACTGTTTGTGAAACACATATTCCACTTTCACGGTCAACCCTTGCATATTGTTTCTGATCGGGGCGTCCAGTTCACCTCTAAGTTTTGGAGGGCTCTTTGTCGGCTGCTCGCTATAGAGCTGGACTTTTCTTCTGGTTACCATCCCCAGACCAATGGACAAGTGGAGCGGGTCAAT
>CM070038.1:58843866-58860147 GCA_036250615.1 Ptychadena robeensis
TTCCCCCATAGCCCCCCTAGCAGAGAAGGCCAGGGACCTTGAAGGGGCCCCTGTGACTTTTCTCCACTGCACACACAGTCCTGCTACCCCCACGTTTCCCACACGTCTCACCGGAGGATCGGAGACGGGATACTCCCCTTAGAGGCTTGAATCTCGGTGCGAGTAACAGAGGTAGGGGGTTCAGGCAGAATGGAGGTCATTCAAGCAAAAGTCAGGGCTTCGTCACAGGATCAGAACGGTTAGACGACAGGGTCGGGGCAGGGCGGCCAGACGTATCGGAATCGAGACAACCGGGGCTCGGGACCGGGAGAAGTCCGGGATACTCGGATAACGGCCAGGTTCGGTCAACAACGGGTGATCAGTACATGAGATTAGTTCGCACATAACAAGCTGAATCAGCCAGCACTGGGCCACATCGGAAGGCATCCCTCAAATAGTCATGCTGATCAGTCCCCACCCCATTGAATGGGAAGTCTCCCCTAAATTACACATTTCAGTTCAGGTGAGGGCTCGAGCGCACGCCCCTAGGGTTTGCATGGCCGAGCGTCCTCTCCATGCTGGCTTGGAAGTGGAACTGAGGAACACCATCCCTGGACGCCTGCTAGGCAGAGTGCGAGGTAAGGAGAGGGCAGAGGGGTAACAATACCTTTGTGTTTAACCACTTCAAAGCTGTGGAGACAAGTGGATGAAAAACAAGCGAGGAATGTTGGATGGTTGAAACAAGTTCCCTGGTACGGTCATACATTAGAGGTGAATGTGCCAGAAGAATCATTAGTAGTTGAGGGGTGAACCACAGAGAGTGTTGATGTTACACAAACAAAACATTAGTATGTCTCCTACTCTAACTCTGCTGGGTGACACATGGATAAGTGGGGACTAAGAAAACCACTCTCCCAGCCATACATAACCCCTACAGGAGCGAGCAATGCCACCTCCCCCGGCCAACATAACCCTACCGGAGCGAACAAAACTCTCCCAGCCAACAATTACTACCCTACAGGACCGAACAAAACTCTTCCCAGCCACAAATACCAACAGGAACTAGAAAAACCATTCCCCCACCACCATACCCTACAGGACCTTGCCCAACACACCCCCCCAGCCAACATTACCCTACAGGAACCTAACAAAACACTCCCCCCCCGTCAAACAATTTATTAAAAGAACATAGAACAAATCGCTCCCCAGCCGACAATAATACTGCAGGTTTTGACATAACCACTCCCCCAGCCCCCGCCACCAATTACATACAGGACCTAGAGAAATCACACCCTCCACAATAAACCCTAGAAGAACTTGGCATAACCACTCCTGCAGCCAACAGATAACCCTACAGGACTCACAAATTCCTCCCCCAGCCAACAATTACCATACAGACCTAGAAAACCACTCCCCCCCCAACAATTACCATACAGGACCTAGCTAAACCCTTCCCCCAGCCAACAATAACCCTACAGGACCCTACAAGCCCACTCCCCCATCAAGCAATTATTATACAGAAGAACGTAGAAAAATCACTCCCCCAGCCAACAATAACACTGCAGGTTTTGAACATAACCACTCCTCAGCCCACATTAAACCATACAGGACCTAGAAAAACCACTCCCCAGCCAACATATCAATACGGACTTGGCAATAAACCAGTACTGAATCCAACATAACTAATGACCCTAGCAACACCATTTCCCCAGCCAAACACTAATCCTACGGACCTGCCAAAACCACTTCCCCCCAGTCAAAATTACCATACAGGACTAGCTAAAACCACTCCCCCAGCACACAATCACCCTACAGGACCTAGCACAGCCACTCCCCCACCAACAATAAGAATACAGGACCTAGCAAAGCCACTCCTCCCAGCCAACAATTACCCTACCGGACTTAGCCAGCCACTCTCCCAGCCAACATAGACGGGGCATAACCACGACTGAAGCCAACAATAAGCCACCAACATACGTCCAACATTACCTAGCAAAACACTCCCCCAAGTCCACAATGTACCATGCTCAGGACCTAGAAAAAACCACTCCCCCATTCAACATAAGCCCTACAGGACCTAGGAAAACCATCCCCCCGCCAACAATAACCCTACAGGACCTAGCCAAAACCACTCCCAGCCTCAAATGTACCATACCGGAAGACTGGGCATACCACTATTGACGCCACAAACCAACAGGACCTAAGCAAAACCACTTCCCCAGCAAAACAATTACCACACAGGGACCTATAGAACTGAGTATCTAATGTCCAAAAAAAACACGTAACTGCAAATAAAAAGCTGTGCTATTAAAATAAAAGGTGAATAGATAAAATTAGAACCATACTTACACACCGCATTGTCCCTCCCCCCCGTGTAATTCATTGTGTGCTCAATGTTCATCAAGTCATCTCTAGATGGGGTACAGGTCCTGGCCGTACATCCAGGGCTGAGCAGACGAACTTGCCGCTTGGCCAGAAGGAGGTCCCGGGAGACCCCTATACCTCTATGTAGCGGCACTGGCTATACCGCCTATGTCTTTATTTATGGGATTATTTACATATCCTATTTTAAGTTAATGTTGACAGGGTTCTAAAAAGTCCTTCATTATAGAATTTATTTTCAAAGATAAATCTGCATAATCCACCTTCATCTTCTCCTCAGTTGACACTGAAATCTGCCAAAAAATATATATAATGAATCCATCACATTGCTGGATGAGACGAGTGGCCAACAACCTCCTAGGATTGGTTTGGCTAGAACATTGGAAATGGGAACATTGAGATGTCAAGTTTATGAATACACTTTATTGTTAAAACAACCCATTATACATAGAACGTTCTGAGGGTGATTCACTCATTGGCCCCTTCCACGGTGCATAGACCACTGTCCCCCTGCACCCAAACAGTATCCCACCCCATGCACCCCACACATGGTTCATATATGATCGGTCAAATTGCAAGTAGAGAGGGGTCCGAGTTATCCGGCCCACCCTCCCGGGGTAATCCCTCGACGCGTTTTGGCCTCTGGTGTTGGCCTCATCAGGAGGAAAGAGCAAGTCTCAACTTCACGCCATAATTGCAGGTACGGTAATCATTGCTAGGGGGTGGCCAGAGTCCTGTGTTCAATTTAAACAAGATCGAATTTCAAATCAAAGATGAAGGTAAATAGCAACTCTCCAATAAACATTACTTCTCCAATCCCACCCATACATATCCATAATCGTAAGTAACATCCCCCATACAGGGACATTCATCAAATTACCGGACAATTCGTGTTTTGAGGATCTACATCGGTGTTTGTCCAAAGAAGTTACATATGGGGGCCACAAAGTGCGGCCCTTGGCCATTGCTAAAGGGCAGCACATTTTCACCTATACGACTATATATATACAAGTTTTTATATGAAGAAAATGACGCAGACGAGCTAGAGACAACCCCTTCTCACTGGTGAATAGTGGAACATAGCACTCACCAGACTGCTGGTTCCCCGCCAACACTACAGAAGAGGGGAGGGCGAGGGACTTGCTCTGATTTGGCTTTTGCTATTTGCTTATCAAGTTTTATTTACTGTCCTCTAGTTCCACTCTAAATCTCCCCACGAGATCTGTCATGGGGGGGACAGTTAGGTTAGGTTTCAGGGGTTTTTTTAGGGTTTTGAGGACTGGGGTGGCCGTCCCAATGAATGGCCCCCAGGGCCACAGGTTGGGCATCTGGGATCTACATGGCCATAAGTGCATACCTACTAACTACCTTGAGCACAACACCCCGTGTACGCACCACCGGAATTAATGTGGACATCCACCCCCCGCCCGCCTGAACACAGGATTGATGACATAATGTTTCCCCAGTCGGACACCACTTAAACGAGTCAAGGAGTCGTAGTAAGTAGGTGTTCCAAAAACTAGATAAATAAATGTGTGAAAATACATCTATAGGTGGAATATGCGAGGATGTTTTTCACTGGGGATTAGGTAGAACAACTGACCTGTCGGCATAGCGGCATTATAAGTGTATAAACCCCAAGCTAGGGGCCCAAAGAAGTAATGAAATAAGTAAAATTTTTTGACATATTTGATAAAATAGTCATAACCATATAAATGTGTGAGGCCCACAAAGTGTAGTGAGTCCCCTAAAGTCACGGTTTTCTTGACGCCTATCAAACAGTCAGATAAAAGGGCCACTGAGCGCCCAATTTCGGTCTCAAAGGGCAGCTGCCAAACATAAGGCTCGCCAAGCAAGACCCCGTGGCTCTTTATGCCATCCTGATTGGGTCAGTGGGGGCGGGAGCCTGCACAAACCGTTTCCGTCACCTGGCTTTTACCCAACACCCCCTCCCCTATGCCTCAACATAGCAATTATCCCCCCCCTCAGCGTCAACCAGGAAGTGATCGGAGGTACCTCTGGGCCATCAGCCGGTCGGCCGACACAGCTGGTCCCCCAAGGCACTTTCACCACACCTTCATCCCTGATCCTCTGCCCCTCCTTTATTTATGCATTTTGAAAAAACTGAAATCTGATGTACCCTTTAATGTGAATGGATGGAGATGAACAGGAAGCTGGGAACAGATAGAGTGGTGGTCCCCTTGACTAGGCGTCCTTAGATGGACTGCCATTGCAACCAAGCACCATAGATCCACCTACATATATAATTCACATAGAATTCATTCCTGTACTAAACACTTAAACTGCTAACATCCCCTGGTTATCGGACATTTGCACCCTGTTAGCCTATTTTGCACTCCACAGAGAGACTTGGTCCGCCGTTTTAGGGGGCGAACTGCCGAGTTTCCACTTTAGGTAGAAATCTTTTATATAAACCTAGAAATGCACAAACACCATTTCCCTCTCATTCCAACAGCCTCCGGTGGAATGTAGTGAAATCAGGTCCCAAATGTAACCTACACCTAAACGCGCAGGATTTGCCTGCAAGCAATCAATCATGTCCATGTCCCCATACACCAGCTATGGAGATGTCACGCATGCACAGTCAAGCAAATCAGTTTCTACGCTTGGTACAGCAGAGGGTGATTAGAGGTTTGACGGGCACTGACTTCCTGACCTGGATTGCATTATATATATATATTGGTTCTTATAGTCACATGGTTCCGCCGCTCAGAATTTCTATGCTGAAACTCTAAACTCTGCTGGGCCATCTAGAAGCTTTACAGTGTTCATGTCACATAGGTGTAAACTCACCACTTTCAGCAGTGTGGTTGAGGGGTAGGGGTGCGTCTGCCATAGTGTCTGCCAGAAGTGAAGTGTCTGCATAACACTTACAAACGACTTTTGGGTTCATGCCACACTGTTTCTATGGAGACAAAGTTGGAGCCCTTCCCCCACAGTCACCCGATGGCGCCTACATACAATCATGGATGGTTTCCACCCGGTCACACCCCCATACAAAAAGGGGGATTTACTTAATAAAAATGGCTCAAAAACGCATGCCCCCCCAGAGCATAACCCACCCCCTTATGGGCAAACCTGGAAGGACAATAAGGGGGTCCCTCTGTCCCCCCCAGGCCCCATGCCATACCTCAATGAGGGGGAGACCCCTTGTACTAAGGTTAAGATTGTCTCTTTTCCCTTAAGATTAGCAAGTAGGGGCGAGGGTGGTAGCTCAGTGGTGGTATCTGGGTTCCCTTGTAATCAGGAGACCCCCGGATCCTGCCCCCCCCCCTATTCAAATTGCAATATCCGCATGTGTACTCAATCTCATCCAGACATCACACATGCCCCTAGACGTGAGAACTCTTCAAGCCGGGCATTTGATCTTCAATTTTAGTCTTCGGGAGACACAGCTCACCCTGGTCTCCAGAGAAGAGACCCACTTCATGGGACACTTTTTTGTCCAAATGTGATTTATTTAGGGTCAGGACTGTGTCAGGTACCTATGGTTGAAGAGCAGACTTTTAATAATAAAAACTTTCTAAAACGTTGTCTTCTTCAGTCTGGTGTTTTATTTCTAGGAAATCAAACCCATCTGGATTAGAGGTCCTTGGTACCTGGGTAAGATATCTCTGTACTCATTCAATGGGAGCAATAGGATGGGGAATGGGTTTCCGGGGGTCGCTCTTCTGAGGGTCTTGTGTCTGGGAACCCCAGATGACTCAATGGAAAAAAAGCCCCCACCTCCCTGCACGCCCCACGGGGTCTCCACTAGTTGAAGCATGGCCTAGGGCCTAGTGGGATTGGGGGTAGTGCCCCTGGGCCCCACCTTCTTTCATTCCAAGAGCTTTTCACAAATGATTGCTCCTAGAGTGGAGGAACCCCACTATAATTGACCCATTTTTTCCATAGCATAGCAGACCGCTATGGCCAGCCTGGTGGGGCTGGTATGCTCGGGGGCACTCGCTTGTTGTTTATGGATCACACCCCTTTTTTAGAGCATATACCGTCCTACTGATAATAGGGGAACTTGGTCATGGTGTATGCTACATTGGGGGGACTAAGACGACACAAAAACTATAGCTGTTTAAAGGGGTATCGGCGCTGTTTAAAGCTATAAGAACTATCCTAATGAGAAACGCAATAACTCACGAACTAAGGGGTGGCTGGGCCATTCACAAACAAATCGGGGGGGGGGGCCCTACACTTGTTTAGCCTTTATTTCTTCAAAAAAACACCTACACCACCAATACAAAAATATTTGTTCGGCGGGGGCGGGGGGGGGGGTGGAGTTTACCCATTGATTGGCACACACTGTTCAGGTGTGTCACAAACCCCCACTCAATATCCTGTTACTTTGTCAGAGTAGCAGTTCAGCCACTCGGGAGCCCTCGGAATGATTTCCCCTTCCTTCACTTAGTCCCAATGGACAAATCAAAATCTTGTTGAGGTTGCACATCCCCAATGGCAAACCACTACAATCTCAATTGTATCGCTGCCACCAGCCGACCACCCTCTCAGAGAGCGAGAGACTCAGTCATTTTCTATTCCTGTGGATAGAAAAGGTGACTTCACAGCCAACTGACTAGAAATAACAGTGTATCACACTATGGGGTATGTAACTCCCCTGCTTTCTGGGTCATTCATAACACGGGCCAGACCGACATGATTGGAATCATTTTTATGTTTTTTTTTTTTCAAAAACAGTCATAAAAAGATTATTAGTAAAATAAAACATTGGCACATGATCAGAAAAAGATTGGGGACAAATTAAAATGGGCTAACATAGGAAGAAGTCACTGGGTCTGATCAGCTTTTCTCTGATTCCAAAACAACCCCAGTGGTCTGTCGAAGTTTAAAGTTCCAAAGTTCAAGAAGTTTGTCCTTGTGATAAGCCAAGTAATAGTGTAATCATCAGAGCGGTCCAGTCTGAGATGTGGGGGATGGGATCAGAACCAGAGACAAACAGTTGAGGGTCAGCAGTTTAGAACAAGTTATAGGACATACATGAAGGACCGAAGTTGAAGATAAAATTACATCAATGGTTTAAAAAACCCCAAAACCCCTTTCCCTCGCAGAGGGAAGAGGTGAGAAACCAGAAGCTTGAAAAATAGCCTAGGCCAAATTGTTGAAACTCTCCCACTAGTCAAATATAACATCCGTGCCACCACACCCTCAATATTAATTAAAAATCAGAAGCAGAGAATATGGGCTTTCAAGGCGCATGGGGTAAATCTACTGAAACCATGATATCAGTTTAAAAGGTCTTTATTATACACATAAGTCATTGGACCAGGTTCATCCCTTCAATGAGGAAACATATACACTGGCTCACCTAGGAGCTTATAAGCACAGAATAATGTCTTTTTTTTACTTACCGGGGTGTCCCCCTGCCGTCCCCGGCTGCGCCGATCTCTGCCGCTGTGTTTCTCCTCTGTGTTGCCTTGGAACGTCCCAGCGTGTGGCACTTGTGGTGGCCCGCCCACTAAGGGCGCCGCCGATACGCATCCATCAAATCAATCAAACCCTTCTGTCTGCAACGCACGCCCCGCTCGTATTCATATGTGAGAGGTGGGGATGCCAGAAGGCTTGGTCACATTTGATGGAGGTGTGGGCGGATGTTCCGTTCGGTCACCCCCTTTGTGGCGGACTCTGGACGTTTAGCACACAGAGGAGACCACAGTCGGCAGGCGCAGCGCTGGTCAAGTGATATTTAAACCTTTACAGTTAATGTCGACTGTCATTCCTGGGTGGGGGCACTGGGAGCGGCCAGAAGGGTTGGGGGTGGACCTTTTTGCACATTTAATGGAGGGTGAGCCTCCATCCTCCTCATTCCACTTTTCATTTAATTTGATGTAGGGTGGGGTCGCCATATAGTTCAGGCATATACTAAACACCGCCCATATAAGCCCACAACCCTCACACTGTTATCTGTATGGAGGTTACCGGTATATTGGGTGTTTAGTAATGCCTGCACTATATGCGACACTGGTACAATTTGGTTCAGGAAATATTTTTTTCTTTTTTTCCCTTCTCTAAACCTTGGTGCGTCTTAAGGTGCGGTGCGTCTTATGGTCCAAAAAATACGGTATGTGTATAATCAAGACCTTTTAACTGATCATTGAAGTTTCAGTAGAGTTACCAATGCGCCTCGAAAGCCCATATTTGGGTCGTCTGTTCTGTTTTTCTGAGAAACCAGAGCTGGGAGGGCCAACCTCTTCATCTAAGTGACATGACACTGCACCCATCACATCTTCAGAGCACCAGATGGCCTCCTGAGAAGGGAGATACCACACTGGATGGTTTATGTTAATGCTATACCTGAGTTGTTGGAATATGCCATTGGAATATGCTGCAGGCTTCATCTGAGTTTCCAATATTCAATTGCGGTATTTATATAATAATTATCACCTAGAGTTACAAAGTATCTGCTTTCGATGAGTTTTTGCAGAAAATTAATACTACTACTACTATAATTTCATATTTCGGGTTAATAAACGGTCAGTATCTCCTGGTTTCTGTGTGACCACAAGATGCTAATCCTCACTCCCCTCCCCATACTCACTCTGCTATTCATGCTGGCCAATGTCAGTGTTATTTATGAGGGGGTTGGGTATCTCTTTTGAACTTTTAAAATGTTCATAACGAAGGAAACACCTAGCTGGTCTGCTAGAGACTTCCTAATGGAGGTTTTTTTACTGAGCCTCTGACAGTGCAGGCACCCATAACGCACTTGTGACAACGCAGTGCATGGCAAACTAAAAGTGAAAACGAACGTCCAAGCATGCACGGCTTGCAGCGTTATGTCCCCCCGCCCCAAAAGGGGGCTAAAGGACTGGTTTCCCCCGAAAGGGGTTGCAAGTGGTGACTGCAGCCGAAGCCACATATATCCCTCAGATTGATTACCCGTTTCCCCCAGAGGGCCCCCGACCGGAAGGCTAAGGTACAAGATCCGGGTACCACCCAACACCCTTTCCTCAAGGTGACCATGACTCGAAACCAAGTCTCGTCCCGACAGGAGTCGGGGGTCAAAACATGGAGAGACTGCCAGGGGGCCGAAGCCATAAGCAGTCTCTCCCTTCTCTCCCCACCCCTTATAAAACGTTGCAATCCAAAGTACTGTCCAACAACTCCCGGTACTAGTAAACACTACAAAACTTGCAAAAGGAGTGGGTGGATAAGGACCGGCACATAAAAAAAATTAAGGTGCTTCCGTGCCCGAAAGCATGGGGCAAAGGCCAAACAGCTGGCCTCTAAAAACTCCTTCCTTCCGGTCGGGCCAAACAAGGGCCGCCCCCTGGAGGTGGTTGCTATAAAAAGAGTTTGTGTGTGGTGGACCAGTGTCAATGTGGGGCCATAAAGGTTAATAACTGGACGGATTCATCTCATACACTATCCCCGCGCTCTCCATGATTTTATGGCCCCCCCTCTGGGGTCCCAACACAGAGGGCACTGATCTCCGATGCTCAACACTCAGTCAACCTCATCAAGCGCCCCCAGCCTGCTCATTGGAATATGCTGTCAGGCCTCATTCAAAGTTTCCCAATATCACATTGTTGCTGTAATTATTATATATATAATATCATCACCTAGAGTTTTCAAGTATCTACCATTTATTTTATCGAAAGAGCGTTGCACTGTCCTGGTGGTGTGGCCAACATCCCCAAAAATAAATATTGACTAAACAAAACAGATAGGGGGAGAGGACCCCCCACATCTACTTAAATTTCGAAAGGCTCCAAAATTTTCCCTCCTGGGAAGGTCCCGTGGGCAAGGGGGAACTTTAACGGCCACATAGGTGTGGTGATATATAACATGTAGTAGACAGTTCAAAATCAATAAACAATTTAATTGCCACGTACTAGTTAGAACATAAGACATGTCAAATGTCGCGATGTTAGCAACATTTTTTAAAATTACTCGGACTTCCATATGTAGTAGGTATAGATAAACATTTAGATACACAATAAAATTATGTGAAAAAATTGTGTATTTAATAATACGTTTTAGGATAAAGGTCCTGGTTGTTAGGAACAGGATGAACCCCAACGCGCGTTTCGTGTTGAACTTGAACTTGCCTCAGGCAGGGGGTGTGTCTTTATCACAAGTTTGTCTATTAACACAAGTATAATAACCAACAACACCACAGAGGACAGACATAGAACATCGAGGAGGGTTGATCAGCATCTCAAAAAATGCATAAAGTAAAGTAAACCCGTCCAAAGGGATTTAGTTTTTACATCACAGCGAAGACACAACCGGAGACCACATCATGAGACAAGTGGCGACCAAGCCCCCACTAAGGCCCAGTGCTAGGTGAAGAGCGGGAGGGCCCAAATGCAACACTGTGTGTGGGTGGGGGGGGGTTTTTTTTTTTTTTTTCCGGCCAGCGGGCAGATGGCCAGAGGCGGACCTATAACAAGGAGGTGGAACTTGGTTTGAGGGTTCAATTAATCCATATGAGTTATAGGTTAAAGCTAGTGTTCAGGGGGGCCCAGCAAAGTGGTGGTGCAAGGGATAACTCCCATTAGGAGTGTATCCCTGTGACAGGAAGTGTCATACCCGATAGTACTGTGTAGTCCGTAAGTGTAGGTGTAGGAGGATAATTGGGGTCAAGAGAGTGCACGAATAAATACAGTACAAGACAGTGTAAAACAATAAAGTTTCAAAACTCAATAGCAATGTGTACAAACTAAGGTAGAATGGGTGTGCCAAGGTGAGATAGGTGAAATAGTGAGTGAATTCAAGGTGATAGAAATAATTAAAGACCGGGATTGGGTATGTGCAGGAGAATATAATTAAGTGCATAGAGACCATAACTCCCCCTGGTGTTGGATCGGGTTTGGTGAGTGGGTATATAAATTATTTGTATAATAAGTAGGTGATAGGAAGTGGAGAGTATCAATAGGTTTAAAGAGAAGGGTACCTGTAGCTTGTAACAATATCATAGGTATAGTAGTGCCAATTATGTAGGTAGGTCCGAGAGTAAACTTCCTAGGCAAGGAAGGATTAAGCATAGATGCTGTAAGAGAACGGTCGAAGAAGGCATAGCGTAGCTTTTAGTTAAACAGTCCTTACTTTAAAGGTAGGAAATTTAATTAGCATAATTTTATATGTGTATCTAATGTTTATTCTAACCCTACTGAACCTATGGAAGTTCCGAGTACTTTTAGAAATAATGTTGTAACATCGACCGACATGACATGTTCCTTTATGTTTTAACTAATATGTGCAATAAATTGTTTTATTGATTTTGACTGATCCTACTAACCCCTAACCACACTATGTGGCCGTTAAAGGAGTCCCCTTGCCCCTCCCTTGCCCTGGGACCTTCCCATGGGGAATTAAGTAGATGTGGGGTCTCTCCCCCTACTGTTGTTTCGAAGTCAATATTTTATTTTGGTATGTTGGTGGCCACACCACCAGGACTAGTGCAACTCTCTTTTCTCGCTCTTTCGATGAGTATTTCCAGGTAAAAATACCCATTTTGTGGTTTCGCTGCACTATTCCCTATATTCTATCTAGCATTCTGTTTTGCCCCCCCGCTTTTTTTTTGTTTTTTTTTTTTTTTTTTTTTTTTTTTCTGCTAATACAGGATAAACAACCTACCTCTTTAAAACATGTATTATGCCCCACTTAAATTCTGGCCTCAACTATGAACGCTAAACGGGACTGCTAGTCCAAATACTAAGGACCCTCAATAAATATAGACAGAGGTCAGTTATTATATACTTTTGAACCGATATCTACTGTACGAACTCTAATGTGTATTACTATTTTGTAAGCACCAGGTTTACATGTTTTTTAAATATAAATCTTAACATGGGCAAATCTATAGAATGCTAGACTAAGTGTATAATAGTGTTGAAGCTCGAATATTCGAATGCCGAATATTTTTCGCGAATATCGGCATTTCGAGAATTCGCCAATATTCTCGAATATCTTGGCGGATATTCAGCATTCCGAATATTCCGCAATGATGGCCATGTATTGGAAAATAATATTCGCATTTGCGAAAATAAACATAGCTGTGACCCATTGATCATTTTAAGATTCTCGCGATGCGAATATGATTTTCGCAATTGCGAATATTATGAGTTTTTCGCAATCTATGGTATTAACCCCAAAAAAAAAAAACTACCGCCGCGCGCGAATATTCGAATTTCCCGAATTAGAATCGAATATTGTAGGGAATTAATTCGCGAAATATCACGAATTTCCGAATATTGGCCTATGCTGCTCATCACTAGTGTAATAATACTTTTGCATAATTTTTTGTATAATTTCTTTTCTGCGTTGAGACACATGAACCTACTGTATTTACTTAAATTATTAGACCAAATTAAACAAATTAATTACCCATTAACTAGGTATGTATTGAAGTTATGGGACTGTAATGGGCAGGAGCTCGAGATGGAGGATAGAGATGGGCGAACACATGCCCGGAGTGTCCGCTAACCTGGCGGGTCGAAGTTTTTAAAGATGTCCGCACGTCCGCCCCTGTATCGCCGGACACATTCAAATTCCCCGCCTCCTAGGCGGGGGATTTGAAGTGAGGGGGGGGGGGGGGAAAAACCGGCATGTGACGTCATTGACGTCACTCCGGCTCCATGGAACGCATCCTGGAACGCATCGTTCCTGGTTTTGCGGGAAGCCGGATGTGACTCACTTACGTCCTTCCCTACTTCTGAGCCGTATTTTTAACTACAAGACCGGCTTCAATGCCCTGTCTTGAGTGAAGACATTCTTCCCCGGCACCGATCTCCGCAGGTTCTTATCCTGCCGGAGGAAGAATTTTAGATCTTCGTCTGGGCCGGCGAACAGACGGTTCGAACACCCGTACTGGTGCCCGCCGGCGAGGCTAAACGGGCGAACTGCCGAGTTCGCGGGCCGAACTGTCTCCGGGCGCACAGTTCGTTCCATCCCAATGGATGATCAGCACCTAAATATTAATTTTCCTTAAACAACCTCACTATTTCTAAGGTTAATAAGACATTCTTACTTGGCTTAACCGTTGAATTTTATTTTACTATCATTACTACTATGATTACTCGTATTACTATATACAATACAACCGGTTTACACTTACACTTACCACTCCAGCAATACCATAAGAAACGTCCTTTTTATTATTGTCATATCCTTAATATTTTATAGGGATGTATCTTTAACATTGTTTAGCCCACCTTATTAATATTTTTTCATTATTTTTAATTACCATTTATTCCATCGTCTCAGTGAGAACTCGTTCTTGGACCTGTCATGCTTGGACTGTGTGGTGGTCGACATGGGTGGGTTGCGGACACTAACGGCCGCGTTGGCGGCCAGTCCCCCAGTGGGGTGGGGTTGCCTAAATGTGTCCCCCCTTATAGTGGGGGACTACTTGGGAGATGCTCGTACATGGCGGCGGTGGCTCGGGTGTGCGGTGCACCTTCCCCCAAACGGTAGACCTTCAGGCATGGGGATTTTCATCTGCCTGCCTGGCTCCTCCACCTGGGGGGTGGTGACTCACCGCTCAGTTCCGGCTGTTGCTGGGGCGACGGGGATGCTCCTGGTTTCGCAACGTCGCCACGCTGGGTCGTGGGGCCTGTCTGGTTCACAGCGCGCCTAGGTTTTGTGACTGTGCGTGCTTGTTCCGGGATCCGCGCCCAGGGGCGACGGGCGGGGGGCTATAAATCGCCGGCTGCGTTTATGGCCGGGATTGAATTTACGAGGAGTCACGAGCTCTACCACCTGCACACTTGTGGTGAACATGATCTAACTCTACCCTACTCTAATACTATACTTAAAAGTAAGAGACTGTTTAACTTAAAGCTACGCTCATTGCTTCTTGACGAACCGTCTCTTACAGCATCCTATGCTTAAATCCTTCCTTGTCTAGGAAGTTACTTCATGGGAACCTACATACATAAATTGGCACTACATACTATGTCATATGTTTACAAAGCTACAGGTAACCCTTCTTTAAACACCTATTCGATACTCTCCACTTCCTATCAACCTACTTTATCACAAATAATTTATATACACTCACCAAACCCTACAACAAACACCAAGGGATTTATTGCTCTCTATGCCACTAATTATATTCTCCTCACATACCCAATCAACCAATCACCTGTCTTTAATTATTTCTATGCCCTTGATCACTCATATTTCACTACCTCTCTCACGCTTGACAACCATTTTCTTACCTTAGTTTGTAACAACATTTTGTCTATTGAGGTTAACTTTTTTGGAACTATTTATTGTTTTTTATTATACACTTTCATTGTACTGTATTTTTATTTCGTTCACTCTCTGACCGCAATTATCTCTCCTACACAACACAAACAATACAAACCACTTAAGGACTACATAGTACTAAATCGGTATGGATATGATCACCTTCCTGTCACAGGATACAACTCCTAATGGGATGTGTACCCTTGCACCAACTTTGATTGCTGGGGCCCCGCCCCCCCCCCCGTTATAACCCTGACTAAGCGTTTAACCTAACCCATATTGGATTAATTGAACCCTCACCCAAGTTCCACTCCTTGTATATAGGTCCCCGGCTGATCGACCCTCCTCGATGTTCTATGTCTGTCCTCTGTTGGTGTTGTTGGTATTATTACTTTCGTTATAGACTCTAAATGGATAAAGACACATCCCCTGAGGAAGTTCAACACGAAACGCTCGTTGGGGTTCAATCCTGTTCATACAGGACCTTTATCCTAAACGTATTGAATACCCAATTTTTACATAATTGAAAATAAAATATGTGTATTTAAATGTTTATCTATACTTGCTACATATGGAAGTTCCGAGTACTTTTAAAAATAATGTTGTAACATCGACCGACATTGACATGTCTTATGTTTTAATTATTAAGTGCAATAAATTGTTTATTGATTTGAACTGTCTACTACATGTTTACCTCATCACACCTATGTGGCCGTTAAAGTCCCCTTGCCCCTGGGACCTCCCCAGGGGGAATTTAAGTAGATGTGGGGGTCTCTCTCCCCCCATCTGTTTGTTTAGTCAATATTTATTTTGGGATGTTGGCCACACCACAAGGACTAGTGCAACTCTCTTTCGATAATATTTCCAGGGTAGAAAATACCCATTTTTTGGTTTAGCTGCACTATCCCCTATATTCTATCATTCTGTTTTGCCCCCCCTTTTTCTGTTAAGACAGGATAACAACTAACCTATTTAACCATGTATGCCCACTTATGCTGGCCTTAACTATGATACGCTAATACGGGACTGATAGTCCAAATACTAAGGACCTAATTAAATATAGACAGAGTCAGTATATTATATACTTTTGAACTTAGATATCTACTTACAACTCTAAATTGCATTACTATTATTGGAATCACCAAGGTTTACATGTTCTTTTAAATATATCTTAACATTGCGCAAATCTATAGAATGCTAGACTATTGTATAATACTTTGCATAATTTTCTGTATAATTTCTGCGTTGTAGACACAATGAACCTACTGTATATACTTATTAATAGACCAAATTACCCATTAACTATGTATGTATTGAAGCATGGGACATGTATGGGCAGGAGCCTCGGAGATGGAGGATCAGCACCTAAATATTAATTTCCTTAACTTCCTAGCGTTTCTGACGGCAGTACCTCGTCCTGCACTTGCTAATGCACTATTGCAGCTGACGAGAGGGAGCCGCCCAGCTCAGATCCTCCAGCTGCTCACTCTGCTGTCTGTGTGTGCGATGTTATGCAAGCAGGCTGTGACACCTCTCTTCAAGCCTAATCTGCAAATGAATGTCCCGATTTGCATACGAATATCGCAATTTGCACATGAATGTCCCGCGGCCCCCCGCGCCCCCCGCCGCGCAGGACATTCATGTGCAAATTGGGACATTCATATGCAAATCAGAATATCAGTGGAACAACTG
>CM070038.1:58869063-58879805 GCA_036250615.1 Ptychadena robeensis
CCCCCCCCCCTCCTGTGTCCTATGTTCGGCCTTGGCCCACCCCCTCCCGGAGCCCTGATGTGTACTGGACGGCACAATCTTGTCCAGTGCTATACTAGCAGTAGAAGCTGGACGAGATGCTGCCGTCCTGACCGCTAGGGCGTTTAAACTGGCCACACACAGGTAGATTCCTGTGCAATCGACCGGCGGTCAATTACTTCACCATGCTGTGATTTGATTGTGGGTCAATCGTACGGTAATCAATGTGCACCACCTGGGCAGATCAATAAGCGTACGATGGGGACCTGGTTTCCCCCTTCACCTGGGTCTCTCCTTTCCCCATCCCCCGGGTCTCTCCTTTCCCCAGCCAGAGAAGCAGCCAGCCTGCAGGCCCCCCCTCTCTTCTGGCAGAGCTGGGTCCGTGCTGGCCCCACCCCCTTCACACACACAGCCGTAGCTAATCACAGCCTGTTTGTGCAGCTCAGCTGTCAGCCTGTCCATTACATTGGATGGTAAATTGTGGTCCCCATTCAATGTAATGGATTTCGACCAAGGTTTTCCAACATGTTGGAAACCTGTTTGGTCGAGTTCCTTCGAGCAGGATTATTGATCCTGCTCTTCAGCTAGCCACACATGGTTCGATTTTAGCGTTCAATCATCCTTTTTCAATGAAAAATTCGATCGATTGAAAGAAAATCTTTTTTTTTTGCTCACATACTACAATCGACGATTATTGATAGATTTTTGTCAAATTTTTGATTAAATCGTGATCAGACAGGTTGGAAAATTTTGGTCGATTGTACAATCATCGAACTACATTCCTTGCAGCTTTTTTTTGGTAGACTCAATAATACTCGATGTGTGTGGCTACTTCACTAGGACATTCTCTATAGATTATGCTTACCCATGCATGGCACCAAAGGTGTGTAATGAGGTGTGGGTTAGATAGGAGTCCACAGTACCAACCCAGCTTAAACATGCCAATATACACATTTTTCTAGATCGATATCATACACACTTGTACTGACAAGGTCAATTTGCTAGGACAGTAGGAGTCCAGTGCCATTAAGAAACTCCCCGTTCCCCAGAAAAGGCCCCGGGTCCCCACCCCCGGTTCCAGGGAGCCCCCGGACTCACGCCTGGCGGGCCCCCCCTTGCAGGGTGTAGGACACACCCCTTATGACAGATGTACCACCGTACTAAAGGTACACAAACATTTTTTTACAACTCATATGTATTGTTTCTAATATGTGTTACCCCCCTTCCCATACTCGCTCCCTACCTCAGTCAGATCCTCGACTCTGCTCGTCACATCGTTTCCGAAGTTGCTGCGAGCCCTGACCTACGCTTGTCCGACCATTCTCTTCATCTCATCCCTGTTTGGTACCTCGCATCTCGTGACGCCACCTTCAAGGGGAGCTTCCCTCGTCTCCTTATCCTCCTTGGGGTTCAACCGGTGGGTAACGGGGGTGGCAGGACCTGCGTGTACAGCGTGAGAAAAGTTCACAGGGCCCCCTCAAGGGGCACCTGCCTATCTCCCATTAGGGGGGCTCTGGGGGAAAACCCTGTACACGCTAGACCCCCTGCACCCTGTGGAACCTGCGCCAACACTGGTGACCCCTCGGGGAGGTAACAATATGTGAATACTTGATTTATTTGTTAATGGCTACCCCTGATGGAGCCATTGACATGCTGACATTGTTTCTCTTTTGTTGAACTCTATACTCTATATATATATAAACTATCAAACTCTATATATATATATATATATATATATAAATATAAGTATTGATGTTTTCCTGATAGTAACGCACAGTACCTGTTATGAGAGATATGTATACTGTCCAATTTTTTGTAATGTATTGTTTATTATGTACCTGCTTTTGATCTCAATTAGACATTACACTAAGGTGAATAAACCATTTAGTGACCCACTTTGACGTATTAAAGTCCCATTTCTTGGTGTACCAGTTAGACACACACGTCTCCTGGTAACGGGTGCCACCACACAACGATTTTTTTTGTGTGCATTTTTTCTGTATTATATATATAGGGATGATGGCAAAACTACATTGATTACGCTAATGGGCCCGATTGGATAATCCAGATAACTGTAGTTTCTAAAAATATATTCCTCAAGATAGTCTTGCATATGAAACACACTACTCCTTTCTAAAGGCATAACCATGCAAAACCACCCAATACAAACTTATGTTTTTATAGCAGACTTCTTACTCTCTATTATCACCACCAAGATTTATATATGGATTGGGGGTCACCATGCTTGCTGGGTCCATTCCTCCCTATTCCAAGAAGGTAAAATGAGACCATATACAATATCGCCATCTTAGGAAAGACAGGACTGCACCTGGTAAGCATGACAGTGCCTAAAGAGAGAAAGAGGTATAAAGGATTTAAAATAGTGGAGAAGGTTGCCCATATAAAGCCTACGGAAAGATATGTGTATATTTTTCCTACGGTACAGAACCACTTTAAATAGAGATCATATGTAAGAAAATATGCAAGTGTAGCCACCATGTAACGCAGGGTTGTCCATCTCTCATCCTTTGGTCTGCAATACCATTTATATGCTCAAATTTACTTATTCACCCCGGCCTTTACTCCCTTTGTCCTGGACAACATCTCTCAGTGCCTATCTGCCACCTCTTCATGGATGGCTGACAGATTCCTTGAACTCAACCTGCGCAAAACAGAACTCCTCATCTTTTCTCCATCACCTTCCAAGCCTACCCCCAACATTTCACTTACAGTAAATAACACAGTGATCTCCCCTATTCCACAAGCATGCTGCCTTGGTGTCATCTTGTCATCTTCTTTATTCCCCACATACAAAACATTGCTAGATCCTGCCACTTCTATCTCTGCAACATCTCTAAGATCCACCCCTTCCAGTCCCCAGAGACCACCAAAGTCCTGGTACATGCTCGTCATCTCTCGCCTTGACTACTGTAACATCATCTTCTCTGGTCTCCATCTTACTAGACTATCACCTCTTCAGTCCATCATGAATGGCGCTGCTAGACTCATTTACTCCTCTAACAGCTCCTCATCTGCTGCTCCTCTCTGCAAATGTCTTCACTGGCTTCCAATTGTCCAGAGAATCAAATTCAAAGTTCTGTGTCTTGCTTTCAAATCATTCCACACCTCCTGTCCTCCTTGCATCTCCAACCTGGTACACAAACACACCCCTAGCCGCCCCCTTCGCTCCACCAGTGACCTACTTATGAAATCCCCACTCATAAAATCATCACATGCCTGGCAACAGGACTTCTCTAGGGCCGCTCCTACTCTCTGGAACTCTCTTCCTTGCCCCATTAGACTTGCTCCTACCATCACCTATTTAAAAAAAATCCCTGAAAACCCAACTCTTCAGTCTCGCCGACCCATCTTCCCGCCCCTAACATCACAACCATGCCAGTCCCCCCCCCCCCCCCCCCCCCCCCCCCCCCCCCCCCACACCTATTGTATACTCTATTACCCAACCTATTAGACTGTAAGCCTGTCAGGGCAGGGTCTACTCCTCCTGAGTCATAACCTGTTCCTGTGTGTACTATATTGTATCTCCATTCTAATGTATTGTACAGCACTGCGTAATATGTTGGTGCTATATAAATAAATGATAATAATAATAATCATCTCTAGTCCTCATGAACCCCACACAGGTTAGATTTTGGTGTAAACCGGGTCATTTTAAGACTCTTTGAAAATAATTCATGACTTGAGTTACTGTTGTCTGTAAATAATACTAAAAATGTGTGTTAATCCTTTGAAGACTGATCACTTCTTTCCTTTGTCCTTCTGCCAGAATAAACAATTATATGCATCCAGTTATACAGTTCCAGTGTTAGGACAGTGTAAGGATAAGCATTTCCACACCTCTGTGGTGTAATTTTGGGCAGTTCAGCAATACATGTTCACTTTAGATTCAGTCTGGCACGTTCCTAAATGTGTGAATTGACCCTCTTAAACTCAATGCTACAGTCCTACACTTGTTGTGTACTTGCTCCTTGTTGTCTGTCCTGTAGACAGATATGCATTGTTTAATTTAGATTTCATAGAAAAGAAGTCTGGGTCTCTCCTGAAGTCAGCCTAATTCAATTAGGACAAGGCAGCACCAAATGGCTCTCTGTATTACATTAACAAGCTCATTATGAGCAAAGTATGTGCTTAAGTTGGTGATGGGAATGTAAAGTCTTGGGAAATAGTACATGAGGCTGGTCAGCATGAACAGGATGTAAACTAACTGTACTGTTATACATCTCAGCTCTGAATTTATGAAAGCTGTCACAGTGTAACATAACATTGCAAAGTCTCTTAATTAGCGAGAATCTGGAAGTAGTACCAGATAACTGAAAACAAGCAATCATTTCCAGAAAGGTGATGACACAAAAGAAATACAAGGGCGGAAATACAGTTTTGCATAGTGTACAAAACATTGATCGGACATAAATTGTATGCTGCGCACATGGTTTGGTCGACGAAAATTGTCCGATACCGATCAAAACAATGATCGAAATATGATCCGACATGTTGGAAAATTTTCAGTGATTGTACGACAATCGAACTAAAATTGTAGCATTGTTTTGTTGGTCAGGTCTGTTTGTATTCAATGAACACATTTATATATGACTCTTTCCTGTGTTTTTTGATTGAAACTAACATCGCCGATTTTGGTCGTATTATGATCGGACGTTTCATGTGGCACTACTTTGGATTCAATTACGAATAAATCTCAAATTTAATTGAAAATCGATCATTGTAAAATCAAATGCCTAGCTTTAGATACCAATAAATCTCAAGATTGTGGGCTTACAAATACCTCTATTGTATATTTAAATATTTATACACAATAAGAAACATTAATATGGCTTGTATCTTTTTTATCAATTACTCCATTTGTATTTTAGTACTGGTGAACTCTTTTTTAATCTTTCATAGATTTTACCATGTGTAACAGGGGGACAACGAAGGATAGTGATAGCTGAGCTACACAAAAAAGTAGTGTATTGTGTGTTGTGATGAAGTTCATGTAAGGGAAGTAAGGGCAAAATAAAAAGAAGATATAAGCACACTTTTAATTTTATTTGTATTATGCTTATCTTCCTCTTTCCCTTTTCCTTCGTTTTCATAGTGGATGGTTGTGGGACAAATATTTGCCTTTACTACAATAACATATATTCTTTACGTTGATAGGCTTGGAATATTGGAAGAGCTTCTTAGTTATCTGCTTGATTGCTTTGCCTTTGAGTTGATGGATGGAAAATGTTGTTTAGTTTTTTGGGGGTTTTTTTGGTAGATTTTTATATGGTAATAAGCGGCAATTGTATTATGTTGACAAGTTTGAGGGGTAGATATTAAGATTTCATTGTAATTGTAATATATATCAGCCATTTTTAGCCTTTTAGGGGTCTTATGTAAGACATTTTTGGGGGTCCATTTTCTTTATACTATGATGCTAAGGAGTTTGAACTCTGTGCTACACTTTGTTACACTTTCAAGAAAAAAAGAACAGATTAGATTCTTGAAACTCATAAACAATAACAAATAATCAAGTTGATCTAAGCAATATAAGACTAGGTAATAATTAAGGTACCGTATATGCCGGCGTATAAGACGACTTTTCAGTACTGTAAAATCCTGCCCAAAGTCGGGAGTCGTCTTATACGCCGGGTGCGGCACGCTGCTTTGGGAGATGGTGAGACGGAGGAGATGCGGGCTCAGAGGCATTGGTAGGCGTGGCAATGAGGGTAATGACGTGCTGGGATCTGATGAGGCAGATGCAGGCGTCCCCGTGTTGCTAAGGTCCCGGAGGGACCACTAAATATGCATGTTTGAGACACACATAAGTATGCAATTTTATATAAATATTTATATTAATGATTACACTATAAAAAAAACAACACTAGGGTTTTAATCATGACACAATCACGCACAATTATAACAATAGCGGGGAGGAGGGGGTAATAATAATTATTTTTTTTTTTAATAAAGAAAAATTAACATAAGCTTATTACTAACAGAGACAAAAGGGAAGAGAAAAGAAACCCGCTGCTGGATACACAGAGCCTGCTTTGAAAGGTGGGGATAGAACTGGGAGAGATCTAATGTAAAAGGTATCTATGAAAGTGACAGACATCACAAGGTAACATTGTAACGATTAAAGTGATACTTATATGTTTTCTATTTTTGTTTAGAGTGCAACATTATTTCCTTAATAAAGCCATTCGGCGAAACATGTCGGAATTTAAAGCACTAGAGGCAAGGGACAGGGATGTCTCCTCATAAATTTAATTGTAAAGGAGAAAATGAGGAACCTCAGTGTGTGGGAGCCCCCTTTTTCATCCTAGGAAAGAAACTCACTATATATTGTCCTTTTTAAAGAAGAATGTTTTAGATCAAGTTTGATGAACCTAAAAAAATGACAACGTTTTTTTTTATATATTGTGGCCCATGAAGGTTTTTAACCTCCTGAGCGTACTGCCCGTATCGTGCCGGGGCAATCGAGGCAGTGTACACTGCCTGTGATTTCCGGTATCTCTCCGGAGCTCTTCACACAGCTGGTGTCATTACTGACCTCCCTAGTCAATACATTAACCTCCCTAGCGCACTGCTGAGGTCCAGATTTCTGTACCAAAAGTGCACCATAGACTTCAATGGTAAATTTTTCTTTATGTCGTAGGCCTGTAACTTCCTGAATATAATAATGCTTGAAACAAACAATTATGTAAAATAAAAAAAAAAAATTTTAAATAAGAATTATGAAAAAAAAACACAAAAATTAGGACACAAAACGATGCTGATATGTACTAAATATCGCCAAAATGAAAAGTCTCTGGTGCCCCAGATGTTCCCATTTGCGCTTAACCCTCTCTAACCTGGTGTGATAAAATCACACCAGGGAAGAAAGGGTTACTGCAAATGGGCACATCTGGGGCATCAGGGACTTTATTCTGGCGATATTTAGTACATAGGGGGAGTTTGAAAGCAGTTTTCTACATAGAAAACTGCTTTCATGCTATTTACTGTACAAATCCCCCGCCGCCTCCCCGAGTGACGTCATCACATCATTCAGAGCGGGGGGGGGGGAGGACACGAACAGCCGAGGAGGCATGTCGCATCGGGGACACGGGGACAGCGTGAGTAAGCGCTCTCCCTGAGCCCCGCATTGTACTGGACGGCAGCACCTCGTCCAGTGCGATAGTAGCAGTTGGAACGCTGGACGAGGTGCTGCCGTCCATAACGCTAGGGCGGTTAAGTGAATAAGTCTTTTTCTTGGTTACTTTCCCTTGGAAAACCCTGGCTGCCCTTTGAAAAGCAGCCTTTTTTCATTTCCAATTTTGTGTCTGTTTACCCCACGGAGAATTCACTGATTAGGGGATGGGGCTGTAGGAGACTGCAGCACAAGGGAAACTTGGAAAGCAATGACAGTGTTTTTTAGATGTTCCAGAGCATAATATTATACATAATACAAATATTCTATACAAATAGAAGGCATGGTGGAGGTTCCTTGAATGTTTGGGGGCTGCATTTCTGAACATAAAGGTGGAGATTTGGTCAGGATTAATTGTGTTCTCAATGCTGAGAAATACAGGCTGATACCTATCAATCAACCAATACCATCAGGGAGGCTTATGATTGACCCCAAATACATTCTGCAGCAGGACAAGGACATCCACAGAAGATCTGTGCTTAGTTCTCCAACATGTTTGGAACAACCTACCAGTTCCTTCAAAATATGTGTGTAAGTGTACCTAGAAGAATTGAGGCTGTTTTCAAGGCAAAGGGTGGTCACACTAAATATTGATATGATATAGATTTTTTTCTTTTGTTCATTTGCTGCATTTTGTTGATTGATGAAAACAAATGATTAACGCTTCCAGTTCAGAATTTGAATCTGAGTTTTATCACCCCTGCCTAAAACTTTTGCACAGTACTGTATGTTTTTGTATGTGTTTTTCCTTTACATTGTATGGTATACAGTTTTTAATACACAAAACTATTAACCACCCTGCAGTCTCGTCCAGCGCTGTCCTGTCAGTAATGCACTGGACGAGAAGGAGCCGTCCGGTGAAGATCAAAGCCCTGGCAGTGCAGATTTACCATTCTGCTCTGATCTGAAGAAGAAACTGCTGAAGGAGAGCAGACCCCTCCTCGTCACCTAGCCCCCGCGACCCCCCCCCCCCCCCCCCCCCCCCCCCCCCCCCCCCCCAGGTGATGACGTCACATCAGGCTTTCTATAAAGAAAACAGTTTTCAAAAAAGTTTTCAAAAGTTTTCAGTGTGATTCCCCAGATGTGCCCCTTTGCAGTTAACTCTTTCTTCCCTGATGTGTTCATCACACCAGGGGAGAGAGGGTGCCAAAGGGATTTGTGCTGGATACAAAAAAAAGTAAAAAAAAAACACATTTTCAATTGAATGCAAATTTTATTAGAAACAAAATATAAATATAAATACATACTGTTTTAAAATCTTTTATACAAAATAAGTATTTTAGAGATTTTATCATTCAAATGATACCTTTCATTTATATTTTTAAATGTATTTTTTTTTTTACATTTCAAATGTTATTATATTTAGGATGTCTACTAGACCCTTGTACGGACATATTTTGAGAAGTTACAGGCCTACATCATTAAAAAAAAATCCATTTAAGTCTATGGTGCGCTTTTGGTACAGAAATCTGGACCTCAGCAGTGTGCTAGGGAGGTTAAATACAATAGACTTTTACATTTCCCACCCCGGTTGTGACATCATCACATACGTCAGTAATTACCTACGTTTTTTCCTTAAATCCCCCCCCCCCCCTTGTCTGTGTGCAAGGCAAGCCAGGCCTCCCAACTTCTACCCGCATACACCCATTAAAATCAGAGTGATGTCTGATACTTTGAACTTAATTTATGCAACAACTACATGTGCTAGAGACATAATTTCCAACCTTTCTCTGTATCTCAAGTAATTTGGGCATGATACAATGTTTAGGGGCTTTGTAATAAACTTGTGAGATAGTGGAATTTTTAAAATTTAATTAAAAGACCACCCTTAAACTGTTGCTGCTGCCTCTTCCAGTTGCTATTACATGATGATGCAGACCGGATTCAGTAAGCAGAGAGCAGCGCTGGAGCCTGGAGATGGTAGGATCAGAGCAGCAGGGCTTCCCTCTCCCCTGCCTTATGCCTGCCGATTTTGCCACCGACCGATGGGCGTGCGCACTCATGGACGTCGGTTGGCGGAAAAATCGGCTGCCGAACGGGGATATAGCATGGCCGGCCAAAGAACGGACATGTCCGATATTCTCTGGCCGATGCCGTTAACTTCAATGAAGGTGCCGGCCGATGCTGTCAGTTTTCCAGAGCTGATCGGACTGCGTGTAGATGTGTGGGGGGCCTTTAGACATATTGGCAGGTATTGATAGTGGGGGGCCAGGTGAGGGGGGCTTTTTACAGTGGAGACAAGGATATTTTGGAAGTAAATTAGTAGCTTGGGGGCCCCTTGTGGTTCTAGGGTCCTACGTCTCTGCATAGTCTACATATCGGAAGAAATTCCCCCACATACCAGGCCTGTAATTGTAAGTGTAAACAAAATAGGTAATTATGACAAACCATATGACCTTCAGTTGGTCAATTTATGGCTCAGCACTTAAGGATGAAGATGATATTTGCTAATTGTCTTCCCACTGATTTCTATAAATATCGTAATTTCAAACACATGTACACAAGTTGACAGTTGACAGTTGATAAGTAGGACATGTGAAGAGAATAACCCAAAAAATACTGTTTGTTGAGGCCCCCCAATCGATCCTTTTTTGGGACTATTCTCTTCACATGACCATATTCCCACTGAGAAATTAATAGGACCTTAGTTGTTTCAACCAGTTACAATGTGGGGACAGTTAAAATTCTCCCCCCATGGTGACTAGGGACTAAAGTTGTCCATTAGATTGCAATCTAGGGGATCTTGGACAATCTCCAATGCATGTAATCTATACACCACCTGTTATATTAATTGACCTTTTTTATTATCTCAAACAGAAAGTCCCACACTTATGATTACTCTAGCATTTCTTGTTTGCTTCTTCCTCAACTTTTTTAAAACTTTGGATCTTTGTTGTTTTCTCAAAACTAGCCAATATGAAATATATATTTCAACAACCATTGTCTGAATTTTGGAACTGTGAAGTTCACATGTTATGCTTCGTAAGATGTACTATTGTATACTCCCCTTTTGTACATAATTGTTTACAGATTTGTTGTCTATTATAACACAGATTATTACCATACTGTGCAAGATCACTTCTACCTTTGTATGCACTGGGACCCAAAAACCTAGGGCGAAATGCGTCAAGAAAATTAGTTGAGAGGTCCCTGTGCATGGACATTTTCCCAGTGTTTGTAACAGGTTACAGGTAATAGATCTCCTATGGCGCCTATGTGCTTTAATTTATATGTATGTTGGTACTTGGTCCTTGCGGCCTACAGAAAGTCCCAGAGGCTAGCCACCTCACTTGATTAAGTTTTGTTCCTTATTTTTGTTTGTAATTAGCTGATAAGTAGATTCTTAAGCAGGCCATACACTCTGAGATAAAAATTAGGATCCATTAAAACCGACCAATAAATGCATTTGATCGTCCTGAAATCCGTGCATGTCCACATAGTACAACCGATATATTACGATCGTAATTTCCGATTTTTTACGATCATAATTTATTGGACATGTTCAAAAATTTTAATTGGTCTGGCAACATCG
>CM070038.1:58940615-58961333 GCA_036250615.1 Ptychadena robeensis
AACATTGGATCGCAACATGGTGACGCAACTAAATGCCAAAGATTTGAAAACGATAGTTTGTACTTGTACAGAGAGCTGTGACAGCCCCTACAGCCCCCGCCCCTAGCTGATCACAACTTGTAGTCTGTGTGGCCACTCTCTGCTTCCATTACTTTGGAGGGGGAAGTAATGGACATTGACTGTGATTTACAAAACAAAAATAAAAAATCGGAATCGGCCAAGAAATGTAATCGGTGCACATCTAGTAACGATGTCATCACACTGCAGCCAGCCCCTCATAGGATCGGAGGGCACACTTTGTTTGCCGGAAATTACTTAGCATGGGGACGGTAGTAATAGGATCACCATGCAATCTGGCAGGATTCTGGTCGATCTGACCAGGTGGGCTCACCTGATTTGCAGCCGATCAGGTGGAACACACGGTCACTGGGGCGGCAATCGGACCGTGTATGGCTACCTTAAAGGAAACTGTATTGAATGATCTAAAGGTGTATGGGGGGCTTTAAACTTAAAGTCCAGATGGCTAATTTTTGACTCCTGTCCTGTATTTTACCAGTCGGTGGACAAGAATTTTTATGCTTTTTATTGTGTTGCTTGAAATAAAAGCATAATTACACTGGATCATAAAAAGCACCTTACACATTTGATAAAATAACAACCAGTGAGTTACATTTTCTAGACATGTATAAATTGGTAGATAATTCGGAACTTCCTCAATTTTGTCTTGGAACTACAGTAATAAAAGCTCATGTGATAGACGTGATGAGTTGAAAGATTAGAATCTTGTTAATGCTAAATGCCTTTGGTGTTTTCATGTATTAAAGCTGAAATTGGGGATATATAAATACATCGGGGTTTTCTTGAGGTATTTTGTCTGTCATTTTTGTGGGTAAGTTTGCCTTGCTTTCTGCAATTGAGACTTCTTCTTGTATCTGCCTCCATTATTTAGTTTTCTGCTGGGTGGTTCATCTGAACCCCCAACTACATCTCTGCTGTCTCCATGGGCTGTCTACAACAAAGAAATCTTGCATCTACCCGGTTTGAAAAGACCTTTGGTGAACAGACATTAGATTTATAGCCTTTTTTTCGCTGTTGCAGAATGTACTTAAGTAAATGTTTTTATTGAAGATTTTATAATAACAAAGCTGAAAATATACTACTACACAACTACATGTGGTTGTGTTACTAAAAACCAGTAGAATTGTTTGGGCTTTCCATATAGTTCATAATCAGTATGGTATTCCACACTCCTTAGTCCGTCTTTATTGACATATTCATGATTCTCTCACTTGTAATTTGTATATATGTTTCACATAAAACCAAGACTACTGGGTCAATAGACCTATTTGTTAGAAAGGCTACACAGGTTTGCTGGGAAGGAAATTTTCTCAATTCTGGGAATAGAGCAGAAGGGGACCAGGGTCTCATCTGAAGTTGTAATTCATGAGCCAAACCCAGACAGAAGGCGCTTTGTTCCCTATTCAAGTGTCAGACACTGTTCTGCAGCCAAGATCTGTTAAATATTTAGGTTTGAAGCATTGGGTGGGAGGTTATTGTAGAGCTGTTAAAAACACTGGACATAGATACAGAAAAATGTATAATATGGCTTTTTATGCATAAGAGCATTCTGATTTATGGTATTTTGTTTGGAAAATCTTGTCTTGTAGGTACATTTGAATTTCATTTTGGAGATTATTCAGGGTAAGCGGCAATTAAATTAATAATTATATTATATTAAAATAACAAAATAAGTGTTATCCAAAAAAGTCTTCATAAAATCTGTAGTGGTTTCTATAGCATTGAAGATTGGGATGGCGGAAACTGGCACAAAGGGTTTATGATGCCAGTTCTAATATAAACAATTAAAGTAAAATTGACAGCAAATTACTTTTTTATATAGAACCCCTGACATGTTTTTATTGGTCTATTAGCACATTTGAGATCCATGCATCAGTGTAGAAATGTAAGCCCACAACCAGTAAAACCTTAAAATGTTTGACCCATCAAATGGAACCACATTTTCTTAGACTTAAGCTTGGGCATATGCTTTTCTAGACTAGAAAGACTATTCAGCCAAGGGTGGTTTATCACATTCTACCTACCCTCTGCCTCCACCAGTCAAGCAGCTGAGCTTGGCCAGGGAAGGCAGAGACAGGAAAAACCAGCGAATCTGGCTTCTAAGTTCCAGAATCTGTCCAGCCATGTCATCCTGGCATTCATTCACAGAGGAATACTGCCTCTGCTACTGCTGATACTGGTTTAGGTTGGCTAACTAACTGCTTTTATTCTAAGATCATTTATACCCTCATGTTCTCCTATTTCTCCTCTTAATTTAAATATCTCTAGGAGCCTAAATAGCATTAGAACTAAACTATTCGATGCTGCAGTATCTGACACTTCTCTTGGGTTCAGATGATGCTAGCTATAGTTCCATTTCAGGTTTTCTGTAATGACAAAGGGATAAGAACATTAAGGCAGTGGTACTTGGTAAGCATTTGACACTGTGAGTTGTATACTTAGGGATCTGAAGGGGATGCAATTCAGAAGTAAAGATAGTAGACCCAGGCTGCTGGAGCGGTGACTGTTAAGACCTGTATAGACATTGCAATGGATTTCTCAACACAGTGAATGTAAAAGGTTCTGTTACAATTTAACTCCTAATGAAATAATCCTGTCCATTAACTGTAGAGTTGTATAAGCAAGGAATATGCCAATAGAAATTTCATTCCCACAATTTCATGGTAACAAAGTAAAAATGTAAATTATTGTGGGTAGAAAGTTTGGATCAAAGGTAACGAGGAGGAAATAAAAAGCAAAAATTAGAATAAGGAGTTCCACTGCTTTTGAGCGGTGTTGGCTCAATATAGAAGATTATTTCAACTTAAAATAGAGCTTTGAATATTTGTAATCGTGTTAAGGAAGATAGTTGCAGTACGCATTATGCAGACACTCTTTGTTCCTCCAGTTTCAAGGCCAAAATCTCTGAGACCTTCAGCATTCCAGCTGAATGCCTTGCACGCTGAACATATTTAAGTATGCGTGTCACATCAGATATTGTGTAAGACTTATGGTGAGGTTCCCTTTAGTACGTTACAGCTGTGGCAATAGCAGTGATAAATGGGGTATTTCCAAGTGTCTATTTTATAGTTTTCATGCTGCCTGGATATGGTGGCCACCTGTGTGGTTTTAAAGGGCCTGATGACTCTGAAATTAAGTATCTGCTAAAATGAAACATTCCTGTGTATATGCAGTTGCATATTCCCTGACATTAAATAACTGTAAATTCGATATTGTCTTATTTACAGTCCTGCGAAGTAAGAAAGCACACTCTCTTTCAATGCCTTGGTTTTATATATGTAGACCATCACAACAGAATACCTGCCTTAAAAAGAAAGACATCAGTAATGATTTTAGAAAAGTTGTTGCTGCTCATCAGTCTGGTAGGTCGTTTAGGGAGACTCAAATCTAAATGTATATGAAGTAGACAAAACTTGATTAAAAAATGCATCCTTGCATTGGTGGTCTGTCAGCTAATTTGAATGAATACGTAGGCAAACATCATCAAGTAAATTGTATGTTGTTTTCTAAACTGTGTCCATTGCCAAAACTGAAGTGTACACCTTTTTTAGCAGTAAAAAACCCTACAGATGGGCATACATTGTTCAGTTTTTCGTTGACTTGCGGTTGTATTTCGTTTGGATTGTTTTTGCCACCATAATATTATGGATTGAAAACAGATCAATTACTTTTCTTTGCCCCGTGTGCATGCTCCATAATATAAACTGTTAAATACTTGTACAATAATTTACATGTCCGATGACTACTAGATCGATTCTTATGTTCAATTCAAAAGTCAAAGCATGTATGCCTAACTTTTTTAGGCTTTGCTGCATATTATTAAGTGGGAGGGGTAAATTGATTTTATATTAAGTTATTGTTTTTTTTTACAGGTTTCAACATGCCTATCCTTAAGCAGTCGAGCTCTAACTCTAAGAAGAGAACCCGCATAGATCGAGAAATGATCAGTGCCCCTTTAGGGGACTTTAGACACACTATGCATGTCGGCAGAGGTGGTGATGTATTTGGAGATACATCTTTCCTCAGTAACCATGGCCCTGCCTCTGCTCCACCAGTGGAAGTACCAGCCTCTAAGAAAAACGGCCTCCTAAAACTGGCTGGTGATCATGATGATGTTAAAACAGCTGACTCATTAAGTCAGCGTTCACAGTCCTCGGGAATAGGCTCTGGTGCAGGAAGCATATCTTCAAGCCCTGTCAATCATGCACCATCAAAAGAAGACAGCCTATGGAATAGCAATAATTCTGGAGGCCATTCAGATCAAGTAGATTGGCTGCCACTGGATTGTGGGCTGAAACATGCTGAATCCATGTTGTCCTTCCATCTGGATCTTGGTCCATCTATTTTAGATGATGTTTTGGGTGTTATGGACCGAGATACTCCACCTTCTGACTGGAACAGTCCAGATGACCAATGTGATTACAAGTTTTCTGCAGAAAGCACCAAGCTTTCACAGCTATCTTCCATAGTAGAATCACCAGGAAGTTGTTACAATCACTCCACCACAATCCCGATCACAAATCCTAGCCTGGATTACAATTCAAGTGTCGTGTCTGACAACCTAGAAGTAAACCGATCAGCTTATGAAGGGGATAGTGAAGAAGAAAAACGGTCCATCTATGAAGGGATTGTTGACAGTCCAGCACAGCATGAAAATAGTTTCCATGCTAGTCACTGTGAAGAACTTGAGGATGAGGAAGGTGGCCAATCCTATACATTTGAAGAAGATCTTGATGATGAGATAGGTGTATAGGAAAATGAACTATATTGCAAAAACTTTATGGGCTAGCTCATGTTTCAACAGTAAAAAATGTTGGGACAGAAAGCAACAGCCTAATAAATGTTATACATTGGACTTTAAACCGGCTAAAATGACTTTTTTTTTTATATAGTAGCCTATTCTGAAAGAATATCTTTGGTAAAGAGGCAATGACACTTCACCTGTTCCTCTTTTGAGAACTTAAGACACTTTCCACTGATTTTCAAGACCTTGGCAAAAAAAAGAGAATTCTATTCCCACTGGTTGAAGGAATTGGATTTTTTAGGATTCCTTGTTTATATAATATAAAATGTAATTTATCTTTATGTTTTCATTATTTTTTCCCCCTTGTAAAATTTGTGCATCTCCACTTTTTGATGAATGTGCCTCATAAACTTGTCAGAGAAGCATAATTTTAAACTCAAAATACTGATGCATGAGATGTTTTTTGGGAATCCAGTAAAGGCAAAAAAATAAAAATTTGCACAAATCCTGGACAATTATAATTTGCATCATGACTGTTTTGATATTTACACACTGTAAATATGGTTCTGAAGGTACCAGTAAAGCAATGCAGGAGGTTGGACTTTTACAACTGTTAACACAAAATATAAAATTGTTATAATAATATAATTGTTTTGATGGTAGTTTTTTTTTTTTTACTTGGACTGTATTACCAGTTGGATAACTAGATGTTCTTCCATGTTTTATTGAAGCTTTGAACACAATTGTTAGACCAGACATATTTGCAATGGTAGTAAAAAATGTATTCATTTATTGAACTGGAATCCATAGTTGTGTTTGTCATTTGGCATGCCTTGGCTTTATTGCAGGGCAAGAGCCAAAACACTTTTTTGATTATTTTTTTTAACATTTAAAGTTATTTGATTATTTTATGCACAGGCCACTCCAAGCATTTCTTCATCAGCATCAACCAAATTACAAATATGTGTGTAAGTGGAAACAAGGTTGTGCAGTAATCAGTGGTGCTAATTTCATAGAATCTACAGAATGCTGTAAGGGTCCAAATGTTTTGATACAATAGAAGAGCTCTTTCTCTTAAATGTGCATCTAAATTTAAAGATATTGAATTAGCTGAAGGTGTGTCCCAACTTGATAAACTGACATTTCTGTCATTAACAAACTGAGGGGAACAGAAAAAAACTATTCTCAAAAAACTTTAAGAGTTTTAGAAGTGATTGTTATTGCAGACATTTTCTACATATTTAAAGAAAACCTGAACTTTAAGAGTGTTTCAAATAAAACCCTCACTTGAGTAGCTTTACTTTACCAGAGCATTCAGCAACTGGATCCAGGGAGTGGACACCATCAATCTTTCTTTTGGGAGGGAACTTACTGTTCTTGACAGTAAGCCTGCCTATATGCTTGTGCATGTAAAAACAATACCAAGTAAGACAAATGCCTCAAAATAAAAAACCTTTAATCACTGTTTGCTACATATTGACTTTAGTGATTGATAGGGAATAGATGCAGAGAGAAACTTCTGGGCTTGTGGATTCATGCACAAAATAAAAGTATATGTATAGTCCTGCTTTAGAATTAAAGCTAAAAGATGCCCCTGATAAGAAGTGATAAGCTAAAACCCAATCTAGTTAAATAACTACTCTAAGTACTGGCGTATTAGGAGTTATTGGCTTATACCTATAGCTGGTGGCCTTCCTGCTTGCTGACCAAAAAAAGAATTTGACGTTGGCCTTTGCAGCAGGTTTTTCCAAATGACCAGGTCATTGTGCTGCTTATGTGTCATCTTCCCTTAACTCCACTTAGATGGAAATAAATCTGATACCCAGCAGTATCCAATAATATATTGTAAAATAAATTGGTTTATGCAGGGGGCATGGAGACCTTCTTTTTTTAAACCTCTTATCCCAGCAGGGTGAATTGATAATCCTCCTGCCAATGGTTTTCTATAAAAGAAGTTGGTAATTACTTTTTTTGTTGTAGCAGAGCTGCACATTTAGGTATTTACTTTGCATTGCAGTTTATCTTTACCTTCTATGCATTTATGCATTTGACAAAATGTTGAATGAGAGAACATTATAAGTAATGGACTGTCAGCCTGTAGTTACTTTAAGAAGTACAGCTGGTAGTTTATTGAGGCATTGTTATGCCACAGTTTATATTACTTCACACACTACAGGTGTTTTCTTACAATGTGCACTCTTTCCCAATCATATTTTTATCTTCCTATTTGCCAAAAGCCCTTTATCCCTTTCAATGCCTGCCCTAATACTATTTTTAAATGAGCAGATGAATCAGTCCCTATGATAAACTTCTAAGAATAGGAGCAATGTTTGTAATGTATTCTTATAAATATTTTCTTTCAGAGCCTCTGTATAAAGAAAAAAAATGCTTCATAAATATGTATTTCTTACAGTATATATTCATTTTTTTAATAAAAATATTTCTGCTGCATCAAAATGCTTCAAATTGGTTTCTACAATGACTTTAAAATTGTGCTAATTTGTTTAGTTTAAAATTTTAGTAATTTGTTCTATACCAACCCTATAAAAGGGTTCCGTTACCCCTTTTCATAATGATGTACATTTGCTGGAGTTAACGAATATATTTTGCAAAATACGAATATTGCCTATACTGCTCATCACTAATTAGGGCTAGTCTGATTAGAAAGGAAGGCATCACTGCTGTCCACATCTTGGTCTGAGCATAGTCTGGATGGGAGCATGCTTTTTCTCTTCTGCTTTGGCCAGGCTACATGCTTAGTAAGGCCTGGTACAGTGGATCTAAAAGTATTTAGTCAGCCACTAATTGTGCAAAAGTTCTCCCATTTAATAAGATGAGATGCCTGTGATTTTCATTACAAATAAACGTCCAGAAAATCACATTGTCTGATTTTTAAAAAAAAAAATGTATTATTATTATTTGCAAATTATGGTGGAAAATAGTATTTGGTCAATATCAAAACTTCAATCCTAATACTATATATACCCTTTGTTGGCAATGACAGAGGTCAAAAGTTTTCTATGTTGGGCAACATGGATTTTCAACTCCCTCCAAAGGTTTTCTATGGGGTTGAGTTCTGGAGACTGACTAGGCCACTCCAGGACCTTGAAATGCTTCTTACGATGCCACACCTTCATTGCCTGGTTGACATTTCATCTTCAATGTTCTTGCTGATGGAAGGTGGTTTTTACTCAAAATCTCATGATGCATGGCCACATTCATTCTTTCCTTTACAAAACAGCCCCAAAGCATAATGTTTCCAACTTCACAGTAGGTGGTGTTCTTTGGATGAAACTCGACATTCTTTCTCCTACAAATTCCATGAGTTGAGTTTTTGCCAAAAAGTTCTACTTTGGTTTCATCTGACCATATCACATTCTCCCAATCCTCTTCTGGATCATCCAAATGCTCTCTAGCAAACTTCAGACAGGCCTGGACATGTACTGGCAGGGGGACACATCTGGCCCTTGAAGATTTGAGTCCCTGGCAGCGTAGTGTGTTACTGATGGTAGCTTTTGTTACTTTGGTCCCAGCTCTCTGCAGGTCATTCACTTGTTCCCTGTGTGGTTCTGGGATTTTTGCTCACCGTTCTTGTGATCATTTTGACCCCACGGGTAAAATTGTGTGTGGAGCCCCAGATCGCGGGAGATTATCAGTGGCCTTGTATGTCCTAAATTTTCTAATTATTTCTCCCACAGTCGATTTCTTCACACCAAGCTGCTTAGCGATTGCAGATTGCATTTTCCCAGCCTGGTTCAGATCTACAATGTTGTTTCTGGTGTCCTTCAACAGCTCTTTGGTCTTGACATTAGCGGGGTTTGGACTTTTTTTTTTTTATGCATAGCGGGGTTTGAACTTGAACAGGCCCGTGAGAGCTAGAAATCTTGCTTGTTTGTAGGTGACCAAATACTTATTTTACCCATTCTGTCTCATTGTTGAGATGTACCTATGATAAAAATAACAAGCTTCTCTGGTCTTTATAAGTGGGAGAACTTGCAAATTTGGTGGCTGACTAAATAGTTTTTTTCCCCCACTGTATGTATGAGCAGGGGTAACATGCACACATGCTGCCCTCCTCTTCTCATGAGGAGCTTATTACTGAAGGGGGCCTGGTCATGGAAAAACAGGAGAAAATCCCATCACTTTTATGGGGTTTTATTTTTTTACATAAACACTAGTAAACCACAATGCAAAATGTAAAATAAAATATGTTGCTAGCGGGTGTCTGCTAGTTCCATCATGTATATCCCATGCATTTTCATGAGTAGTCATTGACATTAATGGAACTGGAAAAGCACCTAGGCAAACCTTTTTGCAACTGGCACTGGTCTTTTTATTATTTTTTTGTTTTTACTTGCAGGGTCTTTTTTACGTTGTTAATGCAGTTTACCATGTTAATGCAGATAAAGCATGCTTACATAGGCTTTTTCATTTACTATACTTATCAGGTTCTTACAGTATCAGCCTGCCTCTATTTTATGGGATTCACAAAAGTGGGGCAGTTCCACTGACTTGACCAGTTTTTTTTACGCCTCACATCATTTAAATGTGAATGTCAGACAGTGACCTTCAGACATGAAAAATGACTTCTCTGGCCATGAGCTCAGAATGGATACAGATAAGAGGCAGCAGTATTTTAGTCCTATCCTTTAAGAATTCATGACCCGAGTAGGAATCTGGTCAGGGCACACAGGTTAACACTAAACCTTTCTACTCCCTATCTATCACAGGTCTTGTCTCCTGTTACATAAAGCTATACAAAGCACTATTTTAATTCATATTCTCTGAACTTGCCAACAAAGAAGTTGTGACTCCTTACATGCCACAAAGTAAATTGGATACATAACATTTACAGGATCAATATGTAAAACAGCAAAAAAGCCTTTTTGTTAAATATTTATGTTAAAGAGCACCAATACTACTAACAACTACTACTACTAACAACAACAAAAAAACAAAAACAAATTTAATTGCATTTTTACTTGCCTCTAAACTGTCCCGATGGCTCAAAGTTGCTCAAAATACTTAACTCTTATACTAGGTAAGTATTTTTTTCTTTTATTTACAGATTGTCCTCATACAAAAGTTTTGTCTGGTGGGTTTAGGTGCGCTTTTAGGGTTAAGCTGGGAACACACGGCACTGCTGTGTCTCCAGCTCAGCGGATGCTTTCTATGAGACCCCGCGGTCTCCATGCAAAGCAATTGACATTGATCATGGTTTACGGTCATGTCCAATATTCCTGATTTCGAGTGGGATTGACTGGTCCCAATCAAAAACAGGGATGGCCGCTTTAGATATGGGCCAGATAGATGCCTGGGAATCTACCAATGTATGGGTAGCTTAACTCACAGTCTGTTTGGTTTCATGCCAAGGCAAAAGTCATAGACCTTGCTGTGTGAACTGGTATGCTGTTCTTGATTAGGATATCTTGTAAACACCAAATAGCAAATAACACAATAAATAAATGCTGTATTTATTCACTAAATGTGAGTAGTGTTATATTTCTAAATAAATGTAAGGCAAGTCATATTTATCTTTAAGAGTTCGAAGAGCATTACTCTGCATAGCCGTTTAAAGGTTATGAACGTCTGCTATTTTAAGAGAGGGTTTTGCAGGTCCTAACATTAGTGCTTTGAAACCCTTAGAATAGTAATCCCAGGTCAACAGGCACTTGCTGAAACCCATCACAGTGCAGACACCATTCCAAAAAATGTCACTTAATGATTTTTCCAGACATTCCCAATAAGAAAAGCACCAGTGAATCACTCTGTGACAAAGGCTCAACTTTCATGAGAAAACACGTGGAGAAAAAGATGATCTAAAACATAAAATAGGAATCAGAAGAGCATTGTGTGAACTTTATTGCATTACCGTGCAGTTGATGTTTAAATAAAGCAGCCCATACACGGGTCAGATTTTCAATCAATCGACTTAAAACGATAAATTTTTAAGTCGGTATAAAATTGTATGTCGAGTGTATCATGGGCCATATGTAGTACAAGATTTTCCCAAAACGCCTATTCCAGGACAGCACACGAGAGATGGACCCCACCCCCAGTGGGAGGAAACACCAGAAACCAATCGTTTAAAGTCCAGCTCTCCACCGGCCACTTCAGTCTTTGGTGTTTCCTCCTCTGGAGAGGATCATCAGGAACCGTGTGGGCTCCATCTCTGGAGTCTATTCGTTCCCAGAAGGGAACACAATTAGGTTTTTCAAAGGTCCCGGTGCACCTACCTGTCCTTGGGAGTAGGTGTCACCGGAGTCTCCGTCTCTGCTCCAAGCTCGGGGAGAGTCCGGATCCCCTGGCCGCCGCTCACTGGGGTCGCGCGGAAATGCGGTGGCATGGCGCCAAAATCTTCTTCCTGAAGTGGGAGGAGAGCCTTAGTCTGGAAGCGCGGGCTTCTCAGATAGGGGCGCGGCCAGGGTGATGCGCTGTGTGTGTACGTATGACGCGGGGGACAAGGAGACTGACCTTGCTGCCACATCACTTCCGGCTCCGGCAGGGAGCGCAGGAAACCGGAAGTGCTTCAGATTCAAAAGTGGTCGGCGCCATCATACCAGAAGTAATGGAGGAGATGGAGCCAGGGACGCCTTCTGGAGCGAGCGGTGCGGTCTCGGGTGGCAGCGGTGCTCAGGTAAGAGACAAGGGTTGGTCCCTTCACCTTGTAGTCTCTCTGGGCAGGATGTTAGCTAGGAAGGGGTTTTTTTGATTGTCACTGACCATTTTCATGGGTGGAAATGTTTCATTCACCTTCCACCCCTGGGGTATAGCACATCCAGGTGGACTTGGGGCAGGCCACAGTTGGAACCCCTAGGTAGCAAGTGGGGTTCTTGTTGTGTTTATTTTGCCGATAGCAGGGGGGTTAATTCTGTCCCTCCTGCGCTTATGTCTTTGCAGACCAAGTCTACCGACAAAGCAGACAAATCAGGCCACAATCTTAAGAAGAAGTGCCCTAACTGTAATGCTAAGATCACTAATACCGCCAAAGCCCTCTGCCAAAAATTTATTGAGACGCTGGTTAGAGAGGAAGGGGCCGCTTCAGTGGAAATAGCCAGCAGAAATCTGTTGACCATGGTGAGAGAGGAACTCTCAGCCACCTTTAATACCTTCAATACTCTCTTGTTGGAACGTCACCCTAGGGCTAGAGCGGCGTCTCCAGTGGTCTCCACTCAGCCTCCAAATTCTGTGCGTGAGAGTGATAAAGACCATTCGGACTCACTAGCTGAGTTCTCAGATGACTCCATGGCGGGACCATCTACATCCAATTCAGCTCCTAGGCAATTTAAATTATACATGGGAGGAAGTGGACGAGATCACTCAGAGCCATTCATGACACTCTGGAGATTGAGGAGGAAAAATGACAGAGACGTCCATGGATAGGATGTATCCTGGACTAGGGGGCAAGAAAGGGAAAGTGTTTCCCAGTACACAAAGTGTGTTTGAATTCCATCTTGGAAGAGTGGAAGGGCCCAGAGAAGAAGGTTTCTTCTCTGGTAGTCTGAAGAGGAGGTTCCCCTTTGATGAGGACCAGAGTTGCCCTGGAATAAAATACCCAAGTTGGATGCGGCTTCTCTCAGGTGTGCGGGTCCACGGATCTCGCATTGAGGACATGGGATCCTGAAGGAGGCCATGGACAAAAGAGGCGAGAGCTTACTAAAAAGAGCATGGGAGGCCAACAACTTCAAGTACTAGACCCCAAACTTCTCCCTTGTGGTGGCTAGAAACTTGGATTTTTGGTTTACACAATTTAAGTCGCATTAGAGTCAGGGACAACCAGCAGCTCTGGATGGTTTGCTAATGGAGAAAGGCGATGAATTTCCTCGCAGATGCCTCAATGGAATCGGTTCGCATGACGGCCCGTACGGGGGGGGCTTTAGTCAATTGTGCCAGAAGGGCCTCTGGTAAAATCATGGTCAGGGGATGCAGGCTCAAAGGCCAGATATGTGGTATCCTTTTCAGGGGACAAGTGTTGGACACGAACGGAAAAAACTTGAACGGACAAGAGAGTCTTTCCGGAAAAGTTTAGAAGCCCTGTTCCGGGGAAAAGTGGAAATACCCCCGGACCTTTATTACATAATCTACCCGGCCCCCATTAAGCGCGCCGGATAGAACCCTTGGAGGCCTTGGCAACCGAACAGAGAGAGGGGTAAGAACAACATCTCATTCAACCCTCCACACCCACAAACAAATTAAGTGACGCACCAGTCCAAGTAGGGGAAAGATTGGGCCTCTTCTTACCTGCTTGGATCCAGCATGTGCCAAACCCTTCATCCTGGGAGTAGTAGGACAGGGATACAAGTTGGAGATTTGTGAGGGCTCCCCCAAGACAGGTTGCTTACTCCCTCCGAGGGAACCAGCAAGAGCAGGGCACTGATGGGCGCCATTTGGGAATTTGGACCAGGCAAAGTCCTGGGTCCTGGGCCCCGGGAAAGAGAGGGGTCTTGGAATTAATCTCACGTTTTCACAGTAAGCAAGGCCATCAGGGGGGAATCAAGGTTAATTTAAACATCAGCAGTCTGAACAAGTATTAGTTATAAGAAGTTCAGAATGGAGACAAGCACACCACCAAAGATTGTTGACGGAGAAAATTGTTATATGCAACCCTTGACTTAAAAAGAGCGTACCTGCCAAGTCCCGATACACCAGACTTACAGGAAGTTCCGGAGGGGTAGCCATCAGTTGGAGCTTCACCAAAGTGAAGATCCAGATCAGCGCCACGGATCTTCACCAAAGTCGTGTCCGCAGTCATTAGCCCCTTACCGATTGGAACAGATTTCAGTAGTACCCTATCTGGACGATCTGTTGTTTTTCGGGACCCCTGCAAGAGAATACTATCAAGGAGAACTACTATGGGTACAATGACCAGGGCAGGACACAACGGCAGGATAGGTTGGGTGGTGAAAATGGGAGAAGTCAACACTAGTCCTTCACAACAGCTCGTTTCCTCGGTACACCCTAGACTCGGTAACCCAGAAAGTTTTTCTCAAAAGAAAAGTTACAGGTGTCATGGACATGTCAAGGACTTTGCATACAGCAACCAGGTCCAAATCATGCAGGCATGGGGTTGGTGGGTTCCATGGCATCTTCTATACCGGCAGTACCTTGGGCACAAAGCGCACTGCGTCCCTTACAGAACCACTCCCTGGCAAACTGGAGCAGGCGTCAAGAGGGACCTGGACAGCACAATCCCAGGACCAGCTGTGTAAAAAGGTCACTGTGGGGTGGAGGAGCAGGAGAACCTGCGCAGGTCTGGCCTGGGAGACTGGCAACAGACCGGATGGTGACAGACGCCAGTACTGGGGGTTGGGGGGCTCATCTAGACGCAGCTTGCTCAGGGGTATGGGCGAAGAGGATCGAGGGGAAAATATCCAATTTCCGAGAACTTCATGCGGATACAGAGCCATACTGCACTTCAGGTCAGGTATCCCAAGAGATTACGGTCCTTTCAGACAACTCAACGAACAGTGGCTTATGAACAAACAAGGGAGGGACCAGGAGCTCCAGTTACAGACTTAGCATCAAAAATTTTCAGGGGGCAGAGAAATTGGTGCCCTAAGCAGCGATGCACTCAAAGGGGAACATTAAATACCAAGGCGGATTTCCTCAGCCGACATCGACTTCAGGAGGCAGAGTCAAGAATACAGCCAACTGCCATATTTTTTGATCAGATCCGTGCTGCTGTCGCCTGATTGAAAAGCTACACAGGCCTTCATGGCTCTCTGGTGGTACTTGCCTTATCCCTGGTACAGATCAAACATGGGCAAACTACTGCTCGCAGGTCATATCCAGCCTGTTCAGTCTTTTTATATGGCCCTTTGTCACCTTGGTGTCGAGACGCTTTGGCTTCCCTCTGCTCCTTCCCTGCAATAAGTGGAGATAAACTGTACTGGAACTGTATAACCATGCCAAAAGAAATGCCTTAAAGCGCACCTAAACTCAAAAATAAAATAACACCAAAAAATGTAATTACATTTTACTTATTAACTGTCCCAATAGCTCAAAGTTGCTCAAAAACCTTAAAAAACATATGTAGCTATCCTGCTGATGTCTGTGGGAGCCGCCATTTAAGATTCAGTGTAAGTTTCCAGTCTTGAATGAGTTTAGGCTGCAATAATGCCGGAGGCCACCGGGGGACGCCAGATACAACATGTGTCAATGGACACGAAGTGAAAGCAGGAAAAAAACCACAAAGTGTATAGCTGCAGATGGAAGTCACGGCCCCTGTGAAGTCAGGGGGGAAATATACAGATTTCTCCTCACAGGTAACGATTTTTTATTTACATATTGCTCCAATAATGTGGGGTTGGCTAGCTAGGGGGAAGAGTTTGTCTGGTGGGTTTAGGTCAATTTAAATCTTCATTATCCATGCACGTTATTATACAAGATTAACAAGCATTCAAAAGTATATGCTTTTTCTGGCATGGAGAAGCTCTGCCGTATTTCACTGATCTGTTTGGCACTAAGAGATTTTCATTGATTCATGAAACAATAAAAACCCTTTTATCATATAATCCATAAATAACTCAACATTTGTTTCTAAAAATACATTAAGAGACTAAATGGGGACACTTTATAAGGCCATTCCACTTCTGTTAGCCATAGTGATGCCATTCCTTGTTGGCAATGCTAGACACCAAGAATGAACAGAGATGATCTGATAATGTTCAATCTCCTAAAAATGATACCCAGGCCTTTAAAAATGCCCCCACAGCTTTCAAAATGTGGTGCCTTTTATATATATTCTTAGTTCTAATATCTATTGTCATACATATACTGTATAAGACATTTTGTTTTGTTTTCTCCATTTTGTAGTTTTGAGGAGAACTATGCAAGATAGTTTCCAGGTGGTTCATGTGAGAACAATAGATGTTCTTATATTGTTATCAGGTTTTCCTGGGAGCATTGTAGATGGTTGAGAAAAGGCCTGTGATATCTGTCTGGGGTGGATAACATTGTATGCAGAAACACTCTTTTTGTATTGTTGTTTTATTGTTTTTTTTATTGTTTTATTGTTTTAGACCGTGATACAATTTAACGATTGTCACATAGCAATACAATTACTTAATACAGTATAGATACTCCAGTTACATGATGATTCTTTGCGGACTGTATACATAGAACTTTATCTTTAAGATATACGATTGTTACCTAGCAATACAATTATATAATCCAGTATAGATACTCCAGTCACATCACGATTCTTTGCGGACCGTATTGCGATGTATAGAAGTTAATACTCCATAACAAATTCATAATTTTCAGGTTTGTTTGACTTATCTAAAAAACGCATGTCTACCTTCATTTTTTCACTTAGTGTAAGCTAACAGCCGAACAATAACCCCACACCATCACACCATACCCTTTATATGTTTCAGTAAGGAGGGGAGCTATTACCTGGCTGACATCCAACCGATCTCCTACCATTACCTAGGGGGTACCCCTTGTTGTTGCGGGGTCCAGATCAGTCCCCCTGCCTGAAGGGGTCGGACCGCCTGTCCCCCGAGCCGAGCCGAGCCGATACCCCTCCCCATACCAAGGAGAGGGATCATCCCTACCACAATATAGAGGTATGTGCCAGCCTCACACTTATACCCCTATCATCTCATTCCCATATGACTTTGTTACTCATACCGTACATTTTCCCTCACAGCGGATCCATACATATCCTAGGGTGCATAGGCCTGACGAAGCTCCAATAGCGAAACATGTTGCCCAATATGCACCTTTAATATTGTACCATCGATCGTATGCTCATATTTATTATTGTCTTTTAATCATATGTACACGTTTTCTGGGGGTACTGTGCAATATATCTATATGTATCATCACATATGTATTGTCATATCTGGGAATGTGCTCTAATATAATTGATCTTATATCATACACAAAATACCTATGTCATCTGAGGTTATCTGTACCGATAAGATCACATATATAACCAGAATTCCAAATAAACTAAGCTCCAAGCTTTCAGCATCTCTGTTCCACGCAAAGTCCCACGAGGGATTCTCTCCTTATTTCTATAGTATTTTAGGGATGGGAACAGTGATCTAAATCACCCTCCAATCTTCTCGCTGTCTTGCTTTAGTTACTTTAATAGGCATGTAATTCATCCTAAAATCAAGCAGGCATTGTTCACAAGATGACTATGTTTGTAACATTGTAATGTTAATATCTGAGGCATAGGGATACGCAAGGATCCGGCCATCGCGATTTGAAAGGGAGATCCTGCCACTAATATACTAAAGAAAGTTCCAGCCATCACAACCAGGGGGATCCAGCCATTAAAACACAAGGTCTCATATCTTGGTAAAGTATATATTTTATATTATATTTCTCAACGGGCTGGTGTGATACTTGGAAGTTCTCTGCTTATTTGCAGAGGTTATAGTTAGGATAGTCTATGATAAGTAAGACCTCTTGGTGAGATGCATACACCAACCAGGCTGCTTCCATAGACTTATAGTGAGACTCTGGCAGTTTACCATTAGTCTGTATCACAACCATAGCTTGTTACCTTGAAGAAATAATTGCCTTTATCTGGGATGTTGGCATAGATCTTGCAGAGTTTAAGTTTCATGTATTTCCTGCATGCGTGATCTGTTAAATAACTGAGAATTTTTTAATGCCTCGCCTACATTCAGCCATGACACCATATACTGTATGTTGAGGTAATTACATGTTGTCATTTTGATATCTGACTTGCTGGTCATGTATATCTTGCGGTATTATTATCTTTTATTATATGTGTATATATCTCCGTGTATGCTAAATAAATGTATATTTTTGTGTGAACAGCTTCAGCATACCTGGTCCCTCGCGCACACACACAGGGGGCAGTGGTTCCATCATAGGTGATTGTACTCATCCCAATAAAGAATCCCGGGCACCGTAGCTTGGTTGTAAGTGCTGGGCACTTTTATTGATGTCAACAATACAGTCCACAGCAGTGCCATACATGCCAGCCACCCTGGGAGCAGCCTTGCCTCAGCAGCCTCTCTCATCCTAGCCCCTCCTAGGGCCCGGTCATTCCCAGCCGGGGAATGGGGGAAAAGATCAAGGTTCACATCTCTGTAGTGGATGTCTTCAGCCCTCTGACCAGCAGGCCTGTCCCCAAAGGGCTAGTGTCACAGAGACACCTCTCCTTCCTGTCAGCTCTCAGGACACACTAGGAAGACCCCAGCTATGCCTTTTATCACCTAGGCTGGCACTCTGAAAATGGCATGTCACATTAACAGATCATTCTAGCACATTGACAGACACCTGCCTGGCCTAGCAACAGCTTGTCTTTCAGTGTCCAACATTAACTACTCTCATATGTGGTGGACTGTCACAGGTTTATACACAATGCACTTTCCACTCCATTACATAAGTGCAGGCTGTATGGCTTAATGTCCTGGAGTAACTGCCATTGCTGATTGTAAAGGTATGTAGGCAGGCAAAGGTAGGTATGGTGCATACTGTTGATCTCTGGAGCTGTTCCATCACAACGGAGGGAGAGCATGGACTTATGCAAGTGGTTTGACACAGTTCTAAGCAAAATTAAAATGGAGTGCACAGGCCCCAGTAGCACAAGCCGCTCAGGCTCCGATCACATGATAAGCATATCCAGGATCTTCTTTGAACAGTGAACAAAGGTAGTCTACAAACTGCATGTCACTTGTGACAGTTTACTTTACAAAACAGTCATAGCCATTGTTCAGCTCATGAAGGTGTTAAAAATTATTGCACCACCCAATTTCTAAACACAGAGATTTTAAAAAATCCTGTTGCACAACAAGGTAAATTTGAGTAGAAGCAGTAAAACATATTGTGCAAGAGATATATACTAAGGTCAAAGCTCAATAAAAAATTCCCCATTTAGCTGATGTAATTCAACACAGCAACAAAATTAAAATTGTCAAATAGTTTCTAAATGTCAACTTTAGAAAATCTAAACAAATACCAACCTCTCTCCTACTCCCTGCTACTGTTAATCCCGAATATTGTAATGTGAATTTTTATTGCGACTATTAACCCTTCAAAAATTTGCGAAAATCTTGAATGTAGTGCTATAGCTTTGTAATCTCAAATAAGATAAAAGATTTTCTACATCAGCACCCAGAACTACTGTGCATTTGCATAATGAGGGTATTCATGACTGGAGATTATAGTGAATAGTACGTGAAAAAAATGCTGCTCATCACTACTCCCTGCTTGCTCATGCTGCAGCTCTTTTGTTTTACCATATTCAGGTCTCTCTCTAGTGCGTTTTATGGGTTACAAAAGTATCTCCAAAAGCCTTGATGTTAATGTGTGCATAAAAGACAGACTGTCTACAAATGGAGAAAGTTTAGCTACTCTCCCTAGGTGGTCATCCTGTTAAGACGACTGCAAGAGGACAGCACAGACTTCTTAATGAGGTAAAGAAGAATCCTAGAGTGTAAGCTAAAGACTTACAGAAATCTTTGGCACATTCTAACATTAAAGTTGACACATCTACAATAAGGAAAACATTAAACAAGAATGGTGTACATGAAGGGAACCAATGCTGTCCCAAAAAAATATTGTAGCATGTTTGAAGTTTGCAAAAGGGCACCTGGATGTTTCACAGCACAGCAAAATATTATGTGGACAGATGAATCAAAAATTATTAAGAAATCCTATAGTAGGTCTGTAGCCCCTATTAAAGTATTGGTCAGAGAGCCCATAATTAATTATTTCTTCATCAATTTTAATTTTAGTATTCTCCGTTTATAAGCTCCACATCCCTGTATATTAACACAATTGGAATGACGTTCAATTCCTAGTGGTGTATAAGTCCACCTAGGTTTGGATGAGGGTACCCATTTTTTTGATGGTTCTACAAACCTAGGTGGACCTATACACCACTAGGAATTGAACGTCATTCCAATTGTGTGAATCAAAAATTATGTTGTTTGTAAAACCTGGAAGGATTGTTGTTATTGATGGAAAAATGAATTTCAGAGTTTATCAAGACATTTTGCAGGAAAACGTCCAGACCATCTCTCCAACTGAAGCTTCGCAGAGGATGAGTGATGCAACAGGACAATGACCCAAAGCATACAAGTCATTCAACAAAAGAATAGCTTCAACAGAACAAAATACGCCTTCTGGAGTTGCCCAGACCTGACCTCAACCTAATTGAAATGCTGTGGCATGACCTTAAGAGAGTGATTCACACCAGATATACCAAGAATATTGCTACACTGAAACAGTGTTTTGTGGTCCAAAATGACTTCAGATCGTTGTGCAGGTCTGATCTTCAAGTATAGGAAATGTTTGGTTGAGGTTATTGCTGCCAAAGGAGGGTCAACCAGTTCACATACAGTACCTTTTCCACCCTGCACTGTCAATGTTCACATGTTATGTTCAATAAAAACATGAAAACATATAATGTTTGTGTAGCATTATTTGAAGACGGCTGCGTTTTTCTATTGGTGTGACTCAGAGATCAGAGCACATTTTATGACCAATTCATGCAAAACTTGTAATTCGCAACACGTAATCCCAATGGGTTTGCATACTTTTTCTTGCAACTGTATATGCTTGCGGAGTGGAGGGAACAGGCTTGCGGGCACATGGATAGCCACAACAAGGAGCTGGAAAAGCATGTGGCCCCAGAGCCATAGATTGCCAACCCCTGGTTTAGAGTAGAAAACTTATTTTCTGTAATAAATCTGTCAAAGGCTGGGCACACAAGGTTGCAAACTCTCAAATACACAAGAAAACTGTTTCAAAGACGTCATCACATCAACATCACAACGTGTTTGGCTGGTTGCACTCATACATACTTTCGGCCTTACTTTTGACCTGAATGTCAACTGCTACTCTTTGTTACGCCTGGGCTTGGGGAACGAGACAGGCTAAGCCCATTAGCTGGAGATAGGGAA
>CM070038.1:58967821-58981253 GCA_036250615.1 Ptychadena robeensis
TTCCTCAGTTTATCGAGCCATGCCTGGAAAAAGCTTAGGATTGAGGAGGAACGCCATTACTAGATCATGGATTGGCTGAGGGAACCCCGGGGTTGGGGGGAACCTGCCAGCATCAGAGCCAACAATGTTTGTTTGGCCCCACCTTTGACACCCGGACAACCACCTACTACATTGCTGACGTTATCAGGATTAGTTGTCTTGGGAAGCCCCAATTAACAGGGCACTTAATTTTGATGAACTTGTGTTGGGGGGAACAGAATAAACATATTGCTACTGTAAAGAAAGTCTTCGAGAAAAGCCTGGACAAGGGCAAAATGCAGTGACCAGCTATTTGGGTAATCGATGTACATAATATATGGGTGACAATATTATGGCCAGTGGACTAGATTCCGTGTACTAGTAAATGATGTCTGAATAAAGAATTCTTAAGAAATTCGTGGCTCATTGTGATCACAGATACCCCCATATTCGGCGGCCTTCAGAGTGCATTTTTGGTTTTTCTGTATAGTTTTCAGTCTGATTTGATTATTGCTTAAAACACGCACCCTAAATGCTTGTGATCTGTGACGATCCCACCGTTGCCACCAAATCCTCGTCACGATCGCGACCGACGGCTAGCAAACCCAGTCGCAACTCTACCGGGCTCGGCCCGTAAGAGAGAGCTGCCGGCTAATAAGCTTGACGGACAGGGCCGTGATGCTGCCGACGACAACGGTCAGTCTTACCAAACGTATAATCCTGGACTACCTACCCAACCGGAGGTGCGCGCCACCAAGTGTCGGTCACTACATAACAGATCTGATTGTAAAGTGTATGGCTACCTAAAGTCCGATCTTCCGACCGTGGAGAGAGGGACTAGGATCTGCCCCGGACTGTACCCCACTCGTGAGCCCAGTCCTATACACACCAAAATCACACCCCCACAATCGTGTAATCAACACCGGATTGACATCCACTTTAAGGACCATTTCGAAACAACCCAAACTCGGTACCGTTAACACACTTCCGGCGGTCGGAGGTCAGTTGTCTGATGATCAAAAGCATTGAAAAATCTTACGGCTATTAAGGTAAAATAACCAAGGGGTGGTCTCTTTAATTGGACAAGCTTATAATCTGCTAAAACAGTGCGATAAGAGAAATACAGAAAAAGATTATATTAAGAATGTAATCAACAGCGGGATCAGACATTATCGATAAAAATATAATAAATATAAAAGAGAAAAAAAATAAAGGGGATATAAAAAGATAGAAAATAAGTACTGTAGGTCATAAGATCGAGAGATTTAGGCGCAACTTAGTTCCAATCAGTGATGGCGGTCTCTCAGCGTTTTCTTAGAGTTTCCAAGTTGTTCTCTGTATCTCCCTCTGTGTCCATAGTTGTAACCCTCCAGTGGCTGGGGAGGAGTTACGGCTTTTTTCTGGGTTTTCTTTCTTGTTTTTTGGTATTTTGTATATGGCTGTTTTCACATCTCACTACCTCCGCTGGTGGCTATAATTTCTTACCCCACTTTTTAGCAAAGCTTCCATAAAACTTCCAGGGTGCGTGCCCGTCCGCCCCACCTACCATTTCTCCACCACATTATCATGACGAGCATAATTGTGTGATATGTTGAGTATAAAATATCGTCTTGTATTCTCTACCTGCAGGAGGAATTAATTCAAGAGATGCGGACCTCGTTCTGCCTTGTTTCATGTGTATGTGATGGTAATATTCTCAGGGAACTGGGAGATTCCATTCAGTGATCATATTTATTCCTAGGCAATTTATTTAAAAGGATTGGTTTTCCTTATGGTTACAACTGAAGAGATCAGATAGAGGTCGCTCTCCCTCCTCCCAATTTATGACGGGATCTTGCTTCTCTAGCCTCTTTGAAGCTGAGTACTTTACGACGGGTCTGCCAGGACTGCAGGCCTGAGACCTCTGACCTCTTCTGATAAGGAAATTCTAGTGAAGAAGACAACTCAAAGCTCATTTTAAAGGGGAGCTCCGATTCTAGCTTACTCCTTGCTACATCTTCAAGGAAGGAACCTGCGCTTAGCACAAACTATACAAGGTCTTCTTAAAGTGGAACCCCGAGGAGAACCTTCAGGTGGTTATGTGTCCTGAGGAAGCCCAGTAATGTACGGGCGAAACATAAGGACAACATTAACCTTGGTCAACCCAAACACCAAAAAGTCTGTACTCATCTGGGAAATCTCCCGCTACCTGTCTCCCTGAACTATTTTTGTTGACTTTGATATGTCTTTGTGCAAATAAAAACGTGTTAATTATCAACATTGTGGTGTATGACAAAAATCACAGTTTAGGTAGGTCTGCCATTTAAAGTCCCCACTGAGGGTGCTTCCCATTTTCCCAATAATAAAGCCTATAGATAAAGATTTTGTCAATATAATGTATCATAGATTATTCCAGACCTTGGCAATAATTATGCACTAAGGAGCTAGAGATGAGCAAAAAAAGACTGGTAACCCAGTTTCCCTGGTCTCTCCTTTCCCCAGCCAGAGAAGCAGCCAGCCTGCATGCCCCCTCTTCTGGCTGATACGTGCTGGCAACGCCCCCTTCACACACACAGAGCAGCTAGCTGACTCCCGGTACCCATTCAATGTAATGGATTTCGACCAAGGTTTTCCAACATGTTGGAAACTTGTTTGGTCGATGGATCCTGCTCGAAGAAACCATGGATGGCTCAAATGAAGAAACAGATAAGAAGAACATCGGGTGCCATGACCGATGCTCTTCTAATCTGTCTCTTCATCGAGCCATGTGTGGCCAGCTTAAGAAACGTATTTTAATGTGTTGTGACCTTTCAATAGGACAATGATCCCAAGCATACCTCCAAGTCCGCTAGAGCATGGTTGCAGATTAAAGGCTGGAACATTTCAGAGTGGCCATCGCCAGTCACCAGACTTAAATCTGATTGAGAACCTCTGGTGGGACGTGAAGAAAGCTGTTGCAGCATGCAAGCCTAAGAATGTGACTGAACTGGAGGCTTTTGCCCATGAAGAATGGGCTAAGATACCCATAGATCGCTGCAAGACACTTGTGTCAAGCTTTGCTTTACGTTTAAAAGCTGTTATAACTGGAAAAGGATGTTGTACTAAGTACTAAGAATGAATGTCACTTGGGGTTGAATAAAACTGATAATGATGTGAGCACAGAAAAGACATTTGTGGTTATTTCATTATTAATGTTGTGTTATATTTGTCTGACTTAGAAGTGCCTCTTTGATTTCATTGTAAACAAGATGACTGAAATGATCAAAATCAATGTCAAAATGGCCAAAACACTCAATTTCAGTGGGGGGTGAATAATTTTGAACACAACTGTATATATACCGTATATAATACTATGGTATTGTTTACTGAGGCCGTAGCAGTTACAAGTCATCAGTCATCTACTTCATGATTTTCAGTTCAGATTTGGAGATTCGCCCTGTATTTGTTTTGTGGTGGTCATCTTAAAAAGGGGGAAAATGCTGCAGTTGGGGCCTGTTGTGTCAAAATTTCTTTGACCTTGGAAAGATTTCAACCCAATCATTTCCTGTTGCATCCCCTAGACAAAAAGAAAAAAAAAACACCCATTAGATAAAAGACAACTAAAATAACTTAATAATGGTTGTAGTTTAAAACCACAAACACCTATTTTAGCCATAAGGATTGCTAGCTACAGTATTATATTAGAGAATTGTTGAATTTTTATCCACCATGTATATAAAAATCTTTATAAAATTTTGTATTGTGACTTACTTTAAATATTACTAAGTACAATGTTACATCTGAAAGCAGATCAGCTAAGTATCTGACCTGTCTTAAAAATATTTTTAAAATACCAGATATTTTAAAAACTATTATATGGTGGCCTTCAGTGGTCAGTTGCGATACTCCAGTTAAATTAACTCACAGAAGACTGGAAGGTAAAATTTGAATCTTATATTTGATTTCACCAAACATCAAGTATATTTTTGTAGGATAGTGGAGCATCTCTTTGACTATTTTACTAGCTTGGAGGTACCATACAGAGGTACCTATTTTTTTAAAAATGGGAAAAACTGAATAAACTTGCATCTCTGACTCCATGCAGTTGTGTTAATCTCAGTACAGACATGTCTTGCCACCCTCTGGTGGTGGGATGCAGTTCATGCTAACTCACTGTTTGGCCAGAGCTACATTCCCAGTCACCATATGGATGTGTGTAGCCCAGTGCAGCCCAGGTAGACATGCTCATTTTGAATTTCCTGCAGCCCAACCAGCTGTAGGAGATTCACCTTCTAATCATACACCAATCCTATAGCGCCAGATGGCATAATGTGATTGGGCAATCTGCCCATTTAATGAGACTCTGTCTTGAACACACTTGCCTGTTATAGCCTCTGTATAGCGGTGTGCTTCTCTGTTTGCTATTGCCTAATTTTGATCTTGCCTGAAATCTTCTTGTCTTGACTTTAGAATGTCCCTGACCACGTCTCCAGCTTTATCCTTTTGTACTGTGCTTCCTTGGACTGATATTTGTGTATGACCCTTGCCTTATTCTTGGATTACCCAATAAAGACAGCTACCTGGATTTCTAGTGTTGGTAGTGATTGTGTGCCCAGGCGCATTACTTGATCTTCACATAAAATGCTGGAAATGTAGAGAAGGGTTGTGGAACATTATAAAGAAAAAAGTAATGTAGTAATGTAGCACATGAAGTCTTTGCATGAATTGAGTTCAAAGTTAAGTCAATTTAAAAATTGACGACTTGATTTTAAACCAATTTATGCAAAAATTACACATGCTATTGCCTTGTTGGGAAATAATCTCCTTTTTGCTTATTTATTCATGTCCTTCAGTCAACATTTAAAGGTTTCACTCCAGGTGAGAGAATATGAAGGTGTATCTGGATCCCACATTAAGTCTATACCCACATTCCCATCCCGGGTCATGAAATGTTTAAAAGATAGAAAGGGACCCCCTCAAAGCTGGGACTTTGATTGGAATGTGGGGATATTCGTATTTAACTCGGGCATAAATTATATTAGCACTTGTATGTTTACAATATATACAAAAGTTTTATTAAGGAACCATAGTTCCTATAAGAGAAAACAAACAATGACAATAATAAAAACGAACATACATGAGAATATACGTGTGCTCTGATGTTATAGCGACATGTTTTGCCCCTTGTAGGGGCTTTTTCAAGCTGCACACGTAGTTCTTGTTTAAAATCTGTAGGTATTAGAGAGATTTGCGTCAAAGCTCACATAATATCATAAAGAGAGCCAGGTCTAGATAATTGTAAAAGGGGGGCTTACCGCTGACTAAGGGTCAGTGCTGGATAGTCTTGGCTGGTGTGTCCCTCTCAGCATAGAATGAGATCCAGGAAATGGGAAGCCCCTTCCTATGGGCACTGTATAATGTCCCCCTGAATGGGGGATGGGCCAATAATGTGGTCAAGCCACAGGGTTTAGACTCAAGAAGACCGTCTGTAAGGATATATGGATACCAGGTAAGTATCCCATGTATTCTTAATAGCAGAAGCAGATTAAAAATCATTGGTGCGGTTTGTGGTCCTAAGACCTACATCTTTAACAGTCCCAAGTGCAAAAAATATGTATATATCAAAAAGAGTTCCTACCTTTTTTAAAAAGCGTACTGATGGTGTAGATAAAGCTACAGGGATTAGCAAACAGAGGCTGCCCTTGCAGTCCTTAGGGTGCCCAGGCGCAAAGCAGGAATAGTCTTCTATGATTACCTCCCAAGCAAATAAATCCTACTCCCCAGCGTGTGATGGATCCCTAAATGAGCACCTGGGGAGGAGGGGTGTGTGGTCCCTGTCCATAACTGGCGCTAGGCTAGGGGTATGGATATTGCTGGGAAACGAAGATTAGGCTGATGACAGCTGCATAATGCACAGATGTGGGCATGTGGTAGAAAACCGGAAGGTTTCGTGCGGTCTAATCCCAGCAGGAGCAAAAGCAGTTTATTACCCCTGGGTCTAGTGCTGTGTCTGTTATCCCAGAATGTAAACAGACAGGGTGGAACAACACGTGGACCCGGTTAGAGAGGAGGGAGGGAGGGGGGGGCGTGGTCACCGATGTAATATGGTCACGTGAATAATGAGATGACACTGTTCCATACCGTCTCTCTACGTCCACATCTAGGAATGGGGGGGAGATGGAACCAAAACCCAGATCGGTATTCAAAGAGAGAAGTGGTAAAATGTAAAGGGGAACAAGTTAAAGGAGTGGGGACGCAAATCTCTCTATTTTATATCATTCAAATATTAGATGAAAATACAAAACAGTGAACCAGTGTATGGATACATAATCTAACATTATAATACATTGTGTACAGATCTGGTATCCTTTAAAACATTGAATAAAGATACAAAACAGTAAACAACTATATAGATACATAGTATAACATTATAACACATTGTGTGATAGTAAAAAGATTATGCGATCTATGTAAAGAAAATAAACAATATATAAATACATCAGATATGGTAAACCATGCATTGAAGAACAGTGGGAAAAATGAGCAATACATACAAAAATACACAATATATGGATACATTGTAATGAATAAGAGAAATCTGCGATACATACTTCATATAATAATGCAAAAAAACAGGCAGTATTTTTTACATAATGAAAAAGTACCGACACAAAATACTACAGAAAACATTGCATCGCTTAAGAGAAATCTGCGATACATACTTCATATAATAATGCAAAAAAACAGGAAGTATTTTTTACATAACAAAAAAGTACCGACACAAAATACTACAGAAAACATTGCATTGCTTAACCCTATAACATAATCGCCAAATTATCTGCTAGGTATCTGTAATGGCATTGTTAAATGTTTTATTGAAATAATAAAATGAGGTAATAGAATGGGATATATAGATAACAGAATAACCCGTTGTGTGTATGTCCTATTTCCTATAAAGCAGGATGTAGCACATGTATTGAAGATGATGATATACTACGGGTACCTTACATGTAATATAGCCTGGTCGTCAGTAGTCCTGGTTGTTGAGGATAAAGGGAATTGTTAAAAATGAAGTAGCTGTAAGTGGAGCTGCGTTTGTAGGGAATGTTGCAAGTGAAGATATACTATATTCATCTTTCAAACACAGTTGGTGGGACCGGAGTACATTAAGACCTAGGTTGATAGTCTATGGGTAGTGGAGATGCCAATGAAAATGAAGACAATTAATCTTTTAAGAAGGGTTTGTAGGAAACGGCTTCGTTAAGACCTGGAAAGTGGGTCGCGTTGAGATTGAGAATCCATTTCGTTTCACGTTGCAATAGTATTTTATCATAATTACCTCCTCTTGGTCTTGGTGCTACATGTTCCAAGGCATAAAAGGTAATGAGTGATAGGTTGAAATTGTGTTTATTTCCAAGGTGTGCAGAGATGGGTGTGGAGATAACTCAATTTTTTATATTATATATATGTTGTGATATTCTAGTTCTAAATTCGTTTTTAGTCTTGCCAATGTAAAAACATTTGCACTGGCATAGCATAATGTAAACTATACCTACTGAGCTGCATGTGATTGGTTTAGAGATCTTGTGTATATTCCCGTTCGGGAGGGAGAATGGTGTGAGAGAATGTAGATGTCCCCTGGCATTGCCAAGCTTTGGGTCATTTGGTGTTTTTGGAGACACTCTAGTAAGGTTAGTACAAGTGAGTAGCCAAAGTCCTTATGGTGTCTGCAAATACCACGTGTTCTCGTTGATCCCATTTCCAGTTGTACAATTCAGACATGAGACTAAGAAATGGGATTAAGAAAATACCATATATTGAAAGTAAGAAAAAAACAATTTTTGATATAAAGGAATGCTGATGGGTGTGGCACTTTGAGATATGGTTCTAAAATGTTCATGTTAGATCATCTCTACATTACCACTATGTATTAACTAGGCTGTAATAAGACCTTTATGGCTGTAAAGGAAAGATGAAAACACTTGCTGCAGTTTTTTTTACATTTTTGTAGGACCTGTGGGAATCATGAACACTAGGATATTGGTCTTGTTTTTATAGCGCTAATCCAGCCATCATTTCACATGCTTGTACGTCAGGGAAAAGATCACTGACTTCTTTCTAAATCTCTACATAAAGCAAAATGCATAGCAAACATGACAACACCTAAACTAACAATAATGAGCTCACACTTTTTTGGTCTGCAAATAAATGTCTCAGGGAATTGTCTTTCTGGGTCATTCAAAAACCAGTGAAGTGTCAACAACAGAAAATCTTCAACCCACTTTATTAGTCTTCCAGTTCATAACCTGCATGATGAGACTCAGATATGCCTGTATTACATCTGCATTCCCAGACCATTACTTGCATTATATCTACAGTCCCAGACCACTACCTGTATTAAGGTGGGCATATACGAGTCCCTGGTCCCATCTAAAGTAATGGCAATCAAACAAACTTAATTAATTCCTAAGGGTTGATTGTAACGACCGGCTCGAGATACAACCAAAATAATTTTTTTCTGTCCAGAAGCCCATGTACAGTATGGGTACATTTACATGTGTGAGATTCGTTTTGGGATTCAAGGCGCCCCTCCTGTGGCAGAAAGTGTTAACGATGCTTTGACACTTACATCCAGTACAAACACTATTGCCTCAGTGTTGCACCCAAGGCCCTCAGTGGTGTTCAGAAACTTGCCTCTGTTCTGAAGACGGTTTTCAGTTTCAGTGCATAATAGTCCCAAAAAAGGAAGGACAGGTGTAAAAAAAGAAGAGAGATAACAGGGCAATTACAATAGAGCAGAAAAAAGAGATGTCAACTTGAATGGTGAGTACAGTCTTAAGTTGTTGTTTCTGGTAGGTTAGAAACATGTTATAACTTTAATTGCTACAAAAGTAGGAACATTATTGGTGTTTATTGTATGTTACATATATTTTATAACTTTTTTTATTATGAAAAGTACAGTAAGTGGTAATTTGAAAGCGCCAGAACAGATTATTGTCTTTATTTCTTGTGGAAAAAAATGGTTTTGCCTTACAACCAACTTGACTTACAATCAACCCTAAGGCTGTGTCTACACCACGTTTTTTGGAGTTTTCGCTGCCAAAAACGCATCCCATGCATCTGCATTGGACTGTCTACATTGGCGCGTTTAGGCGCGTTTTGGGTGTGGTTTGTTTTTGAAAACGCCAAGTCGGGCGTTCACCACACCAAAAATTTGCTAAAAACGCGCCAAAAACGTGCTGTGCAGATTTAGGGCTTTGAGTGGATGGGTAACATTCTTCTCTTTCCCCATCCACATCACTTCCTGCCTCCTTACACATGTGTGTGTTAATGCAGTGTACATTTCAGGGCTCTTTCACACTAGCTGTGCTTTACCTTTTACGGCCCTTTCACACTATGTTCGCTGCTCCTGGGGTTGCACTTCATGCCGATAATGGACGTGGTAGCGGTAATGCAACCGCGTCAGTTAACATGATAACGTGATGCAACCGCGTCAGTTAACTTGATAACGTGATAACGCACCGCATTTTTGCCCTGCAGCATGCATTTTTGCAGGCACAGCGCAAGCACGTCCCATACACTTGTATGGGACCCTCTAGCGTAACCACTAGCTCATCTGTTACCTTCTCAAAAATGCACATTGCAACACCTATAGTTCTCTGATTTATATAATTTCTAAGCAAGGCAATCCGCATTGAGGAAATCAAGCACCAAAGACACTCCATGTTCAGAAAAAAGAGAGGCAATTATTGACCTGTCACACACCTGCTACCCACAATTCTCTGGTTTCCTGTGAAATTTGCATACACTATTGTATGCATTAAAAATGCACCTAAAACGCACCAAACACACCCAAAACGCATATTAAAACGCACCAAAACGCTCCCAAAAACACACTTGCGTTTTTGGTGCGACCCAGTGTAGACTCAGCCTTAGGAATGAATTAAGTTTGTAAGTCAAGAGTCTACGTTTGTGTGCATTGAATGCTCGAACACAACGTGCAAACGTAACAATGGTGTCATCATGTCACGCTTGATCAGCATATTGACCCATGTATGGGGACCTTAAAGCTAGGCACACATGGGTAGATTTGTAAAAAGATGCTTTTTATGCTCCCTTTTTCCATTCCCCAGGGCAAAGATTGTCACCCAAAACAATCACTTAAAAAATAAGACATCTATATTAAGCTGTGGTCTGGTATCCATTATGTGGAGAATTGAACTGAGGCTTTCCCCCGAAAAATATCACCTCTATACAAATGGGTAAAGTTGTAGGAATGGTGATGGCTCTTCTAGAAAACACCAAACAGCCAGTAAATGCAAACATAATTTCTTGGTAAGATGAACATGCTTCAATTCAAAATCTTCTGGACATTGAGCCTGGGCACAAAGTATGTAGGAAAAGACTCCTACATACTTTGAGATTCCCTTGCCACACACCCTCCCTTCCCCTTCAGTTATGCAGACCACAAAGAATGAATATGGAAAAATTACTGCGTAAACACACATGTCATGTGATCAACAATGCCTTAGCATTATGCTTTAAATGACGAATGGAACAATTTAGAGTTTGTCTCTTTTATCGTTTAACAATATTAATTGTAAAATAATACATTTGTATCATGGTTTGAGAAGAGGACAAAAAACAAAAAAAGATGTACTTGCTTCAAAATAGGGGAAGTATATACAGAATAGCTAGGAGCTATGTAAGGCTTTTTATAATTTATTTAACTAAATAATTAAAAAACACAACTAGAGAATCTTATGCTACTATAAAAGCTCAATTGGGTTCTACCTGTTTAGTTCTCATATTTGGTCAGAGAGATATGGAACAGTGAAATTAGTGCCAGATTCCACTGATTTAATATTACTTGCAGTTTTTACATGTAACATATGTCAATATTCATTTGAATTAATTGCATGAAATTGTAACATAAAGTTCTAGAACAAGCAAAGTAGGTTTATAAAGGTACAGCAAAGCACCACTTACATTTCTATATTGCCTTATTTAAAAAAAAAAAACACTGCTTACTATTTGTGTTTTTTTATTAATTCCTGCAGCAGACTGCCATTATTAGGTGCAATGATAATTCTACAGGCCTTCCCATAACAAGTTATGCGTTCAAAAGCAGGCAACATCAATACGTAAAGTCATGACTTTATGCAATCATACATCTGGCCGGATGACAACATCTAGACACTAGTTGCTATAGAACAATAAAATGATAACTATACCACTGGCTGGCAAAATATTTTAGCATACTATTTTTTAAATGGTATTATTTAAAAAAAATACATTTTTGGAAACTAAATATAGAGCAATAGCATGCCAATGCATTTCGCCTACACTAGCATCAGATTCATATTTACTTGTTGGTGGGGTTGTTTTGTTAAGGTTTTAGTGGTTTTTTAACCCATTCTTTTGTACCCAGGAATGTTTAGTGGTTTAAAGGATTTCTTTGCACATAGTAAACTATTCACATATTTTACATGTATTTACTGAATGTCAAAGGTTTAAAGGAAAAAAAGTTATTTAACAAAGTATGTGGATCCTACCAATCCTTTTTTTGTGTTTTTGCCTTTTTTAACAGCCATAGAAGTTTATACATCATCATTTATATTTCCCAGTGACACATTTTGTAAATGTTTTGGTGCTCTGGAGTGCAGATCTGTCGACATATAAGTGTATCACACAGACTGTTACAGTGTATTTAGGTAATACGGTACTTGGCTGTGATGCTATTGAACTTTAGGGGGAGAGTTTTTTCAAGCCCATCTTTGCTTATTCTTTTTTCTGTGTTGTTTGATGCATGAAGCAGTCAGAAGAAAACTAAGCATTATTTACTTTTGTATTATGCTGTTACTCCCAGCCAAATACATTGGAATGTCCTCTTCTAAATTGTCACTGGCTCTGTAGCAGGAACCCTTTACTCTACTGTTTGACTGTCAATGTACTTGCCTACAGTATTGGAGGCAGGATTTTAAATTGGACATTGCACAAAGTAAAGCTAGGCATACACGGCTCCAGCCGATATCGAAGGCGCACTGCTGATGCTGAACCACGGTCCCCACCCAAAGCAATGGACATCGAGCAGGATTTACGGTCGTGTCCCAAATCCCTGTTTTCGAGTGGGATTGATTGATCCCACTCAAAAACAGGGATAGCGGCATTTGATATGTGCCAGATAGATGGCCATGAGTGCACACGGCGCTCAAAGCAGCCATCGATCTAGCGCATATCAAATACGTGTATGGGCACCTTTCATTTCTGTCAGTGTTCTCCTATAAAGACATTGAAATGGCTAAAGTTTCGTCCAGCATACACAATATCAGGAGTTCAAAGATATCTATCAATATTTTATAGGTTGTAAAAGCTGAGACCTGTTGTAAAGTTTAAAACAGCATATTTCGAGACCGGTTCCGGCGCCGAATGGGTCAGTAGCACGCCACGAGAGCTCCCGCTCACCCCCGCAGAAATTCGCTATTAAAAGCCCATAAAACAGCCCACAGCTGACTCACCCGCCGGCGCAACTGACCCGCCACCCGGTCCTGCATGCGGCGATATTTTGCAGCCGGATCACGGACGTCCATGAAACACCCGCCGGTGACCCCACGCGTGCAGCAGGCAGACATGGCCGCGCCTTCTCAGGTACCGGCGGCAGAAGGTACGAACCCAGACCATGACGGCCCAGTGACTGTGCCCCCTGTCTGCCCAGCCGGTGATACTTATTTCCATCTGGACCATGATAAAATTGCAGCTGCAGTAGCAGCCATTTTGAGGCCAACGATTCAGGAGGCCATAGACCACGCCCTGACCAAAGCCCTGCAGACCATCAAGCACGATGTAGCAGAACAGGGCCGCAGAATCACAGCCTTAGAATCCAGAGTCTCCAGTGCTGAGGATGACTTTCTGGACTTTGCCACCAGACTGACTGCTATTGAAAAAACTGTGAAAGGACTGGACGACAAAGTCGACAACCAGGAAAACCGCGCCAGGCGCAACAATTTACGAGTGGTTGGGATCCCAGAGTCAGTGCCTCCGCATGCTTTGCCTAAAATTTGTTCTGAGGATATACCTTCACTTTTGGAACTACAGGCACCGATGAAAATGGAGCGTGCACACCGATTGGGACCTCTGAACCCGGAACGTGCAGGACCCAGACCCGTGATTGTAAAATACCTCGATTACTCCGAAAAGGCCCAGGTACTCCAGGCCTTCCGGAAGCAGCGTGAGATCCAGTTTGATGGGGCCCGGGTGCTCATTTTCGCAGATTACTCTGCTGAAGTTTCTCGACGGCGCAGGTTGTTCAGTGCCGTGTGTTCTCACTTGTTCCAGCATAACGTCAGGTTTACTCTGGCCTATCCGGCAACGCTACACATCTGGGATGACCAAGGGAATTCCAAGTCTTTCACCGATCCTATGGAGGCCGAACACTTCGCCCAGACGATAACGGAGG
>CM070038.1:59013804-59029768 GCA_036250615.1 Ptychadena robeensis
AGGGCAGAGTATACAAATCACATATATATACACAAATGGTGCATACCCTGGTCACTACAAGTCTCATTATAGTGGCAGCCCTCCGGCGCCTGCCCCACTGCCCTAATCGTGGCAGCAGGGCCCTCTAGTTAAACAGCTTCTTATTATTGCCCTCGCGGGCCTCCCATGGGGCATCCCTGCGGTTTCTCCACTCTCCCCTGGGGGAGGGAGATCGCCTCTGCAGTTTGGACGCCTTTTTCTTCAGAAGAGCACGTCCTGTGCCACCCGTTGCCTCCTCCCAGCCCACCGGGGTCCGCCCTTTTGAAACTGCGACTTCAGTTTGTAGGGCCACCAGCCCCTCCAGCATGGGGGCAGCCGCGCTGGCGGTGGGCTGGCTTGGCTTGTCACTGTACCAGGCCCCAGTTTCCACAGACTCTCTGCTTTGCTGGGCAACTGCAAACTCCAGCAGAGCGAGGAAGGTGATGTCTGGGTTCTCCCGCAGACAGAGTCTACAGGCCGTCCGCACCCCCTTGGAGGACAGTCCTTCCACAAAGTGCTTTAAGCCAGTACTTGTCCTGGGACCAGACCGCTCGATTAGACTGGCTGGCCTGGAGAGGGCAGATCTGTTGAGCCAATTCTTGTAGCACCACAGCGTATTGGCCAATGGTCTTGTCTGGGTGTTGCTCCAGTTCCATCAGGCTGCCAGCCTGACCGTATAAGGCTTCTAGATGAGCGACCAGCTATCCAAAGTGTCCACATCAGTGGCTTGTACAAAGGACATGAGCCGCCAGGGTTCTCCCTCCAGTGCGCTATACGCCAACTCGGCCTGTTGGCCAGGAGCCAGTCCAGAGTATTGCATCACGGCATGCACCCGTTTAGCCCAGTCGGCCACATCTTCGCCTTCTCCGGAGAAGGGGGGCAGTTTCTGTTGCAGCAGGCCTCACAACAACAGTGGCAGATGATGATGTTCACAGCTGGGGGTGTGAGACATGGAGACATGGCTGATCCTGTTCGTGACGCCAGATGTAACGACACAGGAGACAACCAAGGCGACTGAGGCGGCTGGGTTGGTTTAAAAAAAAATTTTTGAACAACACTGAGACCCACTGGGGTCTCAACCTACAGCAAAACGTGCCAATACAGAACAGCAGTCCAACTTCAACCGCTAACAGTCCAACAGGGTAACAGTTCTATCTCAGTTCAGATAGTAAACTGGTCCGCACGGCCATATACTGTGATGGTACCTCAAGTTAGCGGAAACCACAGCGGCTTGACCAACCACCAGGGCAGGTAGGGCTCGGTTGATGGTCCTTCAGGAGGGCACGATCCACACTGACAGCAGCCGGCAGTCCGCGGATAGGTGACGCAGCCCAGCAGCTCGTAGGGGGGTACCACCCCACTCTGAATATAGAGTGAGCCCCGCCTCTTCTGGGAGGCTCTCTCTTAACTCCTTTGAGGGCTCAGAGGCATGCTGGGGCGTGGTCTTAAAGGGACCTTCACCCTGCGCATACCTCTGCACCCTGCTACACTGAGTTTTGCTGTGGGAGACCCCAGGGTGCAGTCTCTAGCTACACTTACTGGCAGCAGGATTTCCAATATGAGTTTCAAAATCAGCAGGCAGAAGCGAAGTTAGATGGGCAGGCAATAAGTTAGGACCGCGGCAAACAGGGTAGTCAAGACAGCCCAGGGGTCAGTAACAAAGCAGCAAAAGGAAGTGGCAGAGACTTGAGAACCTCTTTGTTCAGGCAACTTCCTTTGCCTAAGAGTTCATTAAATACAAGGGCATGTGGCTTGATTGGTGGGACTATTAGGAGTGTTAATTATAGAACGTATCAGACAACCCAGCAGATGGAGCAGGGAACAGGAGCCACATCAAGTGACTTTATTAATACAACCAGTAGAGTCCTCTGAGGTTTTGGAGGTGGAACAGCAGAAGATCTCTGGCCGATGCCATTAGTTTCAATGGGGACCGGCGTCCCCATTCAAACTAAGGGCCAGCACACAAAGGGTGCCTGCCGATGCTGTGACGATGACGTCATCGCACTGTTCTACACTGCTCATCTGTCGGTTCCCACTTGTTATGTGTGGTCCCCACTCATTATGGGGACCTTTATACTCACCTTTTGTACTTTATGTCCCACGCAGACAAATCCCAAATCAAAGGGAAAAATTTTTATTTTTGTTGAACGAAATGTGCACATTCGATATAGGCACAATCAATATTCGATCAAAATATCGAATATCCTGATCAAATCTATCATTGATTGTGCAAAAAGTTATATGTGTATGACAGTCTGGGATGTGGGGAATGACGTGATTACACCCTGTATACTAAACAAATGAGAAACATTATATGGTGGCCTCTAGTGGCCACTTGCAATACTACAGGTACTTATCCCCCTGGAAGATTAGCAGATAAATATGTTGTTTTTTATATGGTTGCAGCATACATGCACTTTAAGGCAGCAATACATATATCAACTCACTCAAAGATAACTAAAGGTTTAACTTTAGCAAAATCCTTTTGGCTTTTGAGGCTGATGTTTGGCAACTTAACAATTTGCTTCCTCAACAGATTTACTATGGGATTGGGGACCAGGACCTCTTCTTTTTTTATTTTTTATTAATAATTTTCCATATAACAAAGAAAAAGAATAAAACAACGGTTTGTAAAGAGAGCAGTATGATACATCTGGAGCATACGTATACACATATGTTCACAGTTGGAAGAACATAATAACAGATATTACATGCGTCTCCATCTTGTGTCATGTCCTAGGGCAACTCTGTACCTTTAAGGGATGAGCATGTCATCCGAACCAGTTCAATCAAAATAGAAACAAGAACAATAATAACACATCAAAACAGTTTACAATCTACCATCTACTGCCCTCTGCAAAGTGATTAACAGCTGTTTCCTCCTGTGTGTGTGTGACCAGTTATCATAGGGGGGTGTGAAGACGGCCACTCCCCACAACCACAAAACCTTATCTAGGTTAGCAAGTTATTCACGGTATGCTCCCTTTAATACCTTGAAAGAACATATAGGGTTGCCATTTTTTATGGAATGCACTGTCTGGTTGTGGACATAATGTTTGGAAGTCCAACCGTTCAATATGCATAGTGTTCTGCAATTGGGCATGAAGTAGAGGCATAGACGGAGGGTTAACAACGCCTGGCTGTGATCAAATAGGTATGTGTCCATTCTGAGTAGTGCAGGTGTTTTTTATATGTTTGTGGGTTCACATGGCTAAAGAGCAGCAAAAGAGGATCTTTGCCTATTAAGGCATGTATAGTTTTATTAAGAAAGAGCAGTACTTCGTCCCAGAACTTATCCCAGAACCCTATAAAGGAGCATGACCATAGGCAGTGCAACAGCATCGGATTTGACATCAAACATTTGGGGCACTCAGAGTGCCAGACTTTCGCTCCTGAAGGGGAATCTATTGTTTTTTCTTGGGGTTTGTATGCACGCTGGGTTATCCGATATTGTGTCTCCCTTCATTGTTCAGATGTGACACATTTACGACCTGCGTGATATCCCTTAATCAATTTAACTGCAATGCCTTCCCGAGGAAATTCCCCACTCCATCCCGTTTGCAGCGCATTGTGTCTGTGTGAAGCAGCCGCACTACGCATCCAGTCGTAAAGGACAGCTAGACCATGTATGGGGGAATGTATAATGAGATCAAATCGTGAGGATTAACGTGGTCAGATTATTGGTGAGGCCTGTCACAAAGGCGGTAATTTGGAGGTATTGAAGTGTGTTTCATCCTCACTAAGGCGGAACAGCGCCTTCAAGCGCGTCAAGGGATAGAAGGTGTTGGTATCTGGATTTACAATATCGTGGAAGTGGGTCAGGCCCTTGTCCTTCCATTTATGAAAGACCTTGTCCGTTGTACCTTGCGGGAACTTTGGATGCCCCACGATAGGTACGTATCTAGAGTATGTGTATGGTAGGTGAAATAACTTCCTAGTCTCTCTAAATGCTACAACTGTGTCTCTCAGTTACACATTATTCTTTAAATGTGTCGGGAGTTTGGGAATGGGGCAATGCAAAAGCGCTGCTAGAGACCAGGGGTGAACCATCGCTCGTTCCAGTTCGAAGTTAGAATGTAAAGAGGATTCTTTGATGCAGTCCATGGCGTTTCTGAATATGCTGGCTAAATTATACTTCCGAAAGTCAGGTAGGTTCACACCTCCCTCCCTAACAGGGAGTTGGAGTCTCTTTAAGGCCATCAAGGAAGATTCCAACAATTTAACATCTGAATGTCAAAGCAAAAGAGGTACAGTCTGTAGAGGGTATAAGAGTTTAGAGAACGCTACCATTTTGAACAGGTGACAGGTGCCCGAAAAACAATATGGGTAGATTGGCCCACGTATCGAGTTTGTGAACCAGTTCAGTAATGATTTTATGGAAGTTGAGTTTGTAAAGGGAGGAAGCAGTCTTCCTCAACTGTATGCCCAAGTACGTGATTGGGCTACTTCAAAGCTGGAATCGTGTAGCCAGTCCCTCTGCTTACAGTGTGACAGAAAGAGTAGCTCGCTCTTGGAGGTGTTCACAGTGAAGCCAGAACACTCTCCAAACTCCTGCAGCATGGTGCAGACTAAGGGGATATCCTGTAAAGGCCTGCACGAGAAGAGGAGTATGTACTCCGCAAAAAATGCGCATTTCAAGGTGTGGTCTCTGAATGGGATACCATGGTATCTTGCAGAGTTCTCTATGGTGCGCACCAGAGGTTCCAGCGCAATATTGAATAATAGCGGTGATTAGGGGCATCCTTGCCTGGTCCCCTTCTGCAACGGAAAAGGTTTAGAGAGGAACCCCGGGGTATATATCCTTGCGGATGGGGAGGAATACATGGCCTTCAGGAGTGCCCCGCGAAACCCATGCGTGTCATCACTGTGAACAGCCAAGAGAATTTGACATTATCAAATGCATTCTCGGCATCCACAGTGAGGAGTACGGTGTCTAGGAGTGGGTGGTTTTTGGCAAAGTCCATCGCTAGGAGCACTTTCCTGATGTTGGTTACTCCTTAGCGTCCCTGGACAAATCCAGACTGTGAGGGGTGAATGAGGTTAGGCATGAGGGGTGCCAATCTCGAGGCCAAAATTTTAGACAGTATTTTCACATCAAGATTGATCAGCGAGATTGGGTGATAGGATCCTGGTGCCAATGGGTCCTTACCTTTTTTGGGTTGGAAAATAGCGCGTTCGTTAAGGAACCGCCATTTATCTAAAGAACAGAAAATCGTTGCTTAAACAAGAGATTTGTTTATTATCTCAAAAAGTTACGATACAAAGAATTAACATACAAAAATCCTTACCCTAGCTAACTTAGCAGCGCGTGATGGTCTTACAGCGTGACAGCATGGTTCCTTCTGTCCTTGACACACGTGCTCATCAGTATTTATAAATTCTCCTATTACATATAAGGTATGCTGTACAGGAATAGCCACGTCACACCCACATCTCACACTGAGCATGTCCAGTTTAGCTATACATTTAGCTACGAGCCGCAAGGCCTATCTTTGATTGACACCTAACAGATGGTCTGTCATACAAGCTATTCCACTTGATACAATGTAAATTTATCTATAGATTAAAGTCCAATAATACATATATTTCTATACCATGTGATACCTTATAAAAGACAGAAAGTATTGATTTTTGAGTGACATTAATTTCTTACATGGGTAACACTTTAATATATGCTTGGTCTGCGGTGGGGAAGTAGCTGCCTTTGTCCCATAGATGGGCATATAAGGTGTGTAAAGGGTGTATTAGGTCTGCCAGGAATATTTTGTAAAATTCTGATGTGCAAGGAGTAGAGGGCATATATAGTGTGGATTGCACTAGTCGCAGGGTAAGCAGCGCTTCCTTGTATTTACATCTGGTCAACTTGCGTCTGGCTGCTAGGAGGGCTATAATGTGTCCTCTGATGGATGCCTTGGCGGCTTCCCAATACAGGACCGGGTTAGTCATGTGTATTTGATTGTCCTTTTTATAGTCGTTCATTTTGGCCGATACATATGTTTGGAACTCTTGGTCGTCTTTTAGTTGTACCAGAAACCTCCAGAAAATATCAGAGCCCTTAGGAGTGCTCTCTAGTAGATATTATTATATCATGTATCTCAGGCTCAATGCTTACCGACAATAGTGAGTCGGTATCAAAGAGATAATCAATTCTCGACAAGGATACATGAACCTGTGACACATAAGTAAACTTTCTTGTCGTCGGGTAACACTGTCGCCAGACATCATGAATTTGTAAGTTGTCAGTAAAGTTGGATAAAGCGGTTTAGGAAGGGATGTGGTTCAGTCGATGGGTAGAAGTCGATTGTCTATCTTCTGCAGCCAACATTACGTCATTAAATTCACCTCCCAGTATTTTATTAGGGATAGGGTCACTCATGATAGTTTGGATTAGGGACAGGAAATAAGCTTTAGTTGGAGAGTTGGGCGCATAGATATTATACACACTTAGTTCACCCGTGTGTGATTTCAAGTGTACCCTCAGTAACCTGCCCTCTTCGTCATGACACGAGATACCACAGAGTATTTTAGGTTTTTATGTAGGAGCATAATAACACCGCCCTTCCTGCCCCGAGCAGGGGATACTAGGGTGGTCCCCACCCAAAATGTTTTCATGTAGTAGGCTTCTTGCGCATTGAGGTGGGTCTCTTGTAGCAGAGCCACATCAGCCTTAAGCCATTTTAGGTGGCGCAACACCATTGTGCCTTTCGCCGGGGAGCGCAAACCTTTCACATTCTATGACAAAATATTAAGAGAGTGCGAATGCAGGTGGTAGAAATAAAACTAAGCAACAATAACCAAAACAAAGGTGCATCGGAATACACCCATAACAGAAAGTAAAAAGCGGACAGAAAATCCTGCCCCCCCCCCCCCCCCCCCCCCCCCCCCCCACCATCTAGAGTGAATGTAGGTTTTAGAACATCATGGTAAGATGTTATTATAGACCAATTATAAGACAGTCCCTGTGAGGCATAGTAGCACAGTTGGAGTAAGAAAAAGGTAAGGACAGGACAGGTAAGTGAAAAATAAGGTTGAACAAGATAAGATATCAGTTGCTCACATAAGTCCTCGTAGAAGGATTAGTCTCGAGGTCCAACTTTCAATGCTGTAGGCCAGTCAAGGATTCTTCTGTGCTCTAGTGTCTTTCTTCTCAGTGTCAGTCTTCTGCATCTTTTTCGGCGTATCAAACTTCTGGCGTTGCGGTTTAGGTGACATGGCAGGCTTGTCGGTTTTTTTAAGAGCAGACGCAGTTGTAGGCGAACGACCTAGCGGTGGTAATAAGGCTTTAGGTAGTTGTGCAATTTATTTAATTTGCGGTACAGCGACTGGCGTACCCCTCCGACTCATCTTGCAGGAAGGACACTCTTTCCTCCAGCTCCGTGATTCTGCCGGAGTGATCAGCCAATTCTTGCTTGTAGCTCGCCATTGCTTATTGAATAGCCTTGTCAATAGCAGTTTGAATGGTGGGCTTAAGCAGCGTAGCCACTGCCAGTGCAATCCGGTGGTGGTCCGAGTCATGTGCCTCCGAGTCCGAGCGGTCAGGTGAGGAGTCACGGGCATCATCCTCTTGCCGGAGGAGGGAATCCACCATATTGGGCGTCTGTGGAGCTGCACCGCTCCGGTGAACTGCGGCGCGAGAACATAAACTCTGCCACTGCTGGAGCAGGTACCGGTCCATGCACGGGTCTCAGAACTCAACGGGGATGTGGGTCTGGCTCCCACTTGAATCACAGGGAGGATTATTCACTGCAGGTTTGCGATGGTGGTACGGGGGTCATTAGGAAGCCATCTTCACATGAGGCGCCGTGTCTGGAAGCCCATGTCGTAACTCATAACAGGCCGAGTTGCCTGAGTGTCGGGCTGAGGCTCCTGGATTAGTTGGAATTATAGTGTAGACATGCATGTGGTGGTAAATGGGGGTGGAGTGTGGGCTCTGGCTGGCTGTGTAGGCTGTGTCTAGGCCTAAAACTGGGACCTGACTTTAGGGCCTCCTGGTGTGGATTCTGTGCCTCGAAGCCCCTTAGTCAGTGGGTGTGGTGGGCCAGAAGTGACCTGGATGACTGTTAGGCCTGTGTCTCTAAACTGCTGGGTTGAAGTAGGCCGAAGCCGCGGCCTCAATTTTGGCCCGGGAGCAGAGTGGTCCGACTGCTGCAGGAGACGTGTTAGGAGGTTGTGGTCTTTGTGCCTCTATGTTCTAGTGTCCCCGAGCGGCCTGCTGTGTTGTGGGAATGCTCGTTAGCCTGAGACCTCCACTCCTCTGACCTGGACTAGGCCAAAGCCGCGGGCTAAATTTATGGCCGTCAATGCCGTTTGTGATGAATATTGCGCTACTGGTGGTAAAGCAAGGTGTCCTCAGCCTGTCCCTTGCCCTCAAGGTGACCGGATTACTTGTGGAGTGGCTGATGGTCGTTATGGCCTCAGGTGCCTACTCTTCCGGACCGGACTAGGCCTAAGCCGGGGACTAAATTTGTGGCTGCAGGCACGGTTTGCGCCAGATAACGCTCTTACAGGGGGTGAAGGAGGGTGTCTTCTGCCTGCCCCTGGCCCCCAGTGTATCCGGAGTACCTGTGGTGCTGCTGGTGGTCTTTGTGGCTTCAGGCGTCCTACCTTCCGTCCCGGACTAGGCCGAAGCCGGGTGCAAAATTTTAGAGTGATCGCAGGTATGCACCATATACGAGCCCCTGGGGTGCACCAGGTGCTAGTACTGGGGACCACAATGTAGAGCCAGGGAGGTCCAGTGGTCGATGGGGTCCCTTCAGGGGTTATCCGGTTCAGGGATAATGTGCGGGCTCTCTATGAAAGTCTGATTTTCGGCCGAAAATAGCGGTGAGAGCAGCAGAGCTCTAAAGAATGGCTGCTTCTCCCCCCCTGGACCTCTTCTTGAGCCACTCTTTTTTTGCCTTACCCGTGTCATTTTAGTCATGCTGGAATACTCATCCACGACCCATTTTTAATGCCCTTGCTGAGGCAAAAAGGTGCTCACCAAAGAGTTGACAATACATGGTCCTGTCCATCACATCTTGCATTTGAAAGGCGCCTGTTCCTTTAGCAGAAAGGCTTCTTGTTTGAAGGTGAGGATGAGGTTTCATTTTACCACAACACATTCACCCAATACTTCTCTGAATCATTCAGATGTTTATAGTCAAGCTGCAGATGGGCTTGTAAATATGCTGTCTTGAGCAGAGGAGACCTTGAGGGTTCTGCAGCCCCTGCCAGAATCAGGGGACTAATGTGTTAATGTTCAGGAGGGAAAGGAGCAGGATTGTCACCAACAGGTGCAGAGATGCTGCCTGTCAGTGAGTGGTTTGGCTCTTTGCCCAGTTCTGGGAATGTATCTTTTTGTGCCTAGATGCTAGAGGCCCAGAACTTGGCGCCTTCTAGAATCTGGGAGGAGGAAAAGTTATAAAGTGAAGAGTCAAGAGGGATAAGTCAGTCTTGTCTCCAGGGAGCTCCCCTGCTGGGGCCCTGGGGGTGCAGTGAGGTAACAGTCTAGACAGAGGGCCCAGAAGAGTGTGTGAAGTCTGGACACACGTCTAGGGAGGAAAGCCTGTTATCTGGTCTGAGGGACAGGATAATAGTTTCCTGAGCAAAGCAGTCAGGGGAGGCCTACTGGAGCTAAAGAGGAACTCTGTTGCACGTTCTAGAAGAAGACTGGTCAGTGAAAGTGAAGTCTACTTCAAAGTCCCCAAGAGAGGTTAGCCAAGACAGTGATTTGCTCGTGTGCAGAGGAAGCTGCCTAGTGAGGTACTAGGGCAGTGTTGACTGTGATTACTCGTGTCTGGAGAAGAAGCTGCCTAGTGAGGTACTGGGGTGGCCAAGACAGTAATTACTCGTGTGTGGAAGAAGCTGCCAAGTGTGGTGCTAGGACCTCAGGGTGCTCGAACAGCTTTGTCCTTTGACCCTCTCTCCCATGACAACGTGTGCAAATAAACTTTCTTCAAGTTCAACCACAGTACTTCTCATTGGTCATTTCTGCTACCCGGGTTCCCATTCAACACACAGCGGCATTCACGGGTGTCATCGCTACAGTTCTGTGAGATTTGTACTTCACAGTGTATGTTACCAATTGTTTTCCTGGTGACTATGGTCCCTGCTTCATCACCATTCTCATCTTAGTTGGAACTCCACAAGGTAAGATCTTCCATAGAGACTGAGGGAAATTTACAGTTGTCTTTTGGTTTCCTACACTTGTTGCCACCTTCCCACCAAGCTGCTTGGCTATACTCTTGTAGCCCAGTCCAGCCTTATGTAGGTCTACAGTCTTGTTCCTGACATATTTAGATTTGGTCTTGGTCATGATAGCTAGTACAGGGGTCATTTATACAGGAACAAGATGGGAATCAAAGTATTTCTGTCTCATACAAAGGTTGCTTCTAATCTCAACTCATTAACAGCATATCATGAAATTCTAAGAGCCTGAAATCTTGCTGGTTAATAGGGGATCAAGTACTTACTTCCGTCATTGCTATAAACAGCAATTTCTGACATTAGTGCACTGGGTTTGTGAGGGATTTTGTTGTTAATCTCTCACCCACCACTACAAAATCAGAAGGCTCAAATACTTATTTCCCTCACTGCAGGGCCGCCATCAGAAATCATGGGGCCCCATACTGACAAATTGATGGCCGGGGGGGAGGGGGGGATGTGCTAGCAAACGATGACGGGGGGAGGTGCAAGTGGTAGCAGAAGTAAGTTGTTGACAGGGGGGTTAGCAGTTGTTCCCGGACTGCGGTTGTTCTGTCGAAATGTTCTCCCCCATCAAGATCTGCTACCCCTGTAGCACATAATGGGGGAGCACATCTAATTAAACCAGATAGGCGATATCGACCGGGAGCCATCATAGATGGGGGAGCTCATATCGATGAGTGCAGGCAAACACCATGACTTCCAGAGATATGAACCCCCTATGTCGCACTATCTATCCCTATTAAATTCTGCTACCCTATGAGCATAAAGCACTACTCTGCTGCATACGTGCTTTCACTTATCCTAATTTGAACACACAGATCTTTAAAACCCTGCATGGTAAAACCTTTAAATTTCGGGGGTTACCTGTTACCCCTGAGTCTACTTCTATGCAAAATTTCATGCCCCTAACTTCAACCTTTCCTATGGAGAAGTCAGCTATCAAATAATGCTTCCATAGGACCATAATGGCCTATTCTTCTACATGCATCCCTTCACTCACCTAGTTTGAACACCTAGATCTTTAAAATCTTCCCTATGTAGTATAACCTTGAACTTTTGGGGGTTACTAGGTAACACCTGAGACCATGCAAAATATCACGCCGTCGTGTGCCCCTGCAGATTGGGTAAGGAGAGGAGATATAGTTATATTTGACGCTGGCAGTGGGATTGCCATACAGTGCCCCCTAACACAACTAAGAAAATGCTAATAATAAGTATAGAAATACTGGAGAGTCTCCCTAGACCCAGGTATAACAGAGATGTCTGTAGAAACAACAGATGGGCTCACAGTGCCTGAGCTAGCCTGGGGCAACATGTGATGGTGGTGATGACTATGGCAATAATATTAAAACTGTATGGTGTGTGGAAGACAGTCAGAGACAGCATTCATTTGTGAAGAAGCCAGGAGCTGTTGATTTACTTCCACTGCCACTGACAACCCCTGCAAGGGTATCTTTTGTTGCATGAGCATTTTTAATGCTCTGGGGTTAATTGGTAACTCCCCACAAAATTTTATAGCTGACTTCTTAGTAGGAAGGGTTGGAGCTAGGGGCATGACATTTTACATGTATGTAGTCTCAGGGTAACCCCCAAAATTTCACTGGTAACCTGTAAAATTTCAAGGCTCTTTTATGCAGGGTTTTAAAGATCTATGAGTTCAAAGTAGGTGAGTAAAAGCATATATGCAGCAAAGTAGTGCTTTATGCTTATAGGGAAGCAATATTTGATAGGGGGCTTTTAGTAGGAAGGATTTGCATGGATGTAGTCTCAGTGATTAACTGGTAAACCCCCAAATTTCAAGGTTTTACCATGCAGGATTTCAAAGATCTATATGTTTAAAGTAGGCAAGTGAAATGTTGCATATAGGAGTATATTACTCTGGCGATGAAGCATTATCTGATAGCTGGACTTTTAGCTGAAATTAGAGAAGTGAAACTCGGGGTGTAAGTAGTATTAGGGGAGCATTACTGACCCTGAAAGTTTCATGATTATACTATAAATGGTTTTTGTGTGATGAATGTTCAAAGTAAAGGTGGGTTTACACATGTAGATTTTTTATTCGATCAACTGCCGATTAAATTTTTTGATAGATTTTTTTGTCAAACATCGTTCGTCCATTTACGACCAATAAAAATTTACCAACATGTTCGATTACCTTTTGAATGATTTTTTGTTCGAGATCGAACAAAATTTATCCATCTAACAAATTGGCCATTCTAGATTTTTGTTCAATCAACCAAAAAATCGTTTGTTCTTTAGTGATTGAACAAAAAAATCTACAGGTTTAAACCAACCTTTACAGTGTCACACAGCTTATTTTGGTTTTCTTTCTAGATCACAGCTGGAGAGGGTGTACAGGAAACATTATCTGATAGAACACCGGCAGTCAGGAAAAAACACAATGAGGAGAGGCTGCCGTACCGATCGGGCAGCCCGCCGGGCCCCCCTAGCTGCTCGGGTGTCCCCCCCCTGACGGTGGCCCTGCCTCACTGTGTACATATATTTTTTCAGTACACTTTTGAATCAAGGCAGTGATAAATGTTTCGACTTTCAATGTGGCAAAAAAAAATTATTTTCTTTTTTTTACAATAAAAAGCAATAGTATCAGATACAAATCAATCGTAGCACCTAAAAAACACCAGGTAAATGTACCAGAATATTCCAACCTGACCGATTATGGCTTTTTCAATTTTATGATATTAGATTTTTTTGGTCTCTCGATCCAGTAAAAAGAGAACAAATTTCCTTTCAATCAACTTTAACCGCCCTAGCGTTAGGGACGGCAGCACCTCGTCCAGCCCTCCAACTGCTTCTATCGTACTGGATGAGGTGCTGCCGTCCAGTACAAGTCGGGGCTCTGGGAGAGCGCATACTCACCCTGTGTCCCCATGCAACATGCCTCTTCGGCTACTCGTGTCCTTCTCCTCCCCCCCCCCCGCTCCGAGTGACGTGATGACGCCCCAGATGTGCCCATTTGCAGTAACCCTTTCTTCCCTGGTGTGATTTTATCACACCAGGTTAGAGAGGGTTAAGTGCAAATGGGGACATCTGGGGCACCAGAGACTTTTTATTTTGGCGATATTTAGTACATAGCAGCATAGTTTTGTGTCCAAATTTTTGTGTTTTTTTTCATTATTTTTATAAAAAAAATTTTTTTATTATTTTATATAATTGTTTGTTTCAAACATTATTATATTCAGGATGTCTATTAGACCCTTGTACAGACAGATTGTGGGAAGTTACAGGGCTACGACAAAGAAAAAACAGAAATCTGGACCTCAGCAGTGCGCTAGGGAGGTTAACGATCAGTTTTTGTGATACAGTGTTTTGCCTTTCCGCCCGCATCTGCGTCACTGATGACACCAATGGGGGTGGAAAGGCTCTGTGTGCCTGCAGCTCTGTAGAAATGCTGCAGGCACACAGAGAGCCAGCGGTTGCGCCCGATTCCGGCATAGGTGCAGTTTAATTCACGATCAGACTGCGCCCGTACTTGCTTTGGGCGTAATGCGAGGGAGGTTAAAACGGCTATATACGCTGTGCTCTGCGGGTGTTTATCGAACATTCGACTGCAGCATGATGACATCATCACGACACGGTCAATTGTTCTGAGAATCGAAATACATGTTAATTTTGTGATTAATCACCGCCTTAAGAGGTATATGAAAAAAAAATTCTTTCTTTTTTTTATAAGTTTACATTTGTTTTCTTTTCTATTGATTTGGATTGGATAAAACATGTATCCAATCCAATAAAAAACAAATATAAACTAATAAAAAAATTTTTTTTCATGTACCTTTAAATTTCTAAAACTCCTGCCCGGGCCGTGACGTCATCAGCACACTAGCATCGATTCTGGAAATAGCTGGAGAGATCGGCTATTTCCGGAGGCGCTCGGATCCAACCAGAGGTGGATCCAGCTGCAGAAACGCTCCCGCTGAGCGTTTCTGCTAGCCGGATCCACTTTTGAATTGGATCAGATAAAGAAATTTATCTGATCCAGTTAAAAAAAAAACGTTAAAAAAAACAAAAAACTTCGGGGTCCCGCCTCCATGACGTCACTCGGCAAGCAGGCAGGCGGACGTCGCTGGAGGTGGAAGCCGGATCAGGTAAGCTCCCACTCCATGCCCGAAGCCAGTTCGGGCACATCGCTAATTGCAGTGTCCTTTTGCATGAACTGGCTTCAGGCATATCGCTAGGGAGGTTAAGTTGATTTAAAAGTTTAAACTTTCTGCTTAAAATTGTCAAAAGATTTACCCAAATTTGCAACAATAAACACTTAACAACTGAATGAAAAAGCTTCATGCGTTCATGTTAAGTAGTTTATCAGGAGTGTTAGTTTTGTTCAAATGAGATCACTGAGGTGAATTAACCACTAGGTGTTTACACTGAGTTTAGATAGGAGTAAGATTGTTTACAAATATATTGGGAAAAGAAATATAATTCACCCCAAGTTTCACTAGGGGTGGCTTGTCCCAAGCAAGCCCACAGCATCCCTCTATGTTGGGGTCTTCGCCAATCCTTCTGGTTTCCACATCCTTCATGTCATCGATGATGCGGAGGAGGTGGTGGCACACCATCAGGGCAGTTCCTTGCGCTATGCAGACTATGCGTGTGCATAGGGCACCTTCGACCACGACCACTAAGGAGCTCCGCTCATTATGCCCTCCCAGTAGCGGCTTTAACATAAGAGCAATTGCCCAGGGAGGCAGAGTGCTGGGGACGGTATCTGGGCACTTGTCCATGCTGCGCCCACCATCATCTTACATACATGCTGTCACACAGAAAGTGAATGTTCACACAGTCTGCACTCAGACCAAAGGGGGCTGAATAATTACGCACGCCCCACTTTGCAGTTATGTATTTGTAAAAAATGTTTGAAATCATGTATGATTTTCCTTCCACTTCTCACCTGTACACCACTTTGTATTGGTTTTTCAAGTGGAATTCCAATAAAATTGATTCTTGTTTGTGGCTGTAATGTGACAAAATACTTTTGCAAGCCACTGTAAATAATCTTTGCCCAGAAGAGGGGTTTAGGAGTTACTGGGCAGAAAACAAAACCAAAAGAGAGGGGAAAAGCCTCCTACTCATCAGCTATATACATCTACTCATCAGCTATACAGAAGTGTAACATTTTCTTAAAGCTATACACAAAAATTCACAGCAAGTCATGGTCTATATACACAATAGATATAGGCATAGGAAATATACAATAAAGTGTAAAACCACTTCACTATACAACTATCATTGTCCTCCCAACGCATGTCTGTCATGTCTGGTATGAGGGGATAGAGCTCTACATGCAACATGAACTGCCCACCAGATGGCGATGCCCTCTAAGATTTATATAGTGCTCCTTGAAGCTCAGCTCAGTGTATAGTGCTGGATGCACCTCTTGCTGGTACATAGATACACAGACTTCATTCTATGGATAGTGCTGGGTACAACTCTGGCTGGTATATACATATAATATACAGAATTAATTATGTCTATAGTGCTGGATACACCTCTGGCTTGTTTATACATATATTATACAGACTCCATTCTGTGTATAGTGCTGGATACACCTCTGGCTGGTTTGTACATATAATATACAGAATTAATTCGGTCTATAGTGCTAGATACACCTCTAGCTGGTATATACATATATTATACAGACTTTATTTTGTGTATAGTGCTGGATACACCTCTGGCTGGTACATACATACATACACAGACTTCATTCTTTGTATAGTGCTGGATACACCTCTGGCTGGTACAT
>CM070038.1:59037160-59048590 GCA_036250615.1 Ptychadena robeensis
AAGCATGGGTCAGTGTGTGGAACCACTTGGTGCATTGCACTATGCCCTATGTATTAACAGGTAAGTTTGGGGCCCCAATGTGGCACAGACCAAGGGGGGCCGCGTGCCGAACAATGCCCACAAAGGGACCCGGGCATGCGCCCCCGGGCCCATCAGTTGGCACCTGGGTATATGTGTTCCTTGTCTATTTAGTACAATTAGAATGAGTTATTGTGATCTAGTCAAACTTTATAGGGATCACCCTGCGTGTTAATAGGAATAAAGGAGAATAATAAACCTTTTGGGATGACCCCTTTTTAAAACTGTCTACATTGATACCTTTAAAAAGATCTACCCACGATGGAGAAGAGTGTACGTGTCTCAACGGTATTCGCCTGCCCAGCAGGGCGGGTACCCCCCGAACTAAATCACGTGGGTCCATTGTCAAAGGTCTTGTAATCCAAAGTAGTATATGATCCTATAGTCTATACTCTATAGTAATACAATAAGGCTGCAAGGACGTAACAATCTGTAGAGCTGTTATCTGATAGGCTAACTGTAATTTTTGGCATATAATCTTCGTGTATTGAGTGTATCATTAGCTTAGCTACAAGAGCAATAATACTGTATTTAATTTTTAAACTGATATCGTAATGAAGACAGATATGATGATTACGAGGTTCCTAATATTTAGTGTTAAAGCCTCTTCTTATTCTCCTGTTTAGCAGTATTGTAGTAGAAAGGAAAAAATATTTTGTGTTGTCTCTTGAATGTGGTATAAGAGTAGTGATAAGATTAGTTATTCATGTTATGACACCTGTTAGCCTGATTCCGGTGTCTAAAGACAAGGACTATAGAATGCTAATCGGTGTGGTACTGTGGTATATATGTGCAAAGTGTCTTACTGGCATAATAACCTTCGCTGAGTGACTTGGGGGATTCTGGCATAGCGGGGGGTCTCTGTTGCTTCGGGGGGATCACGGCTATTGCTCCCAGCCACGTCTGGATTTGTTTTGTCTAAGACATCTCCAACAGATACACCAAGCTACATCTGCGAACCTTGACAAATATCAATTTGATCGGTTCAACCAGCCGTGAGGAAGCAGTAGGTGGCGAACATGTCGGCGCAAAGTACCAGATAATGGGGGCCTGGCGCCACCCAGGCCCTCGACTTGTTCCTTCCGCTCCACCCTTCTTCCGGAAAATTACCCTTTTCACCCCCGCAACCCTACTGCCTACCCCAAGCCTCCCCCCCTAGAGCATCCTCAGACCACAAAACCCGTTCCCTTCCATCTTCATTTTACAAGAAATTTTTTTTCTTTCGATCATCTTTGTTTCGGGTTTTCACGGCCCACCCCACGGTGAACTCAAAAAAAAATTGCAATTGACATTGATATTAGCCCATTTGTATCATATAGCCGGAGGTGTCTTTATATATTCCATAATTTTGTTCTGGTCTATTCTTGAATGTAACCCTTTTTTTCACACTAGATCTTCTGTTCAAGTGTCTAACTCCAATATTGTTTGATGATAAACCTGTATAACCTACTTAGGATGGTATAGCGCCCACAGCTGGGGCGTTTTTATTTTGAACATACCTTACAACACCTTAAGACAGGAAGGAAAATACATTCAAATTAAAAACCCTTTGTTTATGTCAGTGTTCATTGTGATATCAGGGCATTCCAAGTAAAGTCCCACCAGAGGGGAACTTTCTTCTTTTATTCTCACAGTTAAAAATCACGTCCATTCGCAATTTTTGACCATGTCCATTCATGTCTATGGGCGCAATCCACGGTAACCCGTGGCCAATAGCCCAAGCGGGGACAAGGCTGTTTTAAATTCATGTAAACGGTCTGCCAGGGAAGCCACTTCCATGAAGCCTGACCGTGCAAGTAGAGACAAGCAATTTCACATCAAATATTAGCAAGTTTTTAATCTCCCACCATGGTTTTGTTGCTCAAAAACAACCACAGAGCCACACATGGGCCCCATAAAATTTACTGAATAAAATTGAGGGACAAGCAGAAAGCCAACCATGGAGAAACTTGCTGCAGACATTAAAGCGGTTTTAAACTCAAAATAAAAAAAAGACACATACATTACATAGATATAATAGTCATCTGTCAGCAGTTTACATTTGGGAAAACTGTTACACAGAAAAAAAAAATCATGCTAGCCTTCCACTTTTTTCATTCCGGACAGCACCATGTTTCGTACTGGCAAAGTGAAGCCATTTCCGCCCATACTTCAGAAATACTTTCTGGTAACAATGGCGCTGTAATTTTACAATATCGCCCGGAGAGAGCCGCTTTGATTAAACTCATCTGCTGCTTTAAACACACTACAAAAGCAGAACAATGTATAGAACATAATAGTAAAAGAGTAAACACTCTAGGCAAACATAATGCCTTCCATTACCCAACCAATATACTTCCCTTGGAGACCAGAAGAATGCTATTTCTATGTGAAGAACTGCAGGGGGGGTTCTAAAGAAGTTTCACATATTGCAGGCAGTTACTGTGTGCACTTGCACAATGTGAAGCCAGAGCAGCAATGTGCCAGCAACCTTCTGCACTTCTCCAGAGCAACACATCTCTCTAAAGAAAGACCCCCCCCCCCCACCTGTCATCACTGAGAGAGAGAGAATTCAGCCAGAGGTAACAGCCAGGTTTGCTGTTACCTCTGGCCAGTGCTTGTGTCTCTCTCCTCCACACAATCCCCCCCCCCCTTATCAGCACCACTTATCACAGCTGTAGAGCTGAGGCGCTAAGGGGGGGGGGGTTGCCTGCTATAGTCCCAGACTCTGTAGCCAGAACTTCTGCAGACAGGAGTGTCTCTCTCAACCCCCCTTCTTAACTGCCCTAGCGGTCAGGATGGCATCATCTCGTCCAGCGCTGCAGCTGCTAGTATAGCACTGGACGAGATGCTGCAGTCCAGCACAAATTGGGGATAGCATACTCACGCTGTCCCAGTGTCCCCGATGCGACATGCCTCTTCGGATGCTCGTGCCTTCCTCCCCCCGCCCTCTGAGTGACGTGATGACGTCACTCGGGGAGGCGGCGGGAGATTTGAACAGTAAACAGCATGAAAGTAGTTCTCTATGTAAAAAACTGCTTTCAAACTGCACCTATGTACTAAACATCACTACAATAAAGTCACTTGTGCCCCAGATGTGCCCATTTGCAGTAACCCTCTCTTCCCTGGTGTGATTTCAAGTGACTTTATTGTAGTGATGTTTAGTACATAGCAGCATAGCTTTGTTCCCTAATTTTTATGTTTTCTCATGAATTTTATTAAAAAGTTTCTTTTTTATTTTACATAATTGTTTGTTTCAAACATTGTTATATTCAGGAGGTCTATTAGACCCTTGTACGGACATATTTTGGGAAGTAACAGGCCTACAACATAAAGAAAAATTTACCATTGAAGTCTATGGTGCACTTTTGGCACAGAAATCTGGACCTCAGCAGTGCGCTAGGGAGGTTAACAGCCCTTCTTCCTGTGGCCGGGCATGAAGGAGAGGGGCCGGGCTGTCACAGATGCACACAGCCTCGGGGATTGTGACACTGACAATCTCCTGGGGCTGTCATCCTGGCACATCTCTCCCAAGTGCCCTTGCGGCTAGTGTCTTATGCATAACATTCGCCACGGCGCCATGTCACGCAGTGGGAGGAGCGATCTCTGACTCATCGCCACTCTCTTGCTGTCAGAAATGTTTTTTTCTTTTTATTTTCAAGCAGGGATCTCCCTAACTATCGGCAGTGCTAGGTGGAAGGTCCGCTTTAAGGAGAGTGCAAGTAATGTGTATGTCTGTTAGTCTAGTTGAATGATTAAGGTTTTTGCATGAGTAGTGCATGTAGGGCTGGGCAATATGACGATATAGATCGTCTAAAAAGTAGAAAATATCTATCGTTCTAAACAAAGCTCTATTGTTAACACCACAGATAATGCTTCCTTGAGCTCCTCCTGACAACCAATGATGCAAGAGCACACACACACACACACACACACGTCTCATCAACAGCTTAGCCCCCTCCAGCACTGTTAGAAGACAGTTGAAGTAATTGAAAGCAGCTGTATAACATTACGACTTTGAGCTTTCATATCACGAAAACCTTTAATGGTACAACCATAAAACTTTCAGGGTCAGTAATGTACCACAACAACTTAAGCACCCCATACACGTTCCGATTTTTCATACGCATTTTGCCCGATCAACCAGTGTGGTCGTTCGGGGTGATTAATCGGGAGATTAATTGGATGCGGAATTATGTACGCTTTGGGCCGGTCCATAAATTTTGGTTGATCTGCTATTAATAAAATAGTGTCGGGCCTATCGATCGTTGATCATTCGAATTCCGATTTTTCGTGCCAGCCGACCGACCATAACATTGAAAGTGAAAATCGGGTGACCTGATCGGTACGTGTATTGGGGGCTTTGAAACTCCAGATATCAAATAATGGTTCCTTTAGGCCATAGTGCTATTCTCGTATATGCAGTTTTTAATTCACCATTTTGAACACCCATATATTTGAAACCCTACAAAGTAGAACCTTGAAACCAATTAACCTCTGAGACTACATTCAGGAAAATTTCAACCCCCTGGCAGCAACCCTTCCTACTAAGAACACAACAGATGTTTTATAGCCTAAACAGTTTTATACTTGCAATAGAGTGGAGTGCCCATCACATATCACACAATGAACAGAGACTAATATCGGGTCTGTTTCAGGTTTCCAATAGCCCCCATCTCCCCTGTGGAGAGCTTCAAATAATTGGCCAACACAACCAATCATGCATTTGCATTCATTCATTCAGTCAACAAAAAATTGCTATACAGTCATGTATATCATTATCAGGATATGAAATTTGTTGTGTGTGTGTTTCTTTGTGAATGAAGAAAGTTTCTGTATGATTGGTGTGTGTATACATAATGCATGGCTATGCATGTGAAAACCAAATAAAGGAGTTGTATTTCATATAAAGTTTGAGGCCCATTTCACACTAGTACACACTACTGAAAAACAAAACATGCCTAGCGTGAAACTGTGCAGTTTGAATGAGGGGGCACGTGACAATGTTCCTCTCTAGAAAAGAGAGTCCCTGCAAGGAGTTTGTAAACCACTGGCTTAAGCATACAAAACATATTCTTTTCACCTAGTTAATTGTTCTGAATATCCCATGAACATAAATGAGGCGTTTCAAACTTAACAAAATGTAAACATTAAAACCTACCCGGGCAAAGGCTCTCTACTCCAGTCTATAGTATATGCCGAACCATCTTGCAATCTGGCTTGCAAAACTTCCTTAAGAAGTTTCTCAGTACGATCTTTGTCTTCTTCGGTTTCACATGCAGTAAAGCAACGCTGAACATATTCCTTCATTGCTGGCGGCCAGTCCTCTGGTTTTGCAGAGGAATTACCACTGTAATTAGGATTTCATGTGTATCAGAATATATAAAGGAAGAAACCATGGAATAAAATCAAATATTTAAACGTAACAGAAATCTTAAATCAGAAAAGTTACCTGAAATCTTGGTCCTTTTCCACTTGCTGTTGCAGCATATGGTGATGTATACGTGTTGACTGCTGCATGCCATTGTTGTTAGTGTGTTGCTCAGAAGATGTGAAGTTTTGACCAGACATTACTAAGGGGCGCTTCTGAATGTTAAATTTGAGGCCACCAGCTCCAGGAGCTTCTGCAGGACAAAAGGTTAGAATAAACAGAAAGGCCTATTATTTTTCTGGTTGACCAATTGCCTAAATCTACACTCAGCCACAGAGCTTCAAAATAAACTGCTACTTCCTATCTCTTTAGATAACTCTGTGCTCTAGAAAACATCTCTCAGATGTTAACTAATTATTAGTCACACATTACATTTTGAAAATATTTATTAATCTCAATAGAGTAGATTACAGCTAGACTTGACAGAAGGGACGAAATGGCTGTAGTAGAATGCAGGGTGCAAACAACCTCAACCTAAGCTTTAAGGAAGCGCTTAGTTAGATCTCTGGAAAGCATCGCTTCCTTTTTAAACAATTGCTCTGTTAATATGTTTAAAGCAGGTGAAAACTCAAATAAAAAAACAGACATACATTAAACAGACACAATACTCACCTGTCAGCAGTTGCTAGAAAACTGCTACACCAGAAAACCCCACACTATACTCACTTCACTTGCTTGCAGTTCTCATGCCTGCATCTTGGCTCCTGGAGACCTGCAAACAGTGTGTGTGTGTCGGTGTGTGTGTGCTTGAGTGCATAACGTAATGCAGTGGGAGGGGAGAACGCGTAACCAGCTCCCCTCCAGCTGTCAGAATAAGATTTTGAATTAAGGATGGCAGCAATAATGCTGAAATGACCATTTCTTTATTATATCAGGAGTTAATATGCCTTTCTAAGGGCTGAGTTGCAGTGCCAGGAACATGTGTACCGAAAATATTGAAAGCGCCAATGCTGGCATGCACAAAACTCATGCAGCAGCATTAAAAGTAAACAGGAAGCACAAAATAGCACATACCAGTGTGAATGTAACACAGGTTTCCAACATTCACACTGGTATGCGCCATGTTCAATAGAAAACCTGTCTAACATGTTCAGCACCTAATATGCTAGGTTGCCAAAAGCATCTCTGCAAAGATTGAAAAGTGTCGTGAGCATTCGGAAATACCATGATTTATCAAACCACAACATGGCTGATCTGTGTGCATTTATTTCAGAAACCATTGTTCATTGGCAAAATATACTTTCACGAACATAAGTAAGTAGTTAACATACGTTTCATACGATTCCACAACTGCTGTCCTTTTTTAGTTTTTTGATTTTCATTATAGTTCTGTTGCTGGTTGTAACTGTTGCCATTTGTTGTTGGATGCTGCTGTGATAGTTGGTTTGACAAAGATGGTCCTTGAGCAGATTGTGCCATGCTATGACTGCCCGTTTGATGAGAAGCTGGCTGATTACTGGGGGTAGAAACTGGTGACTGGACTGAATACGACATACTGTCTTCAAGACCAGGAACTGCAGGCTGGAATTTAAAAAAATTATATATTACCAAAAGTATTCAAAATGTTAAAACATTTAATATTTTTAATTGTGAGCCGACAGCCTATTGTGTTTTACACAGCAAACCTAAGCCATGACATAGGGAAGGAAGCTTTAGAAAACAAAAAATATAGCAAATTATAAAGAATACAGTTCAATTAATCAAACACATTAAAATATCTACAGAAGTAACCATACTTGTGCTAGGTTTCCCTGGTGCTGCCCAGCTGCTTGGTTCTGCTGAGATGCTTGCGCTTGGTAGGTGCCCGAAATACCATACTGACCAGGAGCAGAATATCCACCATACACATTCTGCAAAACAGAAAAGATTAAGGGAGAGTAAAAAAAGGCTTTGTTAAGCGGGGTACAGACGGCTCGATATTCAACGTCATCACGCTGCAGTCAGATATCGGCTGGCTGGGAAGAGATGGCTCTGCTCTCTCCCTGGCTAAGCTGAAGCTTTGCTTGAAGGCAAAGGATCGGACAAAATTACGGTCACGTCCGATAAGGCTGTTTTCGAGCGGGATTGATTTGTCCCGCTCAAAAACAGCGGTGGGCTCAGATTATATGGGTCAGATTGATGGCCATGAGCGCGCATGGCACCAGGAATTAAAGAATGAAAAGGCATCAGAATTTGAACATTTAAATATCCTTGTGTAGCAATACACAAGCAGCTTTCATTTTAGATTATTCATGAAACAGAATTATTTACATTACTAAGGATTATGAAATTACATACCATTGGATAATAATAGTTGTAAGCATAATGGTAGTTATACTGGGAGTACCACTGATAATACTGTTGTTGCATTGCTGCATCCCCCTGTGGTGAATACTAAAAACAAAAACAGACATATCATGGTAAACAATTTCCATACCCCAACATGTATTACATTTCCCTTCCAAGTTAAACTCTCAACACAAATATAGATTCTTAAAACACTAGTCTATTGGTCAGTTTATTGCAAAGCCATAAACAGTTAAATTAGCAAAATTGTTGGAGATGTAGGAACATTGAAAAAAATTAAGAAAATTAGGACTACAAATGATCACAATGACCTAAATATTTATAATTGCCCCATGCCTCCGTTGTATAGAAATACTGAGGGATGGGAAGTATCCCATTGGCTTTATTGTCCATTGATGAACATAACTTCTGGCAAGTTTCAAAGTACAGAAACAGTTAACAGTAACAGTTTTATATTTCACACTATACTAGAGTCAGAAACACAAACAACTGCAGCAAAGGTGGTAAAAAGTTGTCCATTTTCACCAGGGGCAGTATAATATACATACACACACTTTAATTGTAATGTTAAGACCTTACCTGAGCATTTGTTTGCTCGTCACTTGATCCTTTATTAGCTGCAGAGGCAGCGTTTGCTTTGCTAATGCTTGCTAAAGCCTGGCGCGCTTTCTCCCACTCAGGATTCTCCTGCATTGGTGTATCCAAGCCACCATCTCCGCTGCCACCATACTGCTGAACCCTGTGTGGAAAACAAAATAGTTTTTAAATGCAAACAGGTTTTATACCAATCTCCTTAGCATTTGCCTTAAAATTGCTCAGGGTAAGTTTGTTTACTATGCAACATGTTTAGATTACCTTTACCGCTCTTTTTAAAAAGTATGGAAAGCCGCTGTGGGGGTGGACCTATTGAAATGTATGGGCGTGATCTCCCACGAGCTCCACCTCACGATTATAATTATATACCGCTCTTTTTAAAAGTATGGAAATTGGGCATAACATCAAGAGGGTTAAACAGATTCTAAGGTGGCCCAGACACAATTCTGGAAGGCAAGTAAGGAATCTCAAACAGAAGTCAAGGATCTGGCTGAGAATACAAAACCACAAAAAACTAAATGTCGGGACACAAACGCCTAATCACTATTGTAGCTGTTTTTTTCTCTTTCCGACCTAGGCTTGATGTCATCACGCTTGGTATATGGCGTGAGCAGAGAATGTACTTACTATTGGTTAATGTGCTGAAAAGCAGCTACCTTGTCTAATAGAGAAAAAGCTGAAGGTTACTGAGAATGTGAATAGGGATAGGAAGACTGTTCTTATTAAAATGCAAGGTTTTGTTTGATTTTTCAGCCTTAAAAGTGATGTAGATTTCATTCATATATTCCTTTATTGACTGCAAAATAACATGTGTGTGTTTATATAACTAAACTCAGGTCAGGGAAAGCAAACATCTGACACAAATGTCAGTGTCAAACAATGACAAAAGATACATAATTTACCTTCATCATTCTATAGAAATAAAACTATAACCAAGACAGGAGCTCTTTTGGTTTTGGTCCTTACAAACTGCATTTATCATGACCACTAGGGGGTTAAAAGCAAAAAGTGTCTCTAATGTCTAAGTATCTTGCCTCACCGCACCCTAATATCAGTGCTGTGGAGTCGGCAGATAAATTATCCGACTCCTCTGTATTTATTATGCTAATATATTTTATACATTAATTGAAGCAAAGGAAGGCAACATACATGTCATTTAACCCTCTGAGCGTTGAGCGCCGTGATTGCCTGCTCAGCTGGAGGTCATTAACATAAGCCCGGCGTCACTGGAGACACCGGACTTATGCTGATGAAAAGCGACGCCCCTGCAGTTTGACGGAGGTCTATGGCACCGCCTACCCCCTTCGCGTCACTGGTGACGCGATCGGGGGCGGACCCGGAAGCATCGGCATACATGCCAGTGCTCCCGACCGCCGTAGGAAGACGGCGATACCTAGAGCGCGGCTCTAGTTAACTGGGGCTGAGTTTCATGATGCATGAAACTCAGCCCGAGTTAACTCGGGCTAGACACTCAGGTTAACCACAGAACTACTGGCTAGGAAGCCAACACTCTAGAATAATGCCCAATTAAAGCAAAAGATAAACACAATGAAAATACATTTTTTTAAACAAGTGGCTGGATAGTAATAGCAGGCATAAAAATCAGGAACAGGAATTTTACTAGTTAAAAAATACAAACCACATTCTTTGGTAGTTTTAACTTTTAAAACAAAAACAAAGCTTCACTATATGAAGCAAAAACAAAATCTGGAAAACCTAGAAATGGTTTCTATTAAACTTGAAATATAGCTATAGTAAAAGGGAACTCAGGGTGAGAGGGATATGGAGGCTGCAGTGTTCTCCCCAGAATTTTTTTTCAGCCGGGCCTGCACCGGTCCGGCAGCCTCTCTGATAGGCTGCCGGCCAGCGGCAGCACACAAGTCCTCTGACAGGCAGCGCCTCCCCATTCTTCAGGAGCGCGCCGCAGCCACTGAAAGACTCCGGCCCGCGGCTCCGGTAGTGTGCCGGAGTCTTTCAGTGGCTGTGGCGCGCTCCTGAAGAATGGGAGGTGCCGCCTGTCAGGCTGCTCGCCGCGGAGGACTTGTGTGCCGGGCGGGGACTAAAATCTCCCGGGCGGGCCGCCCGGCCAATCTGCTCTGGGGAGAACACTGGGCTGTAATATTTAAGTCCTTGTAAAAATGCCAGTTGCCTGGCAGCTGTGTTCTGGCATAAGTAGTGTCTGAGTTATAACCCTGGAACAAGCATATGGCTAACCCAGAGTCAGCGTACCTGATCTGCTGCATGCTTGTTTAGGGTCTATGGCTAAAACTATTAAAGACACAGGTTTAGCAGCCATGCAGGTTTTAAAATAAATATAAACACTTAAGGCTGCCATACATGGGGCGATGCCTGTGAGATGGATCAGCCTTCGAGCTCAGCGCAACCAACATATGTGCCAGATAGATGGCCATGCATGAATGGGCACCTTTACAGTTGAATGGAATTGCAAGAAGCTGCTCCACCAAGTTCTTCTAAGCTCTTATAGCAGAGAGATAGCAGCTGTGCAGTTTTATCCAGACACATGTGCACACAGCCTTCCCTCATACAGACAAGCAGCCATGCAGTATTATCCAGACACATGTGCACACAGCCTTCCCTCATACAGACAAGCAGCCATGCAGTTTTAAGGCCCCCATACACGGGTCCGTTTCCCATCGGATTCCGGGACGATCGATTCCAGTCGCGGGCATGCCAATCGATCGTCCCGCAATCGCGTGAAGCCCACCTTGTCCGTCCGATAGTTCGGGGGCCCAGAATCGGATCGGACAGAGAACCAACATGTTGGTCTTTCTGATCCGATTCAGCACACATCAGGGGGAGTTGCCATTTGGGAAGTAAGCGATCGGACACGGAATCGTCCAGGAATCGGTGGGACAAGGTGGTATGTAGCGATCGGACACACTTAATTAGCCGTTCGATCGGACCTCCGATTCCCGCTGAGATCGCTGGAATCGATCGGCCATGGAATCCGATTGTGTATGGCTAGCTTTATCCAGACACACGTGCACACAGCCTTCCCTCATACAAACAAGCAGCCATGCAGTTTTATCCAGACACATGTG
>CM070038.1:59054370-59064766 GCA_036250615.1 Ptychadena robeensis
CCCAAGGCAGCGAAGGGTATTATGCCGGTAAGGACACTTGGCATCTGTGTTATTCTAAATAGATATACAAGAAAGAGGTAAGTGCCATGATGTATATATGCGTATCCCCTTATAACCCGGTTGGGAAGTGACATTAGTCTATTTTTACTTATTTGTGCAGTGTCTGCATGTCCTAAAAGGGTACATATGCAGTACTCCCCATCAAAACCGTTGATAAAGATAACCGTATATTGCAGTGGTGGGCAACGGAGTTGGTATGAAGGGCCACATATGCGGCCCTCTGCATCACTAAAGGGCCGCACATAACATCGATCCAGATCCTCCCCTCATCGCCATATCTCAGCAGGCGGTGAACCAGATCCCGACAGGCAGTCAAAACCTGACAGCATTCTCCCCCCCCCCCCCCCCCCCCCCCCGGCCCTGGGTGCAGCGCTCATATGTAGACCTGGTTTCAATGATGAACATTGACAACTTTACTGATGTAGGACCGCCAAAGTTCGTTAGGAAAGCTGGGTCAGTGTGTGACCACTTGGTGCATTGCTATGCCCTATGTATTAACAGTAAGGTTTTGGGGGCCACATGTGGAAGACCAAGGGGGGCCGCCGAACAATGCCCAAAGGGCCGCATGCGGCCCCCGGGCCTCAGGTTGGGCACCTAGGGTATATTGTGTTGTCTATTTAGTACAATTAGAAGATGTTAATGTGATATAGTCAAATTATAGGGATCACCCTGGTGAATAGGAATAAAGGAGAGATAACTAACCTCTTTGGATATTTTAAAACTGTCTAACCATTGGATACTTTAAAAAGATCTCCACCGATGGAGAAGATGTACGTGTCTCAAGGTATTCGCCTGCCCAGCAGGGCGGGTACTCCCCGAACTAAATCACTGGGGTCCAATTGTCAAAGGATCTGTAATCCAAAGTAATGATCCTATTAAGTCTATACTCTATAGTAATACATAAAGGCTGCAAGGACGTAATCTTAGAAGCTGTTATCTGATAGGCATAACTTAATTTTTGGCATATAATCTCTCGTGTATTGAGTGTATCATTAGCTTAGCTACAATATCAATAATATGTATTTTAATTTTAACTGATATCTTAATTAAGACAGATATTGATGATTACGAAGGTTCCTAATATTTAGTGTTAAAGCCTTTATTAATCTCCCTGGTTTAGCAGTGTAGTAGAAAAAGAAAAAATATTTTTGGTGTCTCTCTGCATGTGGTATAAGAGTAGTGATAAAGATTAGTTATTCATGTTCTGACACCTGTTGCCTGATGTCCGTGTCTAAAGAACCAAGGACCTATAGAATGCTACTCTGTGTGGTACTGTTGTATATATGTGCCAAGTGTCCTTACTGGCATAATACCCTTCGCTGCCTTGGGGGATTCTGGCATAGCGGGGGGTCTCTGTTGCGGGGGTATCCCGGCTCTGCCCCAGCACGTCTGGATTTGTTCTGTCCTGTCTAACCATCTCCAACCATACCCAAGCTACATCTGGAAATTACAATATCAATTGATCGGTACACAGCTCTTGAGGGAAAGCCAGTAGGCGAAAACATGTTCGCGCAAGTATTAAGTATCAGATAGGCATTGACATGTGTATTTATAGCCATGTGTATTCATTATGCACGGATTGGGTGCTGATATATTCCAATTAATTTCGTCTATTCTTGATGTAACCGGTTTTTCACAATAGATCTCTGTTCCAAGTGTCTATCCAATAATTGTTTTTGATGATAAAACTTGTATTACTCATAAGAGGATGGTCTAGCGCCCACAGCTGGAGGCGTTTGAAAACATACCTACACCCTTTAAGAAGGAAGGAAAATACATTCAAACTAAAACAACACTTTGTTATGTTCATTTGTTAGGTGTTAATGATATTCAGGGCATTCAAAGTAAGTCCCACCAGAGGGGAAAACTTTCTTCTTTTATTCTCACAGTAAAAAATCACGTCCAATTCGCAAATTTTGACCATGCTCCATTCATGTTCTATGGGCGCAAAATCCACGGTAACCGTGGCCCCAATAGCCCAAGCGGGGACAAGGCTGTTGTTAAATTCATGTAAACGGTCTGCCAGGGAAGCCACTTCCATGAAGCCTGACCGTGTTGCAAGTAGAGGTAACAAGCAATTTCACATCATTTAAGATTAGCAATTTTAATCTCCCCTCTTACCATGGTGTTTGTGCTCAAAATTTTTTAACAACCAACAAGGCCACACAGTGGGCCCCCATAATAAATTTTACTGAATATAAATTGATGGGACACGCAGAATATTCCAAACCATGGAGAAAAACTTGCTGCAGAGATTAAAGCGGTTTTGTAAACTCAAAATAAAAAAAACAAAAAAAAAAAAAAAAGACACATACATTACATAGATATTAATAGTCATCTGTCAGCAGTTTACATTTGGGAATGAAACTGTTACACAGAAAAAAAAAAAATCATGCTAGCCTTCCCTTTTTTCATTCCGGACACACCATGTTTCGTATGGCAAAGTGAAAGCCATTTCCGCCCATACTTCAGAATATACTTTCTGGTAACAAGGGCGCTGTATTTTACAATATCGCCCGTGATGGGGAGAGAGCCCTTTGATGTTAAACTCATTGCTGCTTTAAACACACTACAAAAGCAAGAAAAATGTATAGAAAATACTAGTTAAAAGGTAGTGTATTAACAATTCTAGGAAAAACATAATGCCTTCCAGTACACAACCCCAATATACTTCCTTCGGGAGACCTAGGCTAAATGACCCCTGTAAGATTTGATATGGTGCAATGAAAGGCTAGGGTTGGGTTTACCCGCTGGTTGCTATTAAGAAGTTTTCACATTTTAGTGCAGGTAATTGTTACTGAGGGAACTTTGAACAAATGTTGAAGCCAGAGGCATAGAGCCAATGGGCCAGCAACCTTCTGGCACTTCTCCAGAGCAACATAATGTCGTAAGCGAGAGAAATTGGAATAAGATTCAATAGCAAAGAAAAACAACGACAAAAAATCTTAGAATTAAGTTGGGATAGAAAGGGATCTGGGAGTAGACGAGGAATGGAAGAAAGAGTCCCGTGGGGAAAAGACATGGGTGGAGGTGAAAGCGGGAAAGGGGAGGTGTGGGGGAGAGAGTAGAAGAAAAACATAGAACAAAAAATCAAACGAATCACGTCTAGGATTGAACCAACACGACCTATACAGACGAAACCAACGGGAGAAAAAACTAACAGGACGAGGAGGCATGGGCCACAGTCAGGTCATTTTGAATTCTACGCCTGCCGTACCCTTTCATCCGGCGTTTTCGCCGTGTCACCGCCTTTTTTACATTTTCACACTCACCACGACCCACCCCGCCTCCCCGACTCTGTCTTCCCGATCCATTCTCTTCTCTGCCTTCCTCCCCTCCCACCCCACTCTTATTTTACCCGTTCCCCTTACTCTCCCTTCCCACCCGCCCCCTCTGCCCAATGCACCCTCCCCCTCCTCTTTGCCCGCCACCCATACCGCCCTCGACTTGTGCCACCCCCTAATCCTTCGGCTTTCCCCTTTCCTGTGATTCTCTCCTCCTCACCTTTCTTTGCCACCCCCCTTCTTATCCTTCTGTTTTTTTCCCCACCTTACAGACCCCCGCCCTCCCCTTTCGCCCTTCCCCCCCGCGCCACCTCTCCTCCCCCCCACCTGAACTTCTCCTCTCTTTACCTTGCCTCCTTCGATTCTTTTTCCCATCTATTTTCTATCTCTTGTGGTGGTTGTCCTGGAGCCTCACCGTATGCACATCTCCTTCCCTTCCAAATTCTCTTTCCGCAATGGGCTAACACTCGTTATCCCAGCCGCAACTTACCGGCTTGCCTAACACGACCGGAATACGCCTTACTATATCCATTTATACTTTCCCTCCACCCATTGACCGCCCGCGATCTAACGCGACAACCTCATCCTATAGTATTTATCCCAGCCCCTCACGGTCTTACCTACTCTCTTTCCCCGTTATCCCCTTATGAGCCTTCCTAAGAACGTTGGGTTCCCACTATGTTTGTTTTCTTTTATTCTCCCTACTGCTTTCTCCTCCTTTTTTGGGCTGTATGGGGGGTGGAACTCTCTCTATTTCGAGATAGGGAAAGAGAATGATTTATACGTAGAAAAGGTTTGTATTTTTATTTCTGAAGACAGGAGTGTCGTTATCTACCCACCATTGCTTAACTGCGCTACGGTCAGGATGGCATCATCCGTCAGCGCGGAAGCTGCTAGTAATAGAACTGGACGAGAGATGCTTTGCAGCTCAAGCACAAGATTGGGGATGCATACTCACTCCTTGTCCCAGGTCCCCGACCTTGCCAGACAGGCCTCTTCGGATGCTCGGGCCTTCCTCCCCCAGCCCTCGAGGTGACGTGATGACGGGATAAGGGGGATTGGTCATTCGCTGTCTACACACCTGTCCGCCTCGCGTGATGAGCCGGCCGCGCACGAAGGCTTTGCCACTCGCCGGGGCGTGGTTGGCGATTGGCTCTTGAACGAGTTTTAGGTAGGTAAACAGCATTTGAAAGGTAGTTTCTATGTAAAAAACTGCTCTTCAAACGCACTTATGGTATAACGACACTCACTACAATTCAAACGTCACTTGTCCCTCCATGGCAGTTGCCCATATTGCCTGTCAGTGAACCCTCTCTCTTCCCTGTGGGGCTGTGAGTGTGTCGAGGTGGTGGACTTTTAGTCTGTAGTGATGTTTAGTACATGAGCAGAATAGCTTGGGTCCCTAATTTGATGTTTCTCTGAAGTTATTAAAAAGTTTCTTGTTTATTTTACATAATTGTTTTGTTTTCAAAACATTGTTGTACTTCAGGAAGGTGCTGATCTTAAGACTCTTTTCGTTAAGGGATCCAGATGTTGGAAGTAGGTTTAGTCAGATAGGTAAAGTAGTATATACAGGCCTACAACATACAAGTAAAAATTTACATTGAAGGGTCTATGGGCAATTTGGCACAGAAATCTGGACCTCTAGCAGGTTGACGGCAGAGTCAAGAGTCGGCGAAAAGAAATTAGCAATGTGGCTCCTCCTTCTTTACAAACTTTTTTTATACGGGAATGAAGGAGAGGGGACGTGGCGTCAACGATGCAACACATGCCTCGGTGGATGATTGTGACACTGACAATCTCCTTGGGGCTGTTCATTCCTGGCACCTCTCTCCCAAGTGCCTTATGCGGCTAGTGTCTTATGCCATACATTCGCCACGCGGCCATGTCACGCATGGGAGGAGCGATCTCTGAATCATCGGCGAACACTCTCTTGCTGTCAGAAATTGTTGTTTTCTTTTTATTTACAATGCAGGGATTCTTCCCTAATATCGGCAGTGCTAGGTGGAAGGTCCGCTTTAAGGGAGAGAGTGCAAGTAATGTGTAGGTCTGTTAGTCTGTGATATGATTAAGGTTTTTGCATGTAGTAGTGCATGTAGCTGGGCAATATGACGATATAGATCGTCTAAAAAGGAGAAAATATCTATCGTTCTAACAAAGGCTCTATTGTTAACACCACAGATAAGCTTCCTTGCGCTCCTCCCTGACAACCAATGATGCAGGCACGACAACCACACACACACAACACAACCACACGTTCATCAACAGTTACTTAGCCCCCTCCAGCACTGTTAGGAAGACAGTTGAAGTAATTGATAAAGCAGCTGTATAACATTCAACTTTGCGCTTTTCAATCACGAAAACCTTTAATGGTACAACCATAAAACTTTCAGGGTCTAGCTAATGTACCAGCAAACAACTTAAGACACACCATCGGACGTTCCGATTTTTCAGTAAGGAAGGGGTGGCATATAAGACTAGCCCTGCTGTTAGTGTTGCATTAAGAGCAAAATAAGGGGGGAGAGGGAGGTTTGTGGGTTGGGAGGTAAGCGGTGAGAGTAAGTGTTGTAGAGGCGGAAGGAGGGAACGCGGTGGGCCGCGTCCAGAAATTGGGGGTTGTGTGATCGGCGATGAAATAAAACTAGTTTTTGTCGGGCCTATATCGATCGTTGTAATTCGAATTCCGATTTTTCGTGCCAGGCCGACCGACCATAACATTGAAAGTGATTTTTATAATCGGGTGTGTGACCTGATCGGTACGTTGTTATTGGGGGCTTTGAAAACTCAGATATCAAAAAGGTTCCTAGGCCATTAGTGCTATTCTGTATATGCAGTTTTTAATTCACATTTTGAACACCCATATATTTGAAACCCTACAAAGGTATGCAACCTTGAACCAATTAAACCTCTGCGGACTACATTCCGGAAAATTTTCAACCCCGGGCAGCAACCTTCCTACTAAGAACACAACAGATTGTTTTTAACCCTAAACAGTTTTACTTGCCAATAGGTGATGTGCCCATCACATATCACACAATGAACAGAGACTAATATCGCGAGTCTGTTCAGGTTTCCAATATGCCCCCATCTCCCCGTGGAGAGCTCAAATAATGGAACACAGACATCATTTAGGCATTTGCATTCATTCATTCAGTCAACAAAAAAAAATTGCTATACAGTCCATGTAGATGTGCATTAAATCTAGGTATGTATTTAATTGGTTTTTGTGTGGGTGTTTCTTGTGAATGAAGAATTAAAATAGTTTCTGTATGATTTGGTGTGTGTATACATATGCAGTGGCTATGCCGTTGAAAACCAAATAAAGGAGTTGTATTCATTATAAAGTTTGAGGCCCATTCACACTAGTAACACTACTGAAAAAATCAACAAACATTGTAGAGTGAAACTGTGCAGTTTGAATGAGGGGGGGCACGTGACAATGTTCCTCTCTAGAAAAGAGAGTCCCTGCAAGGATTTGTAATACCACTGGCCTTAAGCCTACAAAACATATTCTTTTCACCTAGGTAATTGTTATGAATATCCATGAACATAAAGAGGCGTTTTCAAACTTAACAAAATGTAACATTTTAAAAACCTACCCGGGCCAAAGGCTCTCTACTCCAAAGTTAGTATATGCCGAACCATCTGCAATTCTGGCTGCATAAACTTCTTAAGAAGTTTCTCAGTACGATTCTTTGTCTCTTCGGTTTTCACATTTTTTTTTTTGGCAGTTAAAGCAACGTCTGAACATATTCCTTCATTGCTGGCGGGGCCAGTCCTCTGGTTTTGCAGAGGGAGGGATTACCACTGTTAATTAGGATTTCATGTGTATCAGAATATATAAAGGAAGAAGAAACCATGGAATAATCCAAATATTTCAACGTAACAGAAATCTTAAATCAGAAAAGTACCTGACATCTTGTCCTTTTCCACTGTCTGTTTGCTTGCCATTAGTTTGATTTTGATACGGCTGTTGACTGCTGCCATGCCATTGTTGTTGTGTGTTGCACTCAGAAGATGTGAAGTTTTTGACCAGACATACTAAGGGGGCGCTTTTGAATTTGTAAATTTGAGGCCACCAGCTCCATGGAGCTTCTGCAGGACAAAAGGTTAGAATAAACAGAAAGGCATATTATTTTTCTGGTGACCAATTGCCTAAATTCTTACACTCAGCCACCAGAGCTTCAAAAATAAACTGTACTTCCTATCTCTTTAGATAACTCTGGCTCTAGAAAAACATCACTCAGAGTTAACTAATTATTAGTCACACATACATTTGTGAAAATATTTCATTAAATCTCAATTGAGTAGATTACAGCTCTGCTTGACAGAAGGGACGAAAATGGCTTTTTTTGTAGTAGAATGCAGGGTTGCAAACAAACCCAACTAACTTTAAGGAGCGCTTAAGCTTAGTTAGATCTCTGGAGTAAGCTCGCTTCCTTTTTAAACAATTGCTCTGTGATTATATGTTTAAATGCAGTGAAAACTCTAAATAAAAAACAGACATATCATTAACCATGACACAATACTCACCTGTCAGCAGTGCTAGAAAACGCTACCCAGAAAACCCCCACATATTATCTCACTTCACTTGCTTGCAGTTCTCATGCCTGCACTTGGCTCCTGGAGACCTGCCAAACAGTGTGTGACCCAGGCGGAGAGCGGACACTCTTCCTTCTCTCGGAGTTCATACTCGTACTGGAGGGGTAGGGGACTGGTAATGAACGGAGGCACAAGAAAGAAGGAGGCCCACAGGGGGAGGACTGTAGATCGACTGGACGTGTGACCATGCTCAGTACTTGTACATTTCTCATAAGCTCCCAACACCCAGCACTACGCTTCATCTTTTCCTCTTTCCCTTTTTGATAACCCCCCTAGAACACTGCACAACTCATCTACCTATGGACAACCTTTCTCTAGTTCGTTTAACTCCACCTCTCCTCCCGTCCTTCCCTCGGTACTCCGCTTTCCCTCCTTTTGTTCTGCTCCAACGTCCTTTTCTGCCATTAAATGGCGTCTTTCCTAGTATCGTCTCGTTTTATTTTTTTTCTATCCCTTTCCTTAATTTTTTCCCATCTTTGTCCCCTGTAACCAGCTCCCCCCAGCTGTCAGAATAAAGATTTGAATTAAGGATGGCGAGCAATTAATGATGAACATGACCATTTCTTTATTATATCAGGAGTTAATATGCATTTCTAGGGATGAGTTGCTAGTTGCCAGGAACATGGTACCGAAAATATTGAAAGCGCCACAATGCTGGCGGGCATGCAAAACGAAAATCATGCCAGCAGCATTAAAAGGGAGAAACAGGAAGCAGCAAAATAGCAAATACCAGTGTGAATGTAACACAGGTTTCCAACATTCACACTGGTATGCGGCCATGTTCAATAGAAAAACCTGGTCTAACATTTCAGCACCTAATAATGCTAGGTGCCCAAAAAGATCTCTGCAAAGATTGAAAGTGTCGTGAGCCTTCGGAATTAATACCATGATTATCAAACCATACAACATGGCTGATCGTGTGCAATTTATTTCAGAAAACATTGTTCATTGGCAAAAAATATTACTTCACGAACATGACGTAAGTAGTAACATACGTTTCATACGATTCCCACAATCTGTTCGTCCTTTTTAGTTTTTTATTTTCATTAGTTCTGTTGTGGTTGTAACTGTTTGCCATTTGTTGTTGGCATGCTGCTTGAAAGTTGGTTTGACAAAGATGGTCCTTGAGCAGATTGTGTTACCATGCTATGACTGCCCGTTTTCGTTTTGATGATGAAGCTGGATTGATTATGGGGGTTAGGATATAAGAAATGGTGACTGGACTGAATACGAACATTACTGTCTTCAAGACCAGGAACTGCAGGCTGGGGTGGAATTTAAAAAATTGTATATATTTACCAAAAGTATTCAAAATGTAAAACATTTTAACTATTTTTATTGTGAGAGCAGGCCCTATTGTGTTTTACACAGCACAAACCTAAGGCCACTATATGACTAGCGGAAGGAAGCTTTTAGAAAAAAAAAAATATAGCAAATTATAAAGGAATATACAGTTCAATTAATCCACAAAACACATTAAAATAATCTACAGAAAAGTAACCATACTGTGCTAGGTTCCTGGTGCTGCCCAGCTGCTGGTTTGCTGAAGATGCTTGCGCTTGGTACGGTGCCCGACAATACCATTTACTGACAGGAGCGAATATCCACCATACAAATTTCTGCCAAAGCAGAAATAGATTAAGGGAGAGTAAAAAAAGGCTTGTTTTAAGGCGGGGTACAGACGGCTCGTATTCACGTCAATCACGCTGCAGGCAGATCGGCGCTGGGAAGAGATTGGCCTCTCTCTCTCCCTGGCTGATAGCTGATGAAGGCTTTGCTTGGAAGGCAAAGGATCGTACAAATTCGGTCACGTCCGAAGAAGGCTGTTGTCGAGGGGATTGATTTGTCCCGCTCAATAAAAACAGACGGTGGGCCTCAGCAGTTATATGTGGTCAGATTGATGCCATGAAGGCGCTGGCACCAGTGATTTTAAAGAAGAAAAGGCAATCAGAATTGAACATTTAATCGGAATATCCTTGTTGTAGCAATACACAAGCAGCGTTCGATTTTAATTATTCATGAATAAGAAATATTTAACATACTCCAGGATTTTGAAATTACATACCATTGGATAAAATAGTTGTAAGCATAATGGTAGTTATACTTGGCCGAAGTGACCACTGATCAATACGGTTGTTTGCTACTTGTGCTGCCATCCGGTCTTGGGGTGTGAGGGGACAGAACGAAAAACTAAAACTTCAATTCCTTAACAAGGGAAATTAAGTGTCATTCCACGTCAGACATTGTTTTATCATTGGTAACACAATTCCTCAGCGACACCCACCTTAACATGTATTATACATTTTCCCTGCCATTTAGTTTTGGTGTGTGAGTTTTTTTGTTACCCCTTTGGTTTTTTGTTTTTGTTATTGTTTAAACTCTCAACACACACAAATATTATAGATTCTTTATTTAAAACACTAGTCTATGCGTTCAGTTTTGCAAGCCAG
>CM070038.1:59074356-59090598 GCA_036250615.1 Ptychadena robeensis
TTGGTAGATCTGATGGAAATTGTATGGAGGAATCTAAAGGTGTATGGGGGGCTTTAGAAACAGCATCTTGTGCTTGAAAATGTGTAAACACACCAACTTTTGCTTGATCGATCTAAAAGTAGCCATACATGGGTGGACTTTTGCACAATGAATCTTAGATTCTATTGTCTTGTGCAATTTATCCACGGTCAGTCAAACATAATTTTGATTGTACCACCACACAGTGCCATTGATTTTAAACTGACCGATACCTTTACTTAGATTGGTGAGCAAATTCCTTAGCACAATCGAATACAAGTTTATCGTGTTTAAATATTTTATGTTAGTCAGGAATTAGGCAGGCAGGAATAGATTTTTGTTCGATCGGCTTCAAAAGATTTAAATTTTGACCCATGTATGGCTACCTGTAAATTTGATCGGCTAGTGCAATTGAAATATCAATAGTCAATCTAAAGGTAGCCATACACCGGTCGATTTGTCAGCGATTGATTCTTGATTCGATCATTCCTGGTGATCATGGATCTTGGAATTGATGGAACCTTGGGAATCCGATTTGTGCCAAAATGGCTGATCTCACAAAATCCATCGATCGGAAAGGCTGCTGCATAGGGAGTTATGGGTCCACCAACTTACTTTGATTGCCAAAGGATCGACCCCCAAATAACGACATGTTGGTTCAATGTCCGATCTGATTTTTAGTTGATTTTGTTTAGCCGAACGTTCAGGGTGGGCAGCAATTGGGCAAAAAACGATCCATGGAAACCTTATATAACCTTACCATTGATCGATCATACTACCAATGGCGATTAATGTTGGTGTAAAAAAAGTGGATAAGCAGGTACACAGGTAAAGGAGGTACTAATTAGGGCGAGTATGAGGCCTCATCCCTATATTAATTGCGAAGAAGAGAATCCAAAATTAGGTGATAAGCATCAACGTAATTTGGCTGTAGGGGCGGCTACCCCCTGTGGGATTTTAAATAGGCCTAGACATTAAGTCAGATAAATATCTGGATGTGTGGGGTGTGTATTTGAGGGTAGGGTTGACGTTGAGTCCTGTCGCTGGGAGCCAGGGAGGGTGGTGGGGGGTTTAGGGCTGACCTGCTTGCCTCTTACCTGTCACACCATGTGTGTTTTGGGGGGCAATTGTAGGGTGGGCACCTCTAGATTTGGATGGATGGACACCCCCAGATGGTCATTTCCCTGCCCCTAGTGTCACTTGAGTGCACTTCAGCTGTAATGGACCTGAGGGCTGGTACACTAATGGGTTTTTTTCCCCCTTTTTCTCCCCCCACAACCTCCTAGTCCCTATACCAGCACCCATCTTGATCCAATGGGATTTTCCCTCCTGTGTATTGGCTGCCCATGATTACCCAGGTGGATGGACTTAAAGACACCCCAGTGTTTGCACACAGGGTGGCTATGCCGTTTACAGCCGGTGGCTTTACCTTTTGCTGTCCCGACCGTGGTGTATGCGGTTCAGACATTGACACCCCCACAGGTCCCTGGTGAGTTTATGTTCTGCTGATGGGAAATATTGGTTAAACTGTGTAACTGCCATCAATCCATGTCTTTTTACATGGAACATGATAGTTTGTTTCATGTATATATTTATCAAGGCTATTATGGGGTTCCGTATGGATGAGATAATAAAGTGTAATATGGTTATTTAATGCCATTGTTTTGTAAAACATTTCTCCAACTTTTATTCATTTTGTTTTGTATGTTTTGCAGTAGGTCTCTGTACCCGGGTCACCACCCATTTCCATCATGACGCTCTATACACACCTCTTTTCCCCCGATGAGGCCCACGAAAGGGCTAAACGCACCGGGAGATACCAAATGAGGGGTGCCATCACAGACTCCTCACTCCCACAATAAGCCTTTGTGTAAATTAGAGGGGTACCCGGGATAGCCTAGTCGATTAGACTGACTATTGATATTTCAATTGCACAACCAAACAATTCCTTACCAAAGGCTTGTGGACATGCACCATAGTACCATTGGGTACAAATCGAATGGTTCAACTGAGTTTAGGTAAAAAAAAAAGAAGATTCGAATGACTGAATTAAACTGAGAATTTTTTTAATTGATTGGACAGAAAAATCAATATATCGTGTATGGCTACCTTAACTTTTCTGTTGGTATTACAATGTAATGGCCACTCAAAAGTACTATGCGAATCGCCTCATATCATAATGCACCTCACAGTGCTCTGGCACCCTTGACTCTTTTCAATATACTTATACTGTTCATAGTTTTTCCTTTTACACAATTTAGCCAATAATTTAATACTCAGGTGCCCATCGCGGCCCCAGGGCTGCATGTGGCCTTTGGGCCTTATTCGGCGGCCCCCGAAACCTAACCTATGTTAATGCATAGAACCTAGAAACTCACCTGTCCACTGATACGTCCTCACCCAGGATCTTAGAGCAGGAAGAGAGGGGGCTCAGGCTCCAGCTTGTACGCTGATTGGTGTATGTGAAAGCAAATCAGCAACCCAGACAGCACCTGAGCAAGTCCCTAGCCTCTCCTCCTCTTCTCACTCTAACATGATGCTAGACGAGGACGCATCAGTGCGAGATTGGCGGAAAGGAGAGTGTCTATGCTGCCGCAATCCCACAAATGGATGATTGTATAATATATATTGCGGCACATAACCTTAAATAAATATATACAGTATGTCTCTTATGTTGTTATATAATATTATATGATAGGTGTATTATGATACATTATAACCATATCAATAGATAAAAGTCTTAAGAATAATGTATCATAATATCATATTAATAATATAATAATAATATCATAATATATATAAAAGTTATATAAAAATGATTTGTTAATTTATTATTAATAATATATTTATTTATATACAGCCTACAAAGAATAATATCTATTATTTTTATACTTTTATTTTTATTAAAAATATATACAAGGGATTTATATCTAATATAAAATGTGTTCATATATAAATTTATTTAGTTATGTATATATAATATTATTGTAAATTATATATGTTAAAAATCTCAATAAAACGTATTAATAAAAAAAAAAAGAAACAAATTAAGAATAGGGACACATAACCTTTGACGATATATATGGGGCATTCCATATATTATCATGTGTAGCGTTCAATGACATCAGTAAAATTGTCAATGTTGATCGGGAAACCCAGGTTTAAATATGCACCCAGGGGCGGTCCTAGGCTTCACAGCGCCCTGGGCAAGATGGTGATTGACAACAACTGTCACCACACATTCTAATCTTGGTTTATTTCACTGGGTTGCATAAAGAAAACACATCCTTATGTACACATGACACAAAATGTGCATTGTACAGTGTTCCCTAATGCTTGAAGTATCAATGAAAACAAGTTTTTGTTATTTAAAATTAAAAAAACATATCTTCTAGCTATGCATGCTGTCATTTATTCATAAACAATGCTTAGTATAGATTGATAAGTTATGTGCAGTTCTTTTGTGATGCTGAGGGCCGTACTTGTGGCCCTCCATATACAATTAAGTTGCCCACCAATGATTTTATGTATAGATTTACATTTTTCCAATGAGGCAAACCCATTTCATACCCAAGCCAATCAAAATAATTTTTTTTTATTCTTTTATCCAAACAAAATTGACAGGAAAATGGACACCTCTTTCATATTGAAAATGAGTTTGCCTTATTATACGATATAAGTTTGTGTGTGTATGTGTATATAAAATTAGTATAGTGGCAATTCTAGAAGTGTTGTATAAAATCCATCAGTACGCCTTGATCTTCCAGCATAGCAAAGACTTATGCTGTCAATATGTTGTGCCCCAAAATGAGCTGGATGCTGGATACTGTTGTAAACCTCAGGTAAGAACTGAAGGCTGGGATTTTTACTGGCCATATTTCTAGGCACCTTTGCTACTGTTACATGGAAGCTGTTGGAAGATGGTGGATTTATGACTAATAAACCTTGGCTAGCAAACCTTTGGTTTAGACTGTCCACAAAGCTTAATAATCCTGGCACATGCATGGGTGCCAAATACAGAACACGTGAATGAAAATCTTTCAGTCCATCGAAGCTTATAATGAGACTTGGAGGGAGGATCCTCTGAATTTCAGTTTTCATTTCTTGAAGGACAGTAAGAGCAATTTCTATATCATCTGGAGTGACTAAATGCAAAAGGCACAATGTTAAATGAAGCTCTGGTAGAGGAGTAAGGAATTCTGCTATTTGACTATTATGTTTTGTCAGAGCATCTTGCGCCTCTTTTATAGAGCTTCTCACTTCTTCACTGATTATGCGCACTGCTATAAAGTGAGTAGGCCTCACTTTTTTACTACTTCTGTCCTGCAAATGATTATTACAGGTACTATTGTTTTGCTCTTCATCTTCATCCAATAAATCGGAGGCAAAGTGCTGCATTTCCTCTGCATCTGTTTCGGGCTGCACTAGAGTTTTGTACTGTTCAATTACATCCAAGATTGTCATGCCACTTCCTGTTGAGCCAAACACATCATCACACCGCGTAGTTTTGTCCCATACCATCAATTCTTGATATTTGAAGTAATGAATGCGGTGTTTAGGTATGGCTAGAACATCTACTCCAGTTGAAGCTAAATCTTCCCAACAAAAAGCTGAAAAGGGTTTTTCAATTACCCCTAAAAATCTATCTAGGTAACCAACAGAAAAATGCTCCTTAGGCAAATTGGGATCCCACTGGATTCTAGAGATGACATCAGTGGCTGTCTTCATGGGAGGCTTTTTTCCTTTTGGTTCACTGGGTGTCTTGCCTTTGCTTGTATTGTCTTCATTAACAGTAGGTTGCATACAAGCGCCAGATGTTCCTACATGGGTGTTTCGGCATCTGTCACCAAATCTACATGATCCAGTGAGAAAAAACTGACACACTGTGTTCTCAGATGGTTCCTTCTCAAGGTCTCCTGTTTCATTCTGTGTGGTTTCTTCTTCATTTTCAGCATTATCTTCAGTAAAATTACTCATACCATCGTTTTGGCGTTTTGCCATTTTTAGGTAAAACCTTAAAAAAACACACAAGAAAAACCAACACAAATTAAAAATCAAGGTTTTATATGTGAAAACAAAAAAGCACAATCTATTGCAATTGATATCACCCGATATAGCATAAACTGTATTTCCCCATATGGACCTCTGGGGAGTGGGTCTATAGGACCTTAGTCAGTGATGAACCTTTTAGAGACAGAGTGCCCAAACTGAAACCCAACTGAAACCCAAACCCAACTTATTTATTTCAAAGAGGCGGCATGGCAATTTAACCTGAAATACACAACTCATACACAAATAAATCATGTATATAATTTCTATAATTTACTTTTTTCCTAATTTCTTTTAAGATATAAGACCACCCTTTATTATCTCTAATATAAATATAAAAAAATAGTATCTGGGTCATATATGATTTGCTTTAGTGATTTGTATCTGCACTGTTTCCCCTCATTTCATACCTTATCTACTTCTGTGGCATTTCATAGAAAGGTTCCACCTATATAGTATGCACAGAAATGGCCATTTTATTACTCATTAGAATCCTTTATGTCGGGGTGACACAGGAGGAGAATAACTAGGAAACAGGGCCAGAGTGTTCTCACCTTGAAATAAGTTGCTGAAGAAAAATGTATGTCAGGATCATTAGTTGTTTTTTTTTTATTTTTTTTTTACCATTTTATGGTTTGATGTAAGCCCTGATCAGTTATGGCTTGTCCCCACTTGCGCAGTCGGGTGTGGCTCACCTGGGTCAAAAAATGGGCACTGCATAGATGCAAAAAGTTGTATATGCACAGGTTATTGTTTTATTCTAATTACAGACTGGCAGATACATTATATTGACCAAAGTATTAGGATGCCTGTATTTTTATGCACATACACCTACGACAACCCATTCTCAACTCATAGGCTTGAGTATAGAGTTGGCTTACCATTAGCTGCTACCCCAGCTTCAACTCTTCTGGGAAAGCATTCCACAAGGCTTAGGAGCATGTTTACGGGAATTATTAGTTATACAACCAGAACCATTTGTGAAGTCAGACAACCCTCACGAATCTGACACAGCCCTTCATACAGGGTTGAAGTAGTCCCTGGGGCGAAAGGTGTACTTACCTAAACCCCCATTTGCCTCCTTAGATCAACACTAATGAGGTATCATTGAATTGGGTGTAGACTGTAAGGGGATTCACATCACAGGAAGTACTTAGTAACCTGGACCTAGAATCTTCAAATTGAGTGCATTGTCAGTCTGTTAACAGATCATCTAAAGCTAGCCATACACGGTTCAATTGACTGGTCAATCAATTTAATTTGACCGATTTTTTTAGTCAGTCGATTGAAAATTGAAGCACGTCCACATTGAACTATAGTTATAATTCGATTTAAATTTTCAATTTGCTCAATCGAAATTTGATTGTACCAGTTGGAAAATTTTAATTGATTGCTACCACATGGAGTGTAAATTAAATACTATTCCTTTTCCCAACCAATTGTGATTAGATCCAATCAATTAGCATACTGATACATCCGTAGGAGGGCTTTCTATCTACTGGTAGGCAGAATAGGATGTTTGTATGTATGCTATATATATATATATATATATACATAGATTTTTGTTTTTAATATGACAGGATATAAGCTATATGTTATATAAACCAATTTGCCAGCCCCAGTGACTTTCAGGGAAAATAAATGAAGGGGTTATGTCAATGAGGTCCATTAAAAAAGTATTTAATTCATTCAAAAAAATGTACGCAGCCGATATCCTTTACCAATGATAGAAGTAAAAATCATTAAAAAGTGCAAAAAGAGTAAAAGTCACATCAGATGCTCAGTTTGGGTGGCTCTTGGTATAAAGCAACATTTAATGGTGCAGGAGGGTTTTAGATGTCCCGGAGTTGAAAGTAGGAGGTTGTCCCCAACGTGACTGATAGGTGGGAGGGCTTTGCTATGGCATGTTAACAGCAGTGACACAGGCAGCAACACATCACTTTCGGTGTACGCTGAATCACTGGGAATGACAACCTCAAGGTGAGGCGCCTGCCAAACAAAGGGAAGCTGCTCTCGGTTGGGCATGATGGGTAAAGTTATTTATGGCCTATTATTTGGATGAGGCATACCAAATGAGATACTGAGATGTGAGACAAACCCTTATGGCACATTAGCACCTATATATTGGTCCATTGGGTGACAAGGCTCTTATAATTTTGTATTATGTATGATCTTTACGGATTGAGGACCTCCCCATAACCACCAGAAACCCTCCTCCATTTATTTTTTAAAACCTCATGTACATTACTAAAATGTCCTATTGTGCAGATCTGCAATACTATTGGATGGTTGAAAGTGTAAAAAGGCTTCTTTATCTGGCCATGAAGTCATACAAGAAGTCATAACACTGTGAATGTACTTATAATATAGTAAACCAATGGTGCGAGTTATGCACTTCAGGGTCTTTATGGACCTTTATGTTACAGCCTATTTTAAGTTTTCAGCCAGTAACATCTCCCTCTTTCCCAATACATACAGAGGTGGAGAAGGACACTTCCCCACCAACTATTAGATCTTGGGTTGTCTGCTTGGTAGTTGTTATCTTCCATCTCTCCAACTTGCCTCTGAGCTAGTGGGGATACTCCTTGTCCAATTGGAACAGCATTTGACACTCATTGGCACTTGCATGATCCTCTCTCTTTGCCCACCACCCTCCTTTGAAACTTGAAAACTAGGGTATGTGAACCTTGTTAAACAATGTGATGGAATGTGATATACAGTGGGTATGGAAAGTATTGCAGCCATTTGCTAAAAGTTTTTTTTCCTCATTACTGTAAACACAGCACTCATATTGACAGAAAAACACAAAATTGTAGACACATTTGCAGATTTATTAAAAAAGAAAAACTTAAATATCACATGGTCCTAAGTATTCTGACCCTTTGCTGTGACACTCATATATTTTACTCAAGTGTGGTCCATTTCTTCAGATCATCCATGAGATGGTTCTACACCTTCATTTGAGTCCAGCTGTGTTTGATTATACTGTTTGGACTTGATTAAGAAAGCCACACACCTGTCTATATAAGACCTTACAGCTCACAGTGCATGTCCGAGCAAATGAGAATCATGAGGCCAGAGGAACTGCCTGAAGAGCTCAGAGGCTTCACTTAGGCACTTAAGGTTCCTAAGAGCACAGTGGCCTCCACAATCCTTAAATGGAAGACATTTGGGACACCAGAACCCTTCCTAGAGCTGGCTGTCCGGCCAAACTGAGCTATCAGGTGAAAGCAGATGCAGTCGGGAGATGGGATAAAGTTGTAGAATGTCAACCATCACTGCAGCCCTCCATGGGGCTTTATGGCAGAGTGGCCCAAAGGAAGCCTCTCCTCAGTTCATGCCCACATGAAGTTTGCTAATAAACACCTGAAGAACTCCAAGATGGTAAGAAATAGGATTCTCTGATCTGAGGAGACCAAGATAGAACTTTTTGGCCTAAATTCTAAGTGGTAAAAGTAGATAAAACCAGATACTGCTCATCACCTGTCCAATACAGTCCCAACATTGAAGCATGGTGGTGGCAATATCATGCTGTGGGGATTATTTGCAGCTGCATGGACAAATGGTTGCAATCAAGGGAAAGATTAATGTGGTCAAGTACAGAAGAAATCCTGGGCGAAAACCCTCTCCAGAGACCTCAGACTGGGCCGAAGGTTTACCTTCCAACAAGATAATGACCCTAAGCACACAGCTAATATAACAAAGGAGTTACAACAACTCCGTGACTGTTCTTGAATGGCCCAGCCAGAGCCCTGACTTAAACCAAATTGAGCATCTCTGGAGAGACCTTAAAATGGCTGTGCACCAATGTTTACCATCCAACCTGACAGAACTGGAGAGGATCTGCAAGGAGGAATGGCAGAGGATCCCTAAATCCAGGTGTGAAAAACTTGTTGCTTCTTTCCCAAAAGACTCATGGCTGTATACGATCAAAGCGGTGCTTCTACTAAATACTGAGCAAAGGGTCTGAATACTAAGGACCATGTGATATTTCAGTGTTTCTTTTTTAATAAATCTGCAAAAATGTCTACAATTCTGTGTTTTTATGTCAATATGGGGTGCTGTGTGTACATTAATGAGGAAAAAAGGGGGGTCTGAATATTTCCATACTCACTATAACTGTACTATAATGCAGTGTTTTTCAACCTTTTTTGGGCAAAGGCACAAAATCGGAGGGCACAGACGATACGCATAATCGCGGCGCACTTCCGGACCCCGCCGGAAGTACGTCATCAGCAGGTGCCCCCCCTGGAACGCAGATGTGTACCAGCAGAGCAAAAACACCGCCCCGTTATACACGGACCAGCTCTGTGAGGATGCGGTTGCTTATCCCTCCTATCTAGCTGCCTCTTATAAGACTTATACTATAAGAGGCAGCTAGATAGGAGGGCCGAGGGTGGGGTCAAAAACCCACGGCACACCAGGAAACATCTCGTGGCACACTAGTGTGCCCCAGAACAGTGGTTGAAAAACACTGCTATAATGTATATGAGGTCTTTTACATTCAATTTCCTACACAAGCTATTGATACAATTTTTTTCTTTTCACCCATAGGAATTACAACCAAATTACTACAGTTACAGGACAGAATTGCTGAGCATCTGATGTGACTTTTATTATTTGTAATTCAATCATTGGTTTTAGGATATTGACTGATTGTAAAAAAAAAATTAGAATTAATTAAACAATTAATTCTAATGGACCTCATTGACCTAAACCCTTCATTTTTTGCTGTGAACCCCTGGGGTTAGCCAACCCGCTAAGTTGGTTTTGATTACCAACCTCCTTTTTTAAATTGCAAAGTCACTAGTTTAAGACTCTTTTGCCCAAATATTATCAAATACTGTGGTTTACACTCCACCAGAGGGTTTCAATGCCTCTACAGTTCAGGGTTAGTGTGCACTTGCTGCTGGGTGCAGCTATTCACAAATGGAACCCCTTTTCATCAAAATCTCCAGGCCACATCCTTGAGCAAACCTGCACATGTCTGTAGCTCTTATTTCTGACTTCTGGGGACTGTGTGCTGCTTCTATTCTGGGATTCTATGTACCCATAGCAGAGTTGCTGTTGTTCCCCATTGCTCCAACTTTGCTATAATTCCACTGACAGTTATCCATTGAATATTAGAAGCAAGGGAAACTCACTAATAGACTTATTGCAAAAATAGCATCGCAATATGAAATTGGTTATGCACTGTATTCAAAAAAGAGGATTATGCTAATTATCTTATGCTGTTTCTCACCTCTATACTTACATTATCCAGGCTCCAAGATGGCAGAACAAGACGGCCTGCTTCCAGAAATCAGGTCAAAAGGAGACATGGTAAAGTAAACTGTGGTGTGACAGAGGGGTGAAGCATCGCTGGATTTAGAGGACTTTTACCCTGGTAATTTGTCAATTCATCCCTGGTCTGCCCTATTACAGAAAATAAAAAAGGTGGCGACAGAAAAACTTAAGTTGAAATTCACTGAGCTTTTGACTGACACCAATTCTTCTATCAATGTTAGTAGAAAGTAGTGTTAAATGCAGGGATGCACATAACTATTTTTAGTGAGCTCCTTAAATGAGTACCAGGAGATGGTGTTTGGTACTCACCCCATATGTAGCATGGTATTCTCACTGTCTCCCTCACTGTCCGCTGTGTCAGCCTCCTGCATGGTAGATTCTGCTGCACATAGACCTCCCTGTTCTTAATTGAGCCTCTGATTAGCTGTCTCCATCCACAGGTCACCAGCTGGCTTTGGGTCACATGTAACTCTCACTGTACATTACAGTTATAACCCTCAGATCTCATACCTCAGTAGTGCAACCCTGACATTTTCTGGGTTAGTAACTAACCCCTGAGACTATCTGAAGTCTATATGTCAACCTTTCATAGTCATATTCCAGCTGTCACACAGTGCATTTCTCTTGTCAGATTTTACCAATACATACAATACAACTAAAAATTGTAACGTTTGCAGTAGTGTATACATGATACAGTGAAGTTGTTTGTGACACCCTAATTCATTGATTTGAAGGGGCGTCCTAATACCATTGTCAATATATTGTATCTGCTTAAAAAAAACTATCCAATTTCGAACAACTGGCACTGGAGCCCTACGATCCAGCAATGACTGTGGAACATTCAATTGTCCACTCCATAAGGATATCAGCAGCTGATTATTCTCTTTTTTTTATTTTTTTTTTTTTTTTTTAAGAAGAGCGTCTTTTTTTTAAGAAGAAACATTTCCTCCTGGAAGTTTAGAAAAAGCATGTTAACAAAAGTATGAACATGTCACCCTGTAAAAGGTCATATTATTATTACTCTTTATCGGTAAAGCATCAACATATAATGCATGACTGTACATTAATAAAAGGGTGTGTGAATCGTGGGTCCTGAAAGCTTTCAGAATAATACTCTCATCATCCTAATGTTGTCCAACTCCAGTCATTGCAAGCCACAATATTTAAGTGGTTTATTAAGAGACAATAAAAGAATTGTTTAGACCATGATATGACTTTTATATTGCTCTTGAGGACTGGAGTTGAACAGTCCTGATTAATTTATCTGAAGTCACCTAAAGTCACCACTTCTGTCATACTAAAATCATCTAGCTGGTTAAATAACAAAATACTTAAACTTACCTGAAGATACTGATTTAGAGAAACGACTCAAGCTTCCTCCTCGACCTTTCTGACCAGATACTTTGTTCTTGGGGTAGAGTCACCAGTGACTCATCTGTGCTTTATGTCATATCATTCTTAGTTACTAAACAAAACATTGCACAAGCAGGAAGTAGTTCTATGATCACTCTGACTGCTAAACCCCTCCTTTCACTGCTGTGTATTCTGGGATTTGTGATGTAATATCTTCTTCCACAAGAGGGCAGGAACATCCTTATCATAGTCAGCAATTCATCCATATGCTTTTCACATCCGCAAAGCCTGGCAATTTGTTTTTTTAAAGGAAACCTAAAGGAAGACAAAATAGGGCAGCAGTGCTGATTTTCTTCTGTTCCTTGCTTTGAGTCACTGACTTAAAAAAAAAATAACCTTGGAATGAGTACATTTTTTCTTGATGTCCATGGCCACATTAGAACATGTCTCCGCTGTGCATTTAGGACATGCTACTGATAGAGGTGGTCGAATGTCTTGAATTGGCAGACTTTTTTAATGTACCAACATTGCTGGAAATGTGATGCATGTCAAATAGGGGATTTTAATGCAGTGGGGGGTTTTTTTCTTTACCTGTGAAAGCGCATTACAGAAGAATGAGAGGTACTGGCTGTCACAGGAAAGTATCTACAGCAACAATCACCTTGTAAAAGAAATAAGCCTGTTCCTATTTAACTGTTTTTTCTTTGTTCTAAGTCTTTCCTTTTTTGAAAATTCCTATCATACTTACCGTAATTTTCCTTTCCTGACGTGCTCCATGTCAGCATACACAATTGGTTGGCCTTGCCCCTTTAACCCCATAGGACCATGTAACTATAAATCAAACACCACTGGCTGCACTCGCTGTTCAATAACTAGTCCTAAACCAGGGTGGGAATATGCTGACATGGAGTGGAAAGGAAAATTATGGAATTTTCCTGATGGCTCTATGTCAGCATACACAATGGGACCTATAGCCACTAGAGCAATGGTGGACAACTAAGTTGATAGGGAGGGCCACAACTGCTGCCCTTGGCTACATTAAAGGGCCGCACATAACAATGATCCAGCCTTCACCCCCGCCAACAGAGTGAACCATATCCCAATCAAAGTCAGAGTAGACCTTGTTTTGCCAATTAAAATTGACAATGTTACTGATGTAGGAGTGCCAAAGTTATTTAGGAAAGCTGGGTCAGTATGTGACCACTACTCATGGTCATATATAGAATGCTGCATCATCAAAGGTTATGTGCCTCAAAGATATCATCAAATTTTATAGTTGAAGCATAGGCACTCAGGCGTTTGGGTTGCTGATTGTCTTTTAGCATGCTCAGCCAGAGCCTGAGTGAGTCCCTTACCTCTCCTCCTCTTACTGCTTTAAGAAGATCCCAGGCGAGGACTCGTCAGTGGAGGATTGTCAAACAGGTGGGCTCCTATGCCCTATGCATTAACAGCTAGGTTTTGTGGGCCTCAAGTGGAGAACCAAGGGGGGCCGCCAAACAACAGGTTGGGCATCTGGGCACTAGGGGGTTGGATGCAATAAGAAGAAGTTTTGAATAAAAAAAATGTTTTATTCAAAACTTCTTCTTATCTGGTTTCGCACCTCTACTCTTGATTATGCTTATCACATCTATAAACTCTCCAAATGAACTCCCATGTTTTACCCTGATTGTCTCCAGCAGTGGCCCCCCGTTCCTCCTGCCTTCCTTTCTGGGCGAGCTGGTCCTAATATTTAATATTATCTAATATTTATAACCTTATAAACCGGGTGAGTTATCCCCTTTGGACCTCTTTTTGTATAACCGTTACTTCTATCTGAAGTACTAAAATCCAACTTACTTATATACATCTTACCCACGCAACAGACCCAACCACACCTCCTGATAAAAATTCTCTAGAAACGCGCGTCGAGGCTGTGGGGACGCTTCCATTATCATTGAATGGGTACCTAATAGAACTCAGCCAATCCAGTGGATCAACTGATATCTGGATCGCCCAATATATCTCTTTCAGAACAAGAATTAAAGACTGTTTTACTAAACATATGGACTACTTTGGACTATTCACTGATGCAGTGTTCTGGCATCTGATGATATTGACACTGTTTTTTTGATGCTTGATATATATTTTTTGATTCCAATTATTCTTGATTCCAAAATCCCCAACTGGGGTAATGTTTGAGCCGGGGTGGCCTCTCTGAAAGTCCCCTTGCCTTTGCCCCTTAAGCAAAGGGAAAAAACCAGATGGACGGCTAGTCCGAATTACCTTCGGACGCGCCGCTCACCTAACCCTTGTCGTGTATTAGAATTTGGGATGTTGGCCACATTCCAGTAAGGTCCTAGTGGTATTCTATGTATATATGTTCCTGAGATAATGTCACAGGTAGTGTTTCTCCTAGAAAGTAGAAAAATCGGTTATCAGACTAAAAAAGCTTCTCCTATGTTATGAACCAGCTGATGAGCTGAAAGGTGGAGGATTGTAACCATGCATCTTAATTGAGCTATTGATCTTCATGTGACAATAGAAGATTGATATAGGAATATTTACTGTGAGCCCCCTTCTCGAAGGAGCTTGGCAAAACCCTCTGGGAATTGGTGAAGACTCTTGGAGATGTTGGTTGCCAAATGGAGGGTATCTGAACTGCAGGTGGAGACCTGCAATGGAGAACAAAAGTTCTGGAAGCCTTTAAACACTGGGGTGTGGAAATAGGCGTCCTTGAGGTTCATTGAAGGCAACCAGTCTTCTGGATAAATAGTTTGCAGAATAGACTACAAGAACCCAAGATCCATAACCAGTTACTTCCCTCCTTAAATTTAGACCGGTTGGAGGGACACTGAGTGTCCCACTTCTAGTAGCAGCAGAAAGCTAAAGGTAGCAAGTGTCCCTCTGAACAACAGGACTGGCACTGCAGCCTCTTTGAAAAACTCGGTGGAAGATTGAAGATCCAGGAATGACCCAATTAAATGTCTGAGAGAGGGCAGTCATGACCCACCAGCTGAACCTGGATGCTCATACCTTAGTGACCCTTTAAAAAACTAGATTTAAATTAGATTCTAATCAGTGGATCACCCTGATAGACAGGGCCCTATTGGGACTTTGCAGGGACTCTGGTAGTCAGTCTTGATAATGTCAATATATTTAAAAGGTCTTTATTGAAACAATTAGTAGGACCATACATAAAAATGAATACATAGCCTTGTATTCATACAATATCTGGTAATATAATATTGTTTCCAGTCAGGTAAAATACACATAATATCATACTGTTTCCAGTCAGGTACACTACATATTCAGAAATATTAAAAAGGTTTTACATATCCAATATCACGTGTAATGTGTGTCCCAGCATGGCCTTTGGCAGATGGTTGCCTCCAACATGTTTTGCCTGTTATGGCTACGTCAGGGAGGAAATATTCTAGATGTAAATACATTTGCATTAGCTCATTGGTATATATATACAGTCCCCATTAGGCCAATGTAAGTGTGTTTGCATTAGCTCATTGGTATGTATATGTGGCCCTCATTAGATAGTACATCGTTGCTAGGTATTATGCAGACATTGTGTCATACAGTGGAGGAAATAATTATTTGACTGCAATGAATGAATGCAAATCAGTTGCTATCTTTTATTTAAAGTAATTTTTTCGATTTTCCTTTTGATGTGCTATCTGCCACTGTGACAATAAACCTACCATTGAAATGATACTGTTCTGAGACTTTTCATTTCTTTGTCATTGGACAAACTTACAAAATCAGTGAGGGGTCAAATAATTATTTCCTCCACTGTATATATTGTTAACCAAGTTATACATTGTGACAGACTGGTCATCTGTCACGGTGTGTATGGACTATTTGGTGGTATCCTGGAAAGAGTCCGGAATATTATTGCCCAGCAACGATAGGTTGCTGAATGTGTTTTGTTTGTGTTTTCTTAAAGGGCTCCCGGACTCTGGTATAGAGAGGATGGAATTGGGTGGGCCTCTCTATTCCCCCAGGGTCCAGTAAAAACAGTGGGGTGTGTCTCCAGAAAAAGAGACCGAAGCCAGGCAGTCAGTGCTCTGATGGAAGTTGGAGACGGGGCACACAAGGAGTGTGGGGCCCAGGGCTGCTGGAGCAGTTAGTACAGGGGGGCACACAGGGAGTGTGGGGCCCAGGCCTGTGGCTGCTGAGTAGCTGCGTGTAGGACACCTATTTTTGTCGATCGGTGCCAAGCCAGGAGGCTTGGCATTTTCAAGGACTTTTGTTTCTTTGAATGTTAACCCCTGTGAGGGTGAAACTTTGCTTTGGACCATTTGTGTACTAATAAACGTGGGCAGGAGCCCTCAAAAGGTAAACGGTCTATTGGATTCATGTTGTTTGGAGACGCTGTTTGAGCTGATCCCCCACAACATATACAAGTATATTGCGTTTGTTTGAAATATTTACTATTGCACATCATGTTATCCATTAAAGTATCACTGTACATACGGTCTAATTTGGGTTGGTGATGTTAGTGGTGCCATGGGCACTCAGTGGTATAAATAACAAGACTTTCCAATG